>CM062289.1:218811611-219128597 GCA_031216915.1 Pictodentalium vernedei | reverse complement strand
TGATCACTTGACTACCAGTCAGCGGAATAGTTAGGAAAAGTTCCCGTGACGTGGCAGTCACCATTGTTAGATGCTTGTACTGCCATGCAGACTGTCGGCAATCTACATGCAATCTATCGAGTGGTTGTTCCACAAACACATTCCACCGGGGTTCTGTTGACCGGGGGAATTGTGTGATAGAATTTACAGTTCTGCAACTTTAGCATTATGTGATGCTCATTTGTTCTGGGAGTGTGATTTATGGGTTGATGACAGCTATGACAGTTCAAATAGTACCAATTAGGAGATTTCTGCCTGTGATATTTATCAACTAAAACTCGACTACCGGCGTTATCTCTGATCAGCTCTTCCACCGAGTGTAGGTCAGTCGGTCGAGTGTAAGTCGGAGTATTTCTTATTAGTTTATCCAATTCTACGAATATCGGCTCTGAGGAAAATTAACAGCAATAATATGAGTCCCATTCAAACTAATAGAAAACTGTCCTGTTATTTCTATAATTTCCATGGAAGAACTGTAGCTCTTCTTTCGAGCTTGCTTAACTTCTGTGGGCCAACTTCGCAACACAATCTCTAAAAATAAACAGCCTTTGGAAAATATATTGTTTCAATAAAGGTTTGAAACATTCTATTGGCATCTTGCATTATTGTTGAATATGCCTGATAAAAAGAGGGTGATTTGATGACTCTTAGACCTAAAAAATACAATTTACTTTTTGTGTGTTTTGTAGGGAATTGCCTAAAAAATGCACGTGACCGGTACTTTCTTTCGTGTCAGTTTTTCTCCCTTATTTGTTGTATGACCCCTGTTCTCAGGTGAGAAAAAATTGTCTGAAGGGCTGTACTTGACAAAGATATTTGAATGGCAAAATTAAAGTGGTGCGATCATATTTTTTCGCCTGAACGTTACTATTGTCGCATGTGGGAAAATATTTAGTTCCGTGATACCTGTAACTTTGTTTCACTCTCGAATTCAAATTCAAAACCTGGGCATATTGGTCTGTATCACGCAGCGCGTTCCGTGTGGCTTGTAAGTGAAGCTAAGCGCATATGTTTGCAGTTATGGCAATAGATCTGGGGTCCGATGTGTTATTTTTACCGGAAGCGTTTGTCAGAGAGAAAACTGATTTAGGTACTCATTGACATCGGCACATTTGTGCGGTTGCGTACGAAACTGAATTTGCTGCCGCGAATCCAGTCGGCATCGGACAGAAAATGTCGGTGTTCGGCGTCCGAACGAAGAGGCTTGTAGGCCCATATAAAAACAGTCCGCCTTCTTTTTTGGCATACTTCCTTTTCTTCTTTCAATTGTTTTACCGTTTCACCTCTTTTTTTTTGGAGGGGGGGCCTCTGGTCGCCACCTGAACCCACTCAAACAAACCACTCCCAATGGGTGGAGCAAAATATTCTCCTCCTCGCGAGTTCCAACTTTCGGTTTCTGTATTTTCCACTTATGACGACTTATCCACTGTGAGTTGATGGTATACTAGTAAAATAGATTAGAATATTTGCCTCCTCATCTGCTCGTTTCAGGCATAGTGGATGAAATTTGGCACAGATTGAACAAATTTGAGAAAGACTGGTGCTCAATTTGAAATAACTTTTAAAACTCAACTTAGACTAGAGAAGGAGGTGGGGTTGCAAATAAAAAATATAGACTAGGCTGAAAAAAACCCAGTTTTTTAGACAACCCCTACCTTCGATCCAAACTTTGCCCCTCTTGAATTTACTTCCCACCTCCTGCACAGGATGTAATTTTGTCTGTTTGCGTTGTATTCCAAGAGGTATTTCACTATTTCTACCATAGTACGTGAAGGTTCCAGCTGTTAGTCAAATAGTGATTCGAAATTCAAAATTTGAAATTTCTAGACGTTGATTTTATTTTTTTTTTGGGGGGGGGGGGGGGGGGGGGGGCACTCCCGCGACAACGAACACGCACGTCATCGAGAAACGTGACGTTTTTTACGACATACATGTAACAATGATTATAGCTGAATTCCCTGTGAACAAGAGGGGTGGCAACCGCCCCCCCCCCTCCCCTCGTCTCATGCGTGCATGGTTCTTGGAACAAATTGAAATGACCGCCCGTTAATTAATGATATGTGTTAGTTCTGGTGTAGCCGTTTGACTTTCTCCCTACATTTCACCCCCACCCGATAGGATAAAATCTCGTGTGTTTCTTCTCTCTAAATATAAAAAAAAACAATTGCTTTTAAAAAGCTTATTTCCGGCTCCCAAGATTGGTGGAAGATGAAAAGATACACGCAGGCCATGACGGAATATCTCACCCCCTGCCACCGCTATGTGACTTTGCATTCGATTCATATATTCTTTTTTTCTTCATATTTGAAGATTTTGTTTGTAAAGTTAAAACTTTCAGCTATAACTGAGACGTTGTAACTTCTCCTCTTAGTATTGTGAAAGAGAGATAATCCACGCACACTGAAAACTACTTGCGGTAAGTTTTACAAGCCTAAAATTAACCTACCCTCGCGAAGTATGTTACAATTTTTTTTCTAACGATTATTTGAATGGTATTAAAGGCTGACAACCCAAAACATATGTAAAAAACAAAAGCGAATTACTTTGGCGAAGTCCAAGTTCAATGTTATTGAACTGGTTCAGACGGGTGGGGGAGGGGAGGGGGTCGAAGCATGACACGTCCTGAATAGCCATGTTAATCTTTTAGAATTTAGTTCAAGTTATATGCTCTGCCCAGACTTCAAAGAGTATGGGCTATAAATTCACTGGCAGAGAAAAATTGGAACGTGTGTCTATATGTCACTTGGAGAGGTGGAGTGCATTTTTTGTGAGCATCATGTACACAGTGAGTGATGCCGGATCGAGGATCTGCCGCCAGCTATCTCAACCCCATACTGTCTTGAATCTGTTTCCTTGCAAGACACATATATGCGATAAACCAAAGATGGTTAGCCCATTTCCCCAAACTTGATTTCAATGTGATTCGCTTGACTTAATTATATTCTACGCAGTTCAAGGGCAGGACAGTGCCGGAGTGGACTTCATGAGGTGGAGGTGGGGGGGAGGGGGGGGGGGGTTGTTTTAGGTTTCATGTTGGTAAATTTGGCGAAATGGAAGTAAAAGCCGGTATTCTGACAGCAACATACTTTAGAGCTTGATTTTTCGATAAGTAATCCACGTTGGATGCAAAAAACAATACATCTGGGTGCGGTGGCTCAGTTGGTAGGGGTGCAGGCTGCAAGCCGACAGGTACTCTGTTCGAACCCCACCTGCGGCAACCGGGTTGTGTCCTTGGGCAAGACACTTCACCCCAATGCCCACGTTGGGGCATGGTGGCGTTGTGTACTAAGGCCTACTGCTCCTCGTGGATGGAGCACCTGTCTTTAACCAATGTTATAACCCTGCTTGTGTGGAGTTACCATGTTGTGGAGCTGAGAGCTGCCATTGTTCGATGGTTCTCTCCGGGTAATCTGGCTTCCTCCATCCGTAAAAATGTCGTGGGCATGATTAGCCATTGTGCATAAATATGTGGCTTTAAACACCATTGATAACTAACTAAGTAACTAAAAACGGTACATAATTTGGTTCTTCAATCAGAAATCTGTTGAAATCAGTGTTTTGGTCTTCAGTCAGAAACCTGTTGAAATCGGTGTTTTATCACCGAATGGGGTGGGGATAAACCCCATATATTGAAAAATATGGGGTTTATCCCCACCCCAATCGGCGATAAACTTCGACTCTACTAAAGAATTTTCATCGAAAAGAAATTTTCGGCAGAAAAACATTATTAAATCACAAGTCTGCTTTCGTGCACAATGTTTCTAAAGCTGTTACAAAATTTATCAGTGTGAACTTCAAAATTTTATTTAGAAAGCCTCAACAGTTATTTTCCGATGTATTTTATTTATTTTACAGAAACGGTCATCACTTTGTGATCGTAAGTTTCACTTGGGCCCGAATTTCGCAACAAACATACCGATGTTGTGGAACGGTTCAGATTTATGTTTTGATCTGTATCCAAATCCATCAAAACACAACTCCTTGCAACAACCTCGAAACCCTCAGGTAAAAATAGATTATGCTATCCGTTACGTCATTGGTAAACAAACATGTCGGCTGCTGGCATAAAATGACAATAACAGTGAGCTTTTGAGTGAAATCAAGGGAAAATGAAGGTAGTAATGCGAAAATTTTCTCCTTCATCTATTCTTTAATTTGAGTGGTTGATTATAATTGAATAACAAACAGAACAGGAGATACGCGATATAGTTTTTCGCCAAGTATGTTTTGGAAAATACTATAATTCAAAATCCGCTAAATTCAGTGTTTGTGTTATCGCCCATAGGTGCAAAATTGGCGAACTTCCAATTGGAAAACATCAAATCAAATCAAATAAAATGTAACAAAGGAATCCCGAATCAAATTTAATTTTGAAAACTTCACAGACTCTAACATCATTTTCCAAGAAAGAATGCCTGTCTGATGCTACTAATGAAAGACTAATACTAATAGAATTGTATTGCATTTATACTACAACTTATTTCTGGCAGTACTGTCATTAGAATTAGAAAGATCTACATGTATATGGTGGACACTTTTACAAGGTTTTTTTTTGGCACAGTATTCTTTTTAAAACTATAACTCGCAATTATTTATTTTCACTTCTTGCAAGCTTTGTTTTTTTCGGCTGCTCCTTACCATGGTGGTCTTCAATCAATTCTGCAGACTTGCCCTGTCATCTGAAACAAGAATAACACAGCTACATTGTCAGCTGAAACAAGAATAACACAACTACATTGTAGGCTAATTTACATACATTGCATACATTTGAAACAAGAGGCCCCATGGGCCTGAGGCACTAATGACCAAAGTTTAAAATTTAAAGAAGGATTTAATTAGCATCTATGGCTAGTCAACACTGCATGGGAATGAAGTTCTTTAATTATTTATAACTCTGTTGTCCATGCCACATGAAAATTACTCTTATGTTCCAAATAAAAGTACAGGTGGGAATAAAAGTATGGGATGGAACATTTATCAGAATTAAATAAAAGTACAGACCAAAATAAAATTAACTAGCATCACTCCCCCACCCCTCAGTGGATTTCCACCCTGTACTTACAGGGTGGAAATCCATTGAGGGGGTGGGCGGAGTAATATTAGTTAATTTTATCTACAAGCCAACTTATTTTCCAGTGTTGCAGTTAGTTTTATTAAAGAAAACTAATATGCATCTGGGCATCATGATTACAACAATGAATACACTGTGCTAAACAAAAGACTATCACACAATCTAGTGAAGATTTACTAATTTGAAGATCTCCTCCCTGTTGAAAGGGCAATTTTAATAAACATACAGACCCAAATAAGGTGCATACTGGGTGGAAAAAATTCCCCAAAATTAATAAGAGTGGGGAGGGGGGGGGGGGGGGGGCACACTCTGGGGCATACCCCCATGGTGCATACTGCCAAACAATGACAAGAGAAGAAATGAACCATGATACTGTGAAAACTGTTCCCATAAACAATCTTTATTCCAAATTTCATTGACAGCCCTTAACCCCAAACTAGAAATACGAGGTAAACAGACAAAAAATTGGCTATTTTACGAGGCAATCAGCAAAATTATTGTCTTTTTTTTACAGCATGGTAATTGTGAAGGCCATAAACACCTGCTACTGAAGTCTAGTGACAATCAGACCATCCACATAAAAGATGTAGAACAAAGACATGCCACATGCTGGGGAGGTGATTTGCATGTATTTTCTTTGTTTTACTGAAGGGATATGACTCATTTGAAAGCCTTTCCCATAAACAATCTTCATTTCAAATTTCATTTAAATCTGATAACCTAAACCTGAAATATGAGGCAAACAAAGAAAAAATTGGCTGTTTTATCAAATTTTCAAAGTTAAAAAGGGGGAGAAGTTGAAAAAGTGAAAAGTAAGAAATATTATTAGAGACTCATTTGTAGGCTTTTCCCATAAACAATCTTCATTCCAAATTTCATTGTGATCCAAGAAGCCAAACTTGAGATACGAGGTGAACAGACAAAAAATAGCCTAATTAATATAAGTAAAACTTCATTTTGCCACTTTCAGCTTTTGTAAGCTTGAGGAGAGCTAATTGCTGGCCAAGGCCATGCGAGGGTAGTGATTTTTAGCCTTCAGCATTTTTAAGAATGCCAGGCTTGCAGTATAACTGTGTTTTGTGTGGAGGCAGTTATACCCAGAGAGAACTACCAAGCAATGGCAAGTAACTGTCAAGTATCCAGCATACTAATTGCACAGAAGCAGGGTTGGTATTGGTAGAAGGTATGACTGCCATCATCTTGTCATATGCCTTTGCACACAGCACCACCATACCCCATGTGACTGAGCACCCCCCCCCCCCCCCCCCCCACACACACACAGAGCCACAATTACATGACCATACTAGTTCAAACAAGTACTTGAGAATTTAAGTTCGTTATAGTATGTTTTGGGGATTGGTACCAATGCCCAAAGTATACAGAATCAAGTACATGTTTGGACTAACCCCCCCCCCCCCCCCCCATCCTCCACCCTTCCCCCCCCCCCCCCCCCCAAAAAAAAATAAGAAAATAAGTAAAAAAAAAATGTTAAAGTTTCTAGAAACGCCAACCTGTGAAAAATTCAGGTATTGTTGTTCACAATTTTGGTGCAGTGCCAGTGGTTTACAGCTGCCCCACCCACTAAATTTGGGTCCGAAATTTATATTCTAAAGTCGTATTAAACCATGAAACAGAAAAGAGGAAAACGAATGTTTTTGCATAGAATTAAATTCTATTATGCTTACTTCTGAGTTTAGCTATTAGATATTCTTTTCCCTGAAATTTTGCTGCTATCATTTCTCCTTCGTACTTATCAAAATCCTTCCAAGGTTTTGTTATTTGGGATAGAGAAATCACACTCGATATATTTTTCCCGTTCCAATCAACAACAGCGTATTTGCAAAAAGACATATTGAACTATAAAGTTTGTAATATTAATAAGTGATTTAGGTAAATGGAAGAAAAAACGCCAAAATGATTGTTACATGTATACTTTCCGACATTTGTTGCAGAGTGTGCGATTTGTTTTGAATTAAATGGAACGTGAATTGGCTGGTTAGTGCATTAATTTTAAACAAACTTCATCGCTTCATTGGCACATTCCAAGAATGCCTCCTGATTTTCCACCAGCCTCATTGCTCTAGCACTGATCTAAAAATAAAGTCGCTTTCCAAGTATTCGTTACAACCACATTCATTTTGGCCCAGAAGTTTGGATTTTTTCCAGCCACAGCAAGTGGATTTTTTTTTTTTACCAGGGCCACCATTCAACCGTCTGCTTTAACCAGAGGCAGCATAGCCAGGGGGCACGTGCCCCTCCGCTTTTTTCCACAGATATGTTTCACAGTTACACAATGAGTTAAAATGGGTGCATGCAAACACATACAGACATTTCTGTAACATTACTTGCAAATCCAAACAATATTAGCCAAATAATCCTACTTTCGGTCGCTTCAGTCCATTTCTTCTACTTCAACTATCTTCCAACTCAACAGGCCTTTGGGTTGAAAGATGCAGGGGCCATGGTGCAATTTAGAAAGGGGGGGGGGTCAACACTTTGGCCAGCTGCTGATATGTTGCGGTTCTCAGGTGAGGAGGCCTTGATTAGCCCTGTTCTCCCCAATGCCTCCTTATCCCATGCCCATTCCCCCCCCACCCCCAACACCAGGACAAACTGCATGATGCCTCCCTCTTCCCAATCTCTCTGATAAGCATACTAACCCTCTCCTTTGTATCACCCACTAACCCCATCCTTCATTCTCCCATCCCAATAATAATCCCGATGAATCTTGTTCTGTAAGACTGGTATTTTGTACAGTTTAATAAAAAGTGGTTCAGGGTCTCCACTATGCATAAATAACACATTTGGCACTCCTTTTCACTTCTTTCCCAAAGCTCCAGGAACCGCGACCTCAGCTTGAACATCAGTGACCCCCCCCCCCCACCCCCAAAAAAAAAGTGCCATCAGGGTACTCTTCAAAACGTGGCTTCTCTTCATTATGTAGTCCAACCAAAGACCTCTATGCTTTGACCCTGTCTCACCAATTCAGGTTACAATCCACCATGAATCTTTCTCTGACGATCTTTTTACCTGGTTTGTGCCCAAATGATAGTCTGAGATCCACATTGAATAGTTCTCTAGTAACTCCCTCACTTGGTCTATCCACCCTATGTATGTTTTATTCTGGCTCCAGCCCTTTTATTACAAAAATTGTCTGAATTCACCAACAGTATCGGGAAGGTCCGCAGATAGTGAAGGCCAATCACATCTGGGCTGAACTCACTTTTATGGGGGCTGAAAATACTTTTAAGGGGGGGGGGGGGGGGACTAAGTCACCTGGGCCGAACCTACCCAACACCTTTTGTATCATACGTTTTTATCAAAGTCTGAGGTAACTGGGACAAAGAAATAATGCTATTATGTATTCACCCTCCTATTTGCATTTTATATCGGAAAAGGTCTTCTAATACAAACCAAGATTATATATGACGTAATGTATAATCTTTTGAACAAACTCTTTGACGGAAAATGTTGATTTACTTGGCGATAAAATGTACCCAGACTGAAACGTACCCAGATCAAAATGTACCCAAACCATGAGTCAAAACATACCCAACTATAAAATAATGCACAGTCGACTGATGCTTGGACAATGAAAAGCGTGTGAGACATTTGACCTCCAATAAATAATACATTATTTTTGTCTCCCGCTTTTTGAAAAAAATGGGAGATATTAAATTTGGGGTGTCCTTCCGTCCTTTCGTCCTTCCGTGTTTTTCGTTTCCAGACCCTAACTTTCCTTACAGTGACCAGATTTTGATGAAATTTAGGTAGTAGATCACTTTCATCAATTGTAGATCTAAGTTCGAATGTGGGCATTTTCCGTGCATATTTAATTAGGTTACTGAAATTTGATTAGCTGACGGTTTCCAGATTCTAACTTTCCTTAAAATCAACCGATTTCGATGAAATTTCATTACTTTTATCAATACCCAGGTCAAGTTCAAATGTGGGAAATTTTGTACCAAAAATCTGTCCGTCTGCCTTTCTGTCTGCCCAGTACATCAACGCACCTCAGACTAAAAGTCTGAACCGATCTTCACGAAACTTCTTGGGTATCTTTGTTATCATTGTGAGACCAGAATATGTGTTTTGGGGTTTGGTCCAAAATTCAAGATGGCCGCCAGCGGCCATTTTGTTCCAAAATTGGGTGTAATCAGTTTTTTGTACAGAACTTCTATATGAAAGTTTGGATTTGAATAAATTTTTGTATGAATGTTTAGTAACATGCAATACATCACATATAATACGTGTTTTGTTCTCGTGCAAAAATTATGCAAATTAGGGAAACTTTGATTTATTCAGTGCTAGTACGAACACACAGTAAGTGCACACCTTCCGTGTTTTTCGTTTCCAGACTCCTTACCTTACAGTCAGTTGATTTTGATGAAATTTGGGTAGTAGATCACTTGCATCAATTGTGGGTCCAAGTTCAAATATGGGCTTTTCTGCGCATATTTAATTAGGTTGCTGAAATTTGATTGGCTGACGGTTTCCAGACTCTAACTTTCCTTAAAATCCACCGATTTCGATGAAATTTCATATATGGATTACTTTTATCAATACCTAGGTCAAGTTCGAATGTGGGAAATTTTGTACCGAAAATCTGTCCATCTGCCCCGTGTCAACTCACCACGGACTAAAAGCTGTTTTTATGAACCGATCTTCACGAAACTTCTTGGGTATCTTTGTTATCATTGTGAGACCAGAATATGTGTTTTGGGGTTTGGTCCAAAATTCAAGATGGCCACCAGTGGCCATTCTGTTCCAAAATTGGGTGTAATCAGTTTTTTGTACAGAACTTCTATATGAAAGTTCGGATTTGAATTGAAGAAATTTTTGTTTTGTTTGAATGTTTTCCCTACTTCTAAGTCTGGGAACTCCAGTGCGCAGTTCTGTATTAACTCCTGCACTTGGACCATCCACCCTGTCTTTGTATTTGAATTCCAAGTATTCTGGAACATTACTTTATGCCATTGGCTGTCAGGGAGATTTAACAACCAGTTCCAATAACAGAGTTTCAATAAGTCTATCCTGTCTCTGATCCTCATCCGCCCAATCTCACCTGAAATTTTTTAGATTTATACTGGGAAAATTTCTAGTAAAATGTTAAGTTTAGTAATGAAAATGCTTTTCTATAGACATCAGTATACTACTGTCGTGTGTTGTATAGTTGGGTACGTTTTGACTCATGGTTTGGGTATGTTTCTGTCTGGGTATGTTTTGACTCGATGGGTACGTTTCGGTATGGGTATATTTTGATAGGTTGTCGAAGATGAATTTTTAAACAAAGTTTGAAAATGCAAGCATCCCGAACAACATTGTGGAGAAAAAAATGAAAAATGACTGTAAAGTGTATTCTTGATTTTAAATCTGCTCCCTGATATTGATGGGAGGGTTAAAAATCACGGGAAAATTGGAATATCTGTTACCTATTTTTGCCGTCTGATTAATTTTTTGGCTCGTTTTTAATTTTTTTTTGTAGGAAACCAGATGGTAATAACGTTTTTTTAAATTATATTATGTTAATTTTTTGTTATTAACAAAGGGAAATGCAAAGAAAATAATAAATTTGAAGAATAATCTTCCCCCCCAAACTGCCAAAGTAAAGTTTTACCAACTGTTCAACACCTGTGGAACCACATTAGAACATAGTTGTCCGAATATAGTGGCAATGCCAGTATGTTTGGGCAGCTGAACTAATAGTAATCAAACAGCAGAGGATTACAAACAGACCGTTCGCCACCAGGTGCCCTTCCGTACTAAACTCAAAACCGAGGATCCTGCGCATTTCCCCCAGTGTGTATTCAGGCAGTCCATTCCACCAGAAGTCATTTGACATGCCACATCATACTTGAAAGTTTAAATTTTGGAGTGCGGCCAGATAAAACTTAATTATATTTTGGGGGAGGGAGATGCTCAGCAAACTAGAGGGCCCTGATGAACTGCCCCCACCCCCACCCCCACTCACACAGTGACAAAAATGGGTATTTTTAGCTCACCTGACTGAAAGTCGGGGTGAACTTTTCTTATCACTCTTCGTCCGTCGTCCTGCGTGAAGGTGGTGTTTGAGCCTCTTTCTCCTAAACCACTGGCCACATTTTAATTAAATTTCATGTAAGTAGTGGTTATATAGGGACATTTTGATTTTTATGCAAATTAGGTTTTGGCTCATATTGAACAGAGGGGTGGGGAAAAAATGGCCAAATTTTTTGAAAATCTTCTTCTAATGAACCACCAGTAGCAGAGACTTGATATATGGTATACAGAGTCTTTTTGAGGTTTAGAATCAAGTTTGTTCAAGAGTAGTTTGTCGGGCATTATTAGCCTTCATTATGGGATGGGCAAAAATTTTGGCCACGCCTAAAATTTCTATTTTCAGAACCGTGAGGTCGATTTGGACCAAATTTGATATGAGATGATAATGGGTCATAAGTAGTTAATTGATGCAAAAATTTTTTTTCTCATTGCCCCGTGGGAACCTCGGGAGCTAAAAATAGGAAAAACCTTAAAACTGCCATATCTCCAAAACTACACGGCACAGAGAATTCTTATTTTGTATAAAGCTTACTTTTATCTAGTAGAATAGAATGGTTAAAAAAATCCCTATCGGTTTGATCACAAGGTACTTTTTTCAGGACTTTGAAAAAGTGCTGAGTCAGCACTTTTTAACACTGTTGGCAATGGGAAAAAACATTAAAAAATCTTCTTCTCCAGATCCAGCAGGCAGAATCTTTTGATATTTGGTACGCAACATTGTAGGGTGGATCTGATTCAAGTTTGTTCAAATCGGCCCCCTGGGTTCATATTTGGGCTCAGTATAGGAGCCCGATTTCGAACTTAGTGCATTTCAGGCAAATTTCTTAAAAAATCTTCTTCTCCAGATCCAGCAGGCAGAATCTTTTGATATTTGGTATGCAACATTGTGGGGTGGATCTGATTCAAGTTTGTTCAAATCGGCTCCCTAGATTCATATTTGGGCTCACTATAGAAGCTTGAATTCGAACTTAGTGCATTTCAGGCAAATTTCTTCAAAAATCTTCTTCTCCAGATCCAGCAGGCAGAATCTTTTGATATTTGGTATGCAACATTGTAGGATGGATCTGATTCACGTTTGTTCAAATTGGCCCCCTGGGTTTATATTTGGGCTCAGTATAGGAGCCTGATTTCGAACTTAGAGCATTTCAGGCAAATTTCTTAAAAAATCTTCTTCTCCAGATCCAGCAGGCAGAATCTTTGGATATTTGGTATGCAACATTGTGGGGTGGATCTGATTCAAGTTTGTTCAAATCGGCTCCCTAGATTCATATTTGGGCTCACTATAGAAGCTTGAATTCGAACTTAGTGCATTTCAGGCAAATTTCTTCAAAAATCTTCTTCTCCAGATCCAGCAGGCAGAATCTTTTGATATTTGGTATGCAACATTGTGGGGTGGATCTGATTCAAGTTTGTTCAAATCGGCTCCCTAGATTCATATTTGGGCTCACTATAGAAGCTCGAATTCGAACTTAGTGCATTTCAGTCAAATTTCTTCAAAAATCTTCTTCTCCAGATCCAGCAAGCAGAATCTTTTGATATTTGGTATGCAACATTGTAGGGTGGATCTGATTCAAGTTTGTTCAAATCGGCCACCTGGGTTTATATTTGGACTCAGTATAGGAGACCGATTTCGAACTTAGTGCATTTCAGGCAAATTTATTTGAAAATCTTCTTCTCAAGATCCAGAGGGCAGAATCTTTTGATATTGGGTATGAACCATGCTTAGGGAGGTGAGATTCAAGTTTGTTCAAGTCAAGTCCCTGGGTTCATATTTGGGCTCACTGTGGTAACCTGAATTATAACTTAGTTCAAAATGAGGAATTTTCTTTAAAAATCTTCTTCAGATCCAGCAGTCTGAATGTTTTGATATTTGGTATGCAACATCCTTAGGAGGGGTGAGATTCAAGTTTGTTCAAGCCATGTCCCTAGGTCCATATTTGGGCTAACTGTGGGAGCCCGAATTATAACTTAGTTCAAAATGAGGAATTTTCTTTAAAAATCTTCTTCTTCAGATCCAGCAGTCGGAATGTTTTGATATTTGGTGTGCAGCATTCCTGGGGGGGGGGGGGGGGGGGGGGGGGGGGGGGGGGGGGGGGGGGTATTCAAGTTTGGGGGGGATTTTCAAGTTTGTTAAAGCCAAGTCCCTGGGTTCATATATGGGCTCCCTGTGGGATTCAATATGAGAAATATTCTTTAAAAATCTTTTTTTTTTTAGATCCACTGGTCAGAATCTTTGGATATTTGGTATATGCTTTTCTTAGGAGGAGCAGATGCAACTTGTTGAAATCAATTCTCTGGGTTGATGTTTAGGCTACCATGTCAGGTGAGCGCCCTCAGGCCCCCTGGGGCCTCTTGTTTTGTTTGCAAGATTGACCATTTAATCCCAACTTAGCGTGCAAAGAGCCTTCCAACAAATAATGTCCGAGTCTGTATCCATCGGATTTGGACCTTGGCTGATTTGAACCTTTGCCTGGTTTGGGCTGGTCAATTCAGATCTTGGCCGATTTAGGTCTTTGCCTGATTCCGACCAAGGTCTGAATCTGCCTGCATTCTCAGAGTCCTGTGATATCAATTTAGGAGGGACTAACTTGGAACTTTATAGTTTGACGTGTACAAAAGTTTTCCCTTTAGGTAAATGATATGGAACTGTTTGAGGAAGATATTATTGCAGGTTGTGATAAAGATTCATTTGATTGGTACAATGCTTCTGCTGGACCTTACCAAAATCAAGTAAATGTTGAATCGGCCTGCCACTCAGCGTAAGCAAGTAATGAAATTCCAGACTCTACTGAACATGGAGAAGCAACAAATGGTGATTACTGATTAGTTTGTTTGCAAGATTGATTAAGGCCACACAAAGTAGATATTCTGTTTCTCAGGTCATTATTTGTAAAATTGCATGCAGGTGAGCGTTTTTTTTATTTTATTTTTTATTTCTGTAATTTTTTCTTTGCCATCAAAAGTTTGTGTTCTTGGCTTATGTTTTAGGCCTCATAATCTTCGGATTAGCATGAGTGGTGGTGTATTTCGTCCCTTGAGAGCAAGAACTTGAACTCAAGGGACAAATTTATGAATTTTTTCAACTTGGGTAAAATATCGTAGACAAACTATTTAATTTTTATTTTTTTTAAGTTTACACTGGTTATAAAAAGAGAGCATGTGGCAACCAAAAGGACCATGCAGGAGGGTTTAATTTTTTTAGTTCTAATTGAATGGTGTTTTTTTTACAACACTTTCAACAGCTGGGGTCATATCCTGTTGTTTACAATTTTGTAGTCTGATGAAGCCAGAGGACAACCAAGCAACAGCAAGTAACTGTCATACTTTCCAACTTACTAGTTTCTTAATATTATGAAATTTAAAAACAAACGCGCTAATTTGTTAAAGTTTGTGACAATATGCAACTTGTCTCTCAATTTTGCAAGTCAGACCAAAGTGAGAATCAGTGACGAATGGGAGCAAAATGGAATCGAGTTGAAAATCGCTCACCTCAAATAAAGTTTGCAAGAGTGAAAAATGTGAGGAGAGCGATTTTGATTGAGAGTGTTGATTTCAATGTTTAACTTCATTTTTAGCTCAACTTTGGCTAAGCCAAATTTGAGGTATTGTCATGGCCCATCGTCCATCTGTCCATCCGTGTTTACATTTAGTTTAAACAATATTTATTCATGAGAAAATATGATGCATACATATAATAAACTACAAGATGATTGTCATACAGAGAGCACAATACAATGGTATGCATTAAAGTAATGAGTCAAGAACGAGATTTGTTGAAAGGTCTTCAGCAATAAGCTTTTAGCTTGTATAAGCCATCTCCTTTGCATTACTGACGAAATTTAGTAGTAGCTGCAGGCACTAAGTAAAATATTGTTTGAACATAAGAAACAGGGAGAGTTAGGAGAGCAACAGAGAGAACAGGAAAATGAAAAGGGAAAAGGAACTTAACCCCTTAGCCAACACGTTTAACAGACGACACTTGAAGACTAAATTTTTGAATAACTGAAAATTTCCAATGTCCATCTCAGAATCACAGCTCATGATACCCCACCAGAACAAGCTTAACGAGCTCACTCCAGTGAGGAGTCATAAGCCATGTTCCTGAGATAAAAATTGAAAATATAAAATGATTTAAATGGCGACTTTTATGGATAACACTGATCGTTACATTGGGTAAAGGGTTAACTAGGAAACATGGGAACAACCTGAATTCAATGTTCGCTACCAAAGGATATTCAATAGAGCAGCATCAATGAATATATCAGTAATGGTGTGACAAGCAACACCGGAAAAGTCTATGAGTGCACTGTTACTTATTAAAGCGTCCACTCAGCATGATAAAGTCCTGCACGGCTCTGAAGACAAGAAGGTTATCATTATTATTCAATCGTTCGGATCCAAATAGTAGTGTGGAGGGCTCAAGAGTAAATGGCAACACATTGATTGTGGAATTACGAGCATCGTCATAGATTGGGCAGTGCATGAGAAAGTGCTCGGTATTTTCGAGATCCCCAAAATGGTAGCGTGGAGATGGTGAGAGATGGTTATTGTATAAGTGGGCGTTGATATTACTGCAATGCAGGTGTAACCTGCAATGATAAATTTGTGCAGCACGAGATTTGGCTCCATAGTAAAAAATTGGTGGTCGTAAGTTCGCACTGTTTATAAACGTCTTGAAGTTTATGAGGGAACAATTTTCTCTTAGTGTGACGGGTAATCCATTCCACTGATCGGTAACTTCCGAGATAAACAAGAACTTATATAAATTGGTGTGACAAAAGGGAACACGGTAGTTATTTTCCGATCGGAGATTGTGGCTTTGGGTAATAGATGAAATAATTGGTGGCACCTTATTGGAGATATAAGGAGGTGTTAATTTATGATACATCTTAAAAAATTGGATAAGCTTGTGCTTTCGGTGTCTTTCTTCCAGTGAATCCCATTGAGTTTCTGTGTATAGAAGGTCTTTACTGCAGCTCACAGTGGCGCCAGTAACTATTCTTGCTGCAGCTACTTGTATTTTCTCCAGGTCAGCAGTTTGAGTTGCTGAGCAGTTGTCCCAGACAGAGTCAGCGTGTTCCAAAAGAGGCCGGACAAATCCGAAGTATATCTTTTCAAGGACTTTCTGGTCAAGTGTAAACTTATGGGCCCTGAGCATGTCAATATGTGTCCAGGCTTGAGTGCATACATGATCGATATGGTCATTCCATGTACAACCTTTATTCAAAATTACACCCAGATGCTTGTGGCTATTCACCTCGGAGATTTGAGTTCCGCTTAAATATATAGGTGGGTGCACCGGAACATTACTTTTACGTGATATGATCATGGATTCCATTTTAAGGGGGTTGAACTCAATGAGCCAAGTTTTAGTCCAGTGTTCAATTGTGGCTAAATCACGGTTAAGTATGATGGCACCTTGGTCAGGATTCTCAATTATAAGATAAAGGGATGTATCATCTGCAAATAAACGTATACTGCTAAGTTGGTTTTCAGTAATATCGTTGATGTAAATCAGGAATAACAGGGGACCATGGATCGAACCCTGTGGAACACCAGCCGTTATTGGTTTCCAAGGAGATGCCTCAGAGGCTACAAGGACGTGCTGGCACCAATCAGAAAGGTAGGATTTTACGAAACAAAGTAAGTCGCCAGATATTCCTATTCTCTCGAGCTTGTGAATAAGACCAAAATGCCAAACTTTATCAAATGCCTTGCTAACATCACAAAAGACAACTCTTACTTCTTTTCCTTCATCAAGAGCATGACAAAATTCATCATAGAGGTCTGTCAGTTGTAGGACCGTAAAGTCACCTGGAGTAAAACCAGACTGAAACTGGCTTGGTATATTGTTATCACATAGAAAATGCCATAATCGTTTGAAGATACATTTTTCAAGTAGTTTACCAGTACAGCTAAGCAAAGATATTGGGCGATAGTTAGTAACTATATTAGATGGATTCTTTTTCAACATCGGTGTCACATTGGCTTTTTTCCATAAGTTTGGACAGTAACAGTTATCTAATAACCTATTGAAGAGGGCCATAAGTGGGTCACATAATGAGTGTTTACATTCTTTTAAAAGCCTGGGACTTATAAGATCTGGTCCAGACGCCTAAATACTCTTGATTGCTTCATACACTTCCTTGCTTTCAAGTGTTATCTTGTCAAGTGATCGTAGGGCAGGCAGGGGTGTATCTGGCAAGGATGCATTAGTGTCATCCAATGTCAAAATGGAACAGAAGTAATCTCTGAACACTTCCACCTTTTCGAGATTGGTTGAATAGAGTTTGTTTAGATGACTTATAGTCGGGATTCCAGGGACATTTTTACAGATAAATGTTTTTAATGTTTTCCACCACACTGACGAGGGTGTTTCCGAACAACTTAGTTCTGATTGGACTTTCGATATGTATGTAGATTTAGCTTTCCTAACAGCTGATACGACGGCATTTCGTTTATGCTTATATCTCGCCCAGTCATGCAGTTGATCAGAGCACTTTGCTGTATGGTATAATCGTGTTCTTTGCCTTATCAATAACCAAATTTGATTATGCATCCATTTAGGCTGGTTAGCCCTAGAAGTTATCAGTTTGTTGGGAATAAATTTAGATGCTGTTTCGAGTAATTGATCGGTGAAGGTGGATACTATAGTGTCCGGGCACGAATGAGCAAGCAGTCTTTCCCAGTCTACGTCATTGTATGCAGTGTTCAAACCATCAAAGTTTCCCTCTGCATACAACCATATGCATCTCTTAAAGTTTTTAGGCTTTTCTTTCCTGAATTCAATGGCAATATAAATTGGACAATGATAACGAGTAATGTCAGGTACAAGTGGTTCTAGGGCTTCACATTTGAGTACATGTACAGTATTACTAACAGCAAATAGGTCAATCAGAGTTGCAGATGATTCGGTAAAGCATGTTGGTTCTTCCACAAGCGGTCTAAGATTAAAATAATTACTTAGTTCCTGGAAGCGACCCTTGGGAGAACCATATTGGTTGTCGTTGAAGTCACCAGTAATAATTATGTCTGAAATTAAGGTATCTTTGGCTTTGTCAACAGATGCCATAATTTTATCCCAAACATCTGAGGGGCTATTGGGTGGGTGGTAAAATACTCCTAGCAGCAGCGACTTACCATGGGTCATGAACACTTCAGCCCAGATGCACTCGGGGTCATTCACCTCAAGATCAGTTCTATGCCGAAAGCACAAGCCGTCCTTCATGTAGACGGCGACCCCCCTCCCCTCGACAAACGGTTAAACCGTACGGGTTCTGGGAAGCCATGGATCATAATATCTGGTGTTAGGTCCAAGCATTGAAGCCAGGACTCAGTGAATGCTAAGATATCATGGGAGGATGATTCATATTGAATTATGTCTACTTTAGGCTTCAGGCTTTGGATGTTCAGATGAAGGATTTTTAATGCATCGAAGGTATTTTCTGTGTTCACAGAGCCTGGTCCAGGGTTTGATTCAATGTCTCCGGACAATAACAAAACCACAGCCAATACCAATGTCAAAAAACAGATGGCTGAAGTTGTTGGCATTGTGGCTGGTATATTTAATGTTGGTGGGAGATTGGGTCTTTCAACATTCATACAAAGATCATTACTGCATTGGCAGTAAGGGATAAATTTGTTGAATAAAAGATGAAAGAGGGCTGATGTAACAGGCTGACCTGAATCTCAATGCGCATAGACCACATGTAAAGACACGCAAGAGCACAAAGGGACTGATGTTTTGTTAGTCTTCTTTTCAGGCCGCGAGCATAAACTACAGTATTGAATGTACCAATCCGGGTGCAGTGAGACTCAAGACTATACATTATGTAATCTGTGTGTGGTAATCCACACGTATGCATGATGCCCAGAGATTGGTAACTTTCAAAGACAAGATCATTTCGCAGTGGTACAAATTGAATTCAGGTTGCTTTATACCAGAGTTTGAATGAAAGTGGAGAGGGTAACCTCGAAGAAACAAGCAAGAGAAAATAGTAAAGAAAAATAAGGAAAACAAGCTGAAAAAGCAATTCATATTCTGAAAGAATGAACTGCTTATTCAAAGTAAAATGTCAAACTGAATAAAAAAGTAATAGTGGATATCATACGTAGAATAATTTGGGAGTGGTTGAATTGTGAAGCGAGCATCAAACACACACACACACACACACACATATATATATATATAGATAAGTAGCCGTATAGGTCTGGTTGACATATAAAATATTAGTAAGTAACACCTTGAAGACCTATTTTAGTCATTTAATCACGAGCTTTCGGCTTTCAAAGCCTTCATCAGGTGACAGACGAACAACAATGAGACAAAATAAACCAGTACTGTAAAAGTTAAGTACGTACGTAAACAATGACGTTAAGCATACTAGAACGTCAAGATAAACAACTGCAAGCCTACGGGGCGCTCTAGGGATAACATATGGAAGTACGAATGGAATATCCTCAATAACCCCGAAATGTACCCCCACCACCAACCCCAACACCCACCTCCACCCACCATTCGCAACTACAAGTTGCGAATGATAAATGGAGGAGGGTGGTGGGGGGGGGGGGGGGGGGTGTACTAAACTAAGTAACCGGATGGGTATAAGAATAAGAGTATAACACCAGGACGTGACAGCTGGACGACATATAGGATGATTACAATCCTAATTCTAAAGACACGGCTAGACTGCCCCACCTCCGCCACCCCAAGATAACATAAGGTAAATACTGACAGAATCCTAATCAAAACTAACCCCAACACATCCCACCCAACCGCCCTCATCACTCCCCACAACTCCCATATAAACTACTAAGTACAGTAAACACTAAAACGACGAAGCTATAATAAGACAATAAAACCTAGACGACTATAAGGTGAATACTACCCAGACCCTCATAGGAACAAACCCCACCCCTACCCCCACCCCACCAGTAACACCTAGGCGACATAAATAAGAGCAAACTGCCTAAACCCTAAACTTGTAGTTGCGAATGGTGGGTGGAGGTGGGTGTTGGGGTTGGTGGTGGGGGTACATTTCGGGGTTATTGAGGATATTCCATTCGTACTTCCATATGTTATCCCTAGAGCGCCCCGTAGGCTTGCAGTTGTTTATCTTGACGTTCTAGTATGCTTAACGTCATTCTTTACGTACGTCTTTAACTTTTACAGTACTGGTTTATTTTGTCTCATTGTTGTTCGTCTGTCACCTGATGAAGGCTTTGAAAGCCGAAAACTCGTGATTAAATGACTAAAATAGGTCTTCAAGGTGTTACTTACTAATATTTTATATATATATATATATATATATATATATATACATCTTTACACACATAGATACATGTACAATACTTAATTTGTGCGTTTTAATATTCATACATATATACACAATCGAGGAAATGAGATACAGACGGGAATGTATTTGGCTGGACAGGATTCATCGGACTTCATGTACCACTAGCAAGCTTTGAGATTGCGTCAGGGAATTCATTCAGTTTACATTTGATACCTCATGTGACAGAGTCCGTGTCCCAGAGGGGCTAAAGTGGTACTTTCGGCTTATCCAGTAAACCGCATTTTAGTTAGTGTCCTAAAATTTCTAATGTTGTATAATAAATCCTTTAGCGAAAATTACCACATTAGTCTCTATGCCTAGGGGTAAGGGGGGGGGGGGAGGGGCTAATGTGGTAAAAACACCACCTAAGGTCAGTTTCAAGCAAAAAAGTACGACTTAAAAATTACCACTTAAGCGAATTACTGCATAAGTCCTGAATGTGTGTTCATCCTTCTGTCCATCCATCGTGCTGTCAACACGGCTAGGGCTACAGGCCGTATTTTTTAACCGATCTTTACGAAACTTCTTGGGTACCTTTGTTATTACCGTGGGATGAGAACGAGTGTTTTGGGGTCTGGTCTGAAATTCAAGATGGCCGCTGGCAGCCATTTTGTACAAAATTAGGTGCAATCAGATTTTTGCACAGAACTTCCATATGAAAGCACTGATTTGAATAATTTTGTGTGTGAATGTTTAGTACCATGGGATACATCACATATAATACGGGTGTTTTTCTCATGCATAAATTATGCCAATTAGACTAACTTTGATCTATTTAGTGTTCCTTTCAGCACTGTAACTGCAAATGCCAATACGGCTTGGGCTAGAGGCCATATTTATGAACGGATCTTTACGAAACTTCTTGAGTACCTTTGTTATCACCGTAAGATGAGAACGAGTGGTTTTCGGTTCGGTCCGAAATTCAAGATGGCCACCAGCAGCCATTTTGTACTTTAGTTAGTGCAATCAGTTTTTTGTACAGAACTTCTGTATGAAAGTTCAGATTTGAATAAATTTTTGTATGAATGTTTAGTAACATGGAATACATCACATATAATACGGGTTTTTTCTCCAGAAGAAATTATGCAAATTAGATGAACTTTGATTTATTCAGTGCTACTTATTTACACAGTAAGTGCACATGTCAATACGGCTCGGGCTAGAGTCT
Organism: Pictodentalium vernedei; assembly: GCA_031216915.1. Lineage (NCBI taxonomy): Eukaryota > Metazoa > Mollusca > Scaphopoda > Dentaliida > Dentaliidae > Pictodentalium > Pictodentalium vernedei. The sequence goes on along the minus strand of CM062289.1, from coordinate 219,106,945 downwards.
GTATTTATGAACCGATCTTCACGAAACTTCTTGGGTATATTTTTTATCACCTTGGGGCGAGAACAAGTGTTTCTGAGTGCGGTCCAAAATTTGAGATGGCTGCCAGTGGCCATTTTGTACCGAAATTAGGTCCAATCAGTTTTTTGTACACAACTTCTATACGGCTCAGGCTAGAGGCTGTATTTATGAACTGATCTTTACAAAACTTCTTGGGTACCTTTGTTATCACTGTGGGACGAGAACGAGTGTTTTTGGGTGCAGTCCAAAATTCAAGATGGCCACCAGCAGCCATTTTGTACCAAAATTAGTGCAATCAGTTTTTTGTACAGAACTTCTGTATGAAAGTTCTGATTTGAATAAATTTTTGTATGAATGTTTAGTAACATGAAATACATCACATATAATACAGGTTTTTTTCTCGTGCAGAAATTATGCAAATCAGATGAACTTTGATTTACTCAGTGCTACTTATACACTGTAAGTGCACATGTCAATACGGCTAGGGCTGGAGGCTGTATTTATGAACCAATCTTCACGAAACGCCTTTGGTACCTTTGTTATCACCTTGGGACAAGAATGAGTGTTTTGGGGTGCGGTCCGAAATTTAAGATTAAGCCATTTTATACCAAAATTAGTACAATCAGTGTTTTGTACAAAACTTCTGTATGAAAGTTCTGATTTGAATACATTTTTGTATGAATGTTTAGTAACATGGAATACATCATATATAATACGGGTTTTTTCTCCAGAAGAAATTATGCAAATTAGATGAACTTTGATTTATTCAGTGCTACTTATACACAGTAAGTGCACGTGTCAATACGGCTTGGGCTAGAGGCTGTATTTATGAAACGATCTTCACAAAACTTCTTGGGTACCTTTGTTATTTCCTTGGGACGAGAATGAGTGTTTCTGGGTGCAGTCCAAAATTCAAGATGGCTGCCAGTGGCCATTTTGTACCGAAATTAGGTCCAATCACTTTTTTGTACACAACTTCTATATGGCACAGGCTAGAGGCCGTATTTATGAACCGATCTTTACGAAACTTCTTGGGTACCTTTGTTATCACCGTGGGACGAGAACGAGTGTTTTGGGTGTGGTCCAAAATTTAAGATGGCCAACAGCAGCCATTTTGTACCAAAATTAGTGCAATCAGTTTTTTGTACAGAACTTCTGTATGAAAGTTCTGATTTGAATAAATTTTTGTAGGAATGTTTAATAACATGGAATACATCACAAAAATACGGGTTTTTTTCTCGTGCAGACATTATGCAAATTAGATGAACTTTGATTTGTTCAGTGCTATTTATACACAGTAAGTGCACATGTCAATACAGCTTGGGCTAGAGTCTGTATTTATGAACTGATCTTCACGAAACTTCTTGGAGTACCTTTGTTATCACCTTGTGACAGGAACAAGTGTTTTTGGGTGCCTTTGTTATCACTGTGCTATGAGAACAAATATTTTGGGGTTCAGTCAGACCCACTCTGGGACGCATAGATTTCTTTTCTAGTTTAGCATCTAACTGTCACCCCACCTTTACAATACTTTACCTATATATTTGTTACAGGCTACGGTCAGCATTTATGTACAGACCATTACAATACTTTACATGTACCTTTGTTATCAGGTAATTACCTAGATGTTTGTCATTGCTGTGTCACATACTACACATGTACATGTCTTAAACAATTTAAGCTACAGTGTCATTGACACTTTCATTCAATACTGCATGTACAAAACTTTATTTCGCATTTTCCATTGACAAGCGTCCATTTAAACGAATATATGAATGCAATTGAACCAGACATGTTAAGTCTCCCTACTTTGGAGGGATACTCACTAGTTTCCAGAATAAATTTTTGTTAAATCATCCTGGAATTGGGATTCTGAACAGAATCTCACTATTAAAGTTGATAAAATCTCCTCTGTGAGCCATAAAAAATTAAAAATCTCACTATTTTTGCTCAGAAATTTCACAGTTCAGCTTAACAGGTCTGAACTGAACACGGATGGATATTTTGACGGTGAAAATATATGTAACCCACTAAAATTAGTTCTGGATTTTAAATGGCAGATTATTAAAATCATGGAAAATGGATGTTTAAATTCCAAATCAGGCACATTAATTTGTGTCACTGGTGAATTGGAGGGACAGATGTCACATGTATAAAAGAAAATAAGGAATGGGGCAACATTCTGCATGTCTTTGGTAAAAAAAAAAAAATACGGAAGTATTAAAACGTTTCTTAGATCTGAGAAAGGCCACCAATTTTTTTTTTTATCTGAACATGCATGTTCATTTTGTGGTGGGAGTAAGCTCTGGGCAAGTTGTCAATGTACAACCCTCTTACTGTTAGCGTTTTGTGTGTGGATGTATAAGCGAACTACTGTGTGTCATGTTCATAATGACGGAAAGGAAATTGTCTGGAATTGTACTATAAGCACTTCAAATTGTGTGTGATTCTTAAAAATTTCCCAGCATCAAAACTTAATTGAATGTTTCTGTTGATGCAACTTAAAAGGATGAAAACACACCCAAGAATAGAGGCAAGCGATTATTCGCACACTTTGGGCAGTTTTTGCTTGAGCTATGGTTTGCGAGAGTGATCAGGCACCTTTCCCTTGCATCACTGGAGAATACTGGAAAATTATGGAATTTTATACAATTTGGTTGTGGAAAAGCAAGACTCTGCCTTATATTCATTAAATATATTTGAACTTTGTCAGTGGGGCTATAGGGGAGAGACAGAATTCGGGTTTACCAACATTTTAACAGACTGGGTCTTATCATGTCCGTGATAATTTTAGGAGGTGGAGGAAGCTGGAATGTCCTTAATTTAAAATGGAAGGCATTGTGCTTATATCAAACAGGGTAAAAGTATTTTGCATTGTATTATTTACAGTTGTATGAACCTTTATAATTTTGCTATGAGGTTACATGCAGGGCCATGTCCAGTGATAATTTGGGGACCACCAGTCCATATATGGCTTTTTCCACTACTTACTGGGTGTCCACCACCCATCGCAGTAGAGACACTTTATAATTATTAATGAATGGAAACTGAAAGTAGGATTACCGTACTGAGCGTAACGTTTTTAAAAGACACGAAAGTTGGAATTGCCTCCACTTGCTTTCTGCATACCTGTTCGATGCATTTTTTTGTATCAGAGTGCAATTGCCTCTGGAGTATTTTTAGTCGGCTTCAGTATCCTAGTTTGGAATTCAAGTGACTAGATTCATGTTGGTTTTAGCAATGTCTAATTTTTGCTAAATTTTGATCATTTTAGCAAACTATAGGATGGTGATTATACATCAGTACTTTGAGTTTGGGCACCTGGATTTCAGGTGCCCAAACCAGTATCTAAAACGTCCTGGATATGGCCCTGGTTACATGTATGTCGGCTGTAAGTAATCTGTGTAGTTTAAACTTTTCTTTTCATAGATATTAATAGACCCATCTGAGCCCTGTGATGATTGTCATAGCAACAGTGACACTGATGAATGGTCTGATGCCAATGAAATTGAAACAGAAGAATGGTTTGATGACCATGCCAGTTTCTGATTTGATTCTCCTTTGTATTCAGGGGGCCTGCTAACAATAACAGAAAGTTTATTTCTAATCCTGTATTTTGTGCTCTCTCACAATGTCAGTGGAACCTGCTTATCAGATTTATTAACACTCATTACTCTACATTGTCCATCGCCTGATATCTGCATCAACAGTCTCTATAAATTCTAAAAATATTTTGAAGATGTAAAAAACCCTGTAACCTTACACAAATTTTGTAGAAAGTGTTCATATCCTCTGCCAGCTGAGGAGAAAACTGAAACATGCAATATTTGTTCTTCAGACCTTTCCAACAAGAAATATTTCTCATATTTTATTGAAATTCCCATAATGCAGCAAGTAAGGGGAATGTTATGCTGAAACAAAACATATGCAAACAAGGAAGCAATGGGATGATAAAAACATAGAAGACATTTATGATGATCACTTTCTCAGAATTGGATGAAAAAATGATGGAATGCTATCAAAAGAAAATACATTGTCCCTCATGTAGTACACTGATTTAATTCCTCTATTTGAATCATCTTGTTTCAGTATCAGGCTAATTATTTTCACAATCAATGAACTGCCATATAACAAAAGAACAAAATTGGAAATTAGTACATCATGTGACAAATCCCCGTATTCTCATTGGCTGTATTGATAGGGACTATGAAAGCATGGTGCCCGGAGTCAAGCATAGTGCCCAGAGTCATGCAATAGTGCACACGCATTACAAACAGAATCCCGAGGGGATTCCCCTTTTCTTCTGAGCAGACGGCAAATGTGGAGACGAATAGAAATAAAATGAGCGTTTCGAGATTCGCAAACGAGAATGTTAATTCTTTTCTTGAACAACATCAGAGCCGAAAGACTGTTAGTTTAACCAAATATGCTTTCAATATTCTCCAGCAGTTCTGTTCTGACAGAAAAAGGAATGGTGAGTAGGGAAAAAGGGCCGAACTACGACCACTTGTACATGTACAACATATGCACACGATGCGTTCACCAATGTGGAATTCGGTGTTAAATCACACGCTTGTTCACAAAACTGTACATTGATCTTGAATCCCCTCATGTACAGTCGCGACTCCTAGATCGCGGTTTTAACGTTCAAATACTCATGGTGAAAGCGCGTTTTAAAAAAAAGGGTGAAATCGTACAGTACACATTCATCTTGTACGTAATTTTTCGTCGACGTTCCAATCGCAGATCAGACCACCGATCCATCGTCGGCGAACGCGACCGAAAGCAAAAGATTCTGGGTCATCATCAAAAAACAGTTTTGGGAACTCTAGACCAGCGGTCCAGAACTGTTTTTTGTGTTGGTACAGATGGTGTAGAACTCTCCCTTGTTTTTGAGGTGGTGGGTTTTTCCCATTTTATGACATTATTAGGGGAATTCCTCCACTATGAGAAATTCTCAAAAACTCAGCTGATCCGATCGCTCGATTCTCGTAATAAAACTCGATCTGAACGAAGAGTGTCGTTGTCGTCGGTGTGTTGGAAATTCGCGAGCCCGCTGTCACGTTTTTGATTGATATATATACAGGGAGAAAAAAAAAAATAATATAAATAAATAGTTATTTAGAAAAATAAATATATCAAATCGAATAAATAATAAAAAAAAAATACGTAAATCATGAGCGATTCTCAGACTATTAGAGCGAGGTTTCTTTTAAACATGCTGATGAGAGCATACGCAATCTGCATGAACGAACAACTACGTCCCATCTTGTTAGAACGATGCGTCGGATGTCGGGATCATCTAGACTTCGATCACGAGGATCATTCGTGTCTGACGATGGAAAGGGAAGATATGGTCGTCATGTATTTCGAACCGGCATTCGAACGCGTTAAATTCGACAATGTGATCACGTTTTGGAAGAGATTAGTCTTCTGTAAGAATCGAGACAGGGCCACAGATTCGGAAGAACTGAAATTGGCGCGTAGAAGTTTGACTTTAGAAGACAAGGGATGCATCAAGAAATTATTGCTGAACGAAGCATACGTCTAAGTTTTTTTTTCGTTGATATAAAAATAAGGGAGAGTAGAAAATAAAAAAAAAAATAAATACATAAAAATTTTTTTTATCTAATATTAGAAAAGAAAGAAAAAAAACACAAAATGAGAACCAGAAATAAATTGTATCCGACGTTAGTGGACGACGAGGACGAGAAGCCGAATGGCGTTTTGCCGACGGCGCCGTCGCTAGAAGAAAGAGAAAGAGGAGAGAGGTATCGCATCGATCAAATCAGTAGAATCCAATTGTATCTGACTCGAGAGAGAGATTCTCGTCGTTCCCTCAAGAAGAAGTATTCGCATTTCGTGACATTCATCAACGCGATCGACACGACACTCATCACGATTTCCATGGGTATACACGCGGCCGGCATCGGATTGTTGTCGACCGCGGTCGCCGTTCCGATCGTGTTGACCGTAGAAGGAGTGGCCCTCGCCGCCGGATTGTTTAGCACGGTCGGAAACTTTTTGAGTAGGAAATTATATCTGAAGGCGAAGAAACACAACAAGATTCGCGTCTTGGCCGACTCCAAGATCGACACGATATCCGAAATGATCTGTATGGCGTTGAAAGACGGTAGGATATCGGACGGAGAATACTTCGCGATATTGAGCGAGAAAACGAAATACGATGCCATGAAAGAAGCCGTGAGAATCAAGACTCGTCAGATCATCAAGGAAGAGATGAAGGATTCTCTCGTGGAAAAGGGGAGGAAAGAGGCCAGGGAGGAATTCAGTAAGATGATAGAACTCAAGGGCAGCGATTGAAAAAAAAAAAAAAAAAAATATATATATATAATAAGAACAGAATTTAAAAAAAAAAAAAAAAAAATATTAAATTTATATATAAAATAAAAAAAAAAACGAAATTAATTTAAATAACTCTTAAAAAAAAATGTATTGCGTAAAGTGTAAGAGAGTTACCGAGACGAGTAATTCTAGAGAAGTGCGAACTAAAAACGACAGATGGATGCTTCGTGGAATTTGCGACGTGTGTGGTTCTATCAAGACTCGATTCGTCAAACAAAAGAATGCGAGCAAAGGCAAAGGCATCGTGAATAAAATGATCAACAATCTACCTTTCGAAATGCATCTGCCCGGTCACAGTTTCACGGGACCCGGAACGAAATTGAACAAGAGACTCAATGCCAATCTGACCCCCAAATATTGGAGCAAACCCGTGAATAGGGTGGACGCGGCCGCGTACGATCACGATCTGTGCTACGCCAGACATCCCGACACCAAGACTCGCAATGACGTCTGCAACAAAAACATGTTGGGGAGTCTGAGAGGCATATCGAATCCGACCAGGTGAGAGAAGATGGAACGTTCGCTGGTCGGCAATCTGATCGGTGCGAAACGTCGATTCGGATGGGGCGTTCAAAAAAAAAAAAGCGCATCTGAAAAGAAGAAGAAACGATTATTGACGAGCGAATTGGCCGAGGAGTTACACAGACCCATAGTGCGTAAATTTCGAAAGAGAAGGGTGTTCGTGAAGGGTCTGGATGACATTTGGTCTGCCGACTTGGTCGACATGAGATCGTTTTCGAGGTGGAACGAAGGCGTCAAATATCTATTGACGGTCATCGACGTGTTTTCCAAATACGGTTGGATCAGAGCTTTGAAGAATAAATCGGTACCTTGCGTCGCCGAGGCTCTGAAGAGCGTGTTCAACTCGTCTTCTCGAAAACTGAGTAAATTGTGGGTGGACAAGGGAAAGGAATTCTACAACAAGGACGTTCGTCGATTGGTAGACCTCTACTCGATCGAAAACGAAGAGAAAGCCAGCATGGTGGAACGTTGGAATCGAACGATGAAGGAGAAGATGCACAGATACTTCACGGCGAATTCGACCAAGAAATACATATACGCTCTGAACGGTCTGGTGAAAGATTACAACAACACGCGACACAGATCGATCAAGATGACTCCCGCGGAAGCTAGCGATCCTCGAAACGAAAAACGGGTCTATATCCCGAGAGATCTAAGATCAGGAAGAAGTCTAGAACGCCGAAATTTGCGGTCGGCGATCAAGTGAGAATCTACGCTTATAAGAAGCACTTCGAAAAGGGTTATACTCCTCGATGGACCTCGGAAATCTTCGTGATCATCAAAATATTTCACACAGATCCGGTGACTTACGAAATCGAAGCTTTGGATGGAGAAGAGATCATCGGAAAGTTTTACGAACAACAATTACAGAAGACGAAGTTTTGATGAAGAACACAAAATTTTTTTTTTATTTACTCTCTTTGACATTTTCTTGTTTACACACATATATATATAAGAGAGAAAAAAAAATAATAATAAAAAAATAATTAAAAACTATTTTTTTAGATAAAGAAAGCAAGTGAATTAATAAACAAAAAAAAAACAAACTAAAAATCCTTTAAAATGACAAATATACTAGATATAGCACAAAGCATAGTGAAAGATGAAAGTATTCAAGAATATGAGGTTCACGAATACGAACCGGTAACCGGAACGAGTTTGAACAATGCGGGAGAGATAAGAATCAATGTCGAAACTCAAGATCTATTCGTACATCCTAGCGAGAGTTACATAGTGGTGCAGGGATGTCTCACCAAGGAAGATGGGAGTGACTACGCCGACGACGACACGGTTACTCTTGCCAATAATGGCATCATGCATCTATTCAGTAACATAAAATACATGCTATCCGGACAAGAGATAGAATCTGTTTTTCATCCCGGTCAGGCCACCACGATGTTCGTACTCTTGACGTATCCTGATGATTTTTCGAAATCTAGAGGACTTAATCAGTTGTGGGTGAAAGACACCGTCGGCCCTGCTAGTGCCGGCGCCGCCACGATATTCGACTACGTCGTCAAGACGTCCAGACCTAAAGGAACGTTTTCGTTCAGGATACCTTTGAAACACATCTTCAGATTCGCGGACGATTACAACAAGATCATGTACGGATTCAAACACAATCTGACGTTGATTCAAAAAGGAAACGACGACACAATAGTGAAACTCACCGCGACCGATGCGGGTAAGATAACTCTACACAAGGTATCGAGGTTCGTTCCGCACGTGGAGCCTTCGATCAATGAAAAAAGGCATCTCTACAAGATCATAGAATCCAAGAGTAAATTACCCGTGGGATTTAGAATGAGACAGTGCGACATGGCTAGCATTCCTCCCTCCACGAATCACTTCGATTGGAGATTGACGGTGAAATCCACTTCCGAGAGACTGCGTTTCATTGTGGTTGCATTTCAGACCGATAGGGACGGGGCTCAGGAAAAGAATGCGTCGCTGTTCGATCACTGCCATTTGAGAAACATGCAAGTGTTTCTGAACGCCACGAGATATCCGGCAATCGATTACAACGCGTCATTCGACAAGAACGATTTCTCCAGACTGTACAGCGACGCCGCTGATTTTAGAAAGAAGTATCACGGTCTAGACGAATTGATGAGCAATCCCAACATATCTCCCGACGAATACAAGTCGATGTATCCCATGTTCGTGTTCGACGTCAGTAAACAGAGTGAACGACTCAGGAGTAGCGTGTTAGACATTCAGATCAAGATGCAATTCGATAGGAACGTGCCGAGAAAAACCGAAGCCTTCGCCCTGGTCCTGTCGGATAGAGAATTACAATTCGAATCGGACGGAAATAAGATGTCGATCATTCGATGAGAGACGAGTGTGTGAAAAAAAAATTAATAAACGTTAAAAATGTGGATGTAAGATTAATTAAAAAAACTAAAATCTCGAAAACAAAATGGATGTTTTTTGACACGAAAACAACAAATCATCTGTTCACTTCAGATTACTACGACTTTAAAATAAAATACTTGGAAAAATGGATTCAAATTGAATATGAAGAACGTAACACAAAAAAAGGATGGAATAGTTGTGATTTTAACGAATATCGTTTAAAAGAAAAAGAAGAGTTTGATCTAAGATCTAACGAAGAAATTATAAAAAATACAATTTTAAAATGTCGCAAATGTAAGAAACGTCAAATAAAAATCGAATCTCAACAAACTAGATCTGGTGATGAACCAACAACCGTATTCGCAAAGTGTATAAATTGTAATCATAAATGGATAGAAAATTAAAAAAAAAAAAAAAAAAAAAAACCTAATGAGATATAGAGAACATCTCTCTATATCTCATTAGTTTTTTTTTTTTTTTTTTTAATAATCAGACATTATTTTTTTTTTTTAAATCATTATTTTCCACGCGTTCTCTGTTTGTTCAAAGGATCCAGTTCGATCAGTAGACTCACCACGGAAGTGGTGGCTTCGGGATTATTGGTTTTCGTGACGAAATTAATCCTGTCTCTGGCGTTCACTTTGAGAGGCGTGCCGAACGTGCTAACATTCGCGTGTTGATTCTCAGTCTTTTCGACGCTGTATCTCTTATCGCTCTCCACACCATTCACCATGAGATTGACGACCGCTCTGTTATTCAAATACGAGGAAGCCAGACTCATTCGAAGGATTTCACCTCCCAACGGCATGGGATATCCAACCTGACCGTGTTTCGATCCGCTACCTCCATTTCCGAAAGACCACTCGGCTTTTCCCTCATCTAAGATGCCGGCCTCTTCGGCCCACACGGTGATCAATTGTCTAGCATATTTGACTTTCTCCACCACCGAAATCAGGGTGCAGGCATCCGTCATGTTCACGGGATCCGGTAGATTCGTGAGCGCGTGTCCACCCATGTCTAGTTTACCTTCCATGATGTCGCCCTTTCTCCAGACCGAGTTGTCGTCCACGTACTTCCTGCTTACCACGCTGGAATCGAATTCGGGATCGTGATCGAGACCGAATAAATTGTGACCGTTCATGTTGATGCCACCCTCCATGGTTCTGCCAGATTCTTTGTTCAGGTAGAGATCGTCCACTTACGATTCTAGGTATTCTTGCGATTGTATCACGGAAGAATCTACGTAGCCCTTGTTGACCGTGGTTGAGTCCGCATCCGTGTTGTCGATCTTCGGCAGATTCAATATCTTGTGGAATCCCGCATTCAGATCCGATTTCATTTCACGTCTGTCAGACTTTCTCTGTTCCAGATCTACGTAGTGTTTGGTCGCCACGTCCTTGGGATTCGTGGGAGCGGCCACGTTTGTTATCTTGTCATAATTGGCGTTCAATTCCGAGTGCATCGTTTTCGTAACATATTTTTTTCTCAGGTGTTCGCTGAATCTCGCGTGAGTGTCGTCCGCGTATCTCTTGGTCGCGGCATCGGTGGGATCTACGGGATTCACGACGTTCACCAAACGTTTGGATTTCAGATCGAGATCGTCGGTCATGGTTTTATCCACGTAATTATCCAGCAGGATTCGTTCGAAATCGGCGTTCCCCCTGTCAACGTATTTTTTAGTCACAGCATCTGCGAGATCTATCGGCTCGGGAAGATTGTAGGGCTTCTTATCGTTCATGTTCAAAGGTTCTTCTTGAGGTTCGTATCTCCGAACGTAACGCTCGTCCAAGTTGGCAACGTCGTAACCATCGTCGACTTCGAACGTCTTCCTCTTCTTTCTCGGGTTGACTTCTACCAAATTTATCGACTGGCATGTTGTTGTGGGATTTTTTTTTTTTTGTTGTTTAGAAACGCAGTTTATTAAAAATGAACTATGTTATTTTATTTTTCGTTTTTTTATTCGATTAAAATTTTTTTAAAATAATTTTTTATCTTTATATATACTATAAAAAAAAAATCTCTCTCTGATGTAAGTCATTGAGAATGTCTTGAAATTCATCTCCTTCAGACCATCTCTTGAGAACGCAGAGACACAGGTGACCGCAAAACACTTGATCTGGTGATTGCACGTGATCCGTGTTGTAACTAACCATCAATTTGTTGAAATAGTTCTTTATTTCTTTCGGCGGCGAAATTCCGTAGCTGTCGAAATAATAATTCTTCTTCTTCCCGTTCTTGAACCACGCCACCCAGTGAGTGCCTTCACCCGATAAATCGTCTAGATTTAAAATTCCGCATTCCGATTGTCGAGGTCTTCTCTTCGGCAAGGCATCTCTGGAAAACACACCTAGAAAATCTTCGATTTTCAAATCTTTTGCCGCATTCAACAGATCGATGTTGGATAGGGGTTCGTTGGGTAAGACGACACCTTCTACGGATATCTTTATTTTCTTATTCATAAATAAGTATATATTTTTTTTATTCATTTTATTATAATTTACTAAAAGTGACGTTATTTTTTCTATTTTTTTCTTTTTCTTTTTAAACTAACTTTCTCGATGTCACTATCCATTTCTATAATTTTGGGTTCATCTAATTCTTCTTGATTTTCTGGAATCCTATCATCCACAATCGTATCTGGAATCTTATCATCCGCAAGCGCATCTAGAATCCAATCATCCACATTCATATCGTCTAAAATTAGATCTAAAGTCCAATGTCCGAGTGCCAAAGTGCTTATTTTATCGTCTAACACGAATCTCTTGTCGTCGTCGGCCGTCAGCGAAATCTTGTTGACTATTTCGGTATACAAGTCGTGATTTTCGCTTCGAATCGATTTCATAGTCTTATACACCGGACCACTTCCTAACAGACAATCTTTATACTCTTGGAAAGAGATGTTTTTCTTCACCACGCACGCTTTAACTCCTTTGCACTTCTTGATCTCTTCATCATCTTCTAGACGATAAGCATACAGTTTGGGTCTCAAGCCCACGAATTCGACGATCTGTTTACCGCCGCTCTCGTCCTTAAATTTACCCAACACCTTCTTGTTGTCGTTCGATTGAATGTTGGACGGGTGATCGACGGGATAATTGCTTGTGTCGAACCAATCGGCCACGTCCGGAGATATGTCTCGGTAGACGTCTTTCGTCTCTATCTCGTAAACTAAACTGTCCGTGTCGGTGAACAGTAGTTTGGCTTTGTCGCCAAATTTTCATTTGACGTAATCGTAGTGAAACTCGTACATCAATCGCTTGCTGACATCTAAGATGATTGGTCCGAGATAATACGGTTTGTCGAACTTCAGGTGCGTCTTTTGCATGTGAACGGCCACTAGATTTTCACCGAATATGGTTCGGTGTTTGTAATTGGGTTTTGCCACTAATTTTTTAGCTTTTTTCTCAGACGTGACGAGTCGAACGTCGGTTCTCTTCCTGATGTTTTCCATCGATTTGCCGTACACGCAGTTGTTCATGAGTTTGAAGAAATCTTTTTCGAAATCGTTCTCGACTCGAGTTCTGAGATCGATGTATTTTTTCATCCAAGGCTCTTCGTCGAATCGAATGATGCGATGTATGTCAACTAATTTCATCCCGTAATCGACGTACTGTTTCAAATTCTCGCTGTAGACGACGTAGTTATGTTTGTTAAATAAATTGGGAATGAGTTTTTCCTCGTCTCCTTCGTTCGGTTCCATTCGTTCGGGAGCCAGCGGATAATCATTGTGTGGATCGTGTAATTCTTCTGGATAGTTCAAATCGACTTCTAAAATGCAAGGATAGTCTCTCCATTTTTGCATCTCTTCCGGTTCCTTCACCCATTCGAAATTTCCAATCGGTAAAGGATGACTCATAGCCCAACCGTACAGATTATTGGCGTCCCAATACTGGATGTATTTAGTCGACCGTTTCGAATCGAAACCTTCTTTCATGTAGGGATTGTTAGCCTCAGAATGTCTGTGAGAGATCATCGAGACGCCACCTCTCGCAGCCCTTTCGAACATGAGCAACATGTCCACGTCGGATAATAATTCCAATTGGACTTCGGTGGTCTTCAACAGAGCGTCCCACGCCAGACCGGGTGCGGTGAAATACCAAGCGGGATCCAGATCGTAATTTCGACGACAGACGTCTCGAAAATTTTCGAACACGTCTGCCAAGAGCAGAATGTCGGTCTTCAGATAGAGATCGTGATAATCTCTCATGGTTTCCATATCGAATGATTTCCACACGTTTTTGGCGTGTTGGTAATTCTCGTCGGAAATGTCGGATTCGTATAATTTCGAATAAAAATCATCTTTCGAAGGTAGTGCGGTGTCTTCGAATCTCTTTAGATCGTTCATGTAATCGTAAGGATAGACTCCTTTCCTCAACATGACGTCTACTCGTTCTCCGAAATGTTCGCTCGTGATTTTAAATTTATCCTTGCTCATGTTATCGACTAATTTTTCCAGAGCGGTCGACATGAATTTAAAAGTGTCGATGAAACGTATGCATCTACGAATGGATTTCGTTTTTTCTTTCAACGTATTTCCGTCGATTACTCTTTTCCTCTCCATGAGCTTCCATTTCGTGAAGGAAATGTATCTTTCTTCGCTGTTCGCGATGCAATTTAATTCTTCGTGTGAGGTGCCGAGATTTTTCACGAACAGATGACTGTCATAACCCGAGAGATTGTGAAACATCACCGGATAGAAAGCGGCGTCTCGATATTTTAAATTACACTTGCTGTGAGCCGGACCGCGATACAGACCCGTGTAATGATCGTGGTCTCTGACCTTCTTATTTTCCTCCGAATTCTCGTCGAACGATTGTCTGCATATGTGACATTCGGTGGCTCTGTTATTTTCGGCCTGCTGCTCTCGCGTGATGATCATTTTCGCCGGAGTTTTGAATTTGTCGTATAACATTTGAATTTTCGATTCTAACTCTTCCACGAACCTTTGAGCCACGTCGTCGTCTTCGCGCTGTTTCGTGTAGGTGAAGGGACCCATGTCGTGTTGCGAGTCGAAAGCGCATTTCACGTAAATGCAATAGCCCGAAGGTATGTGTTTTTGATATCTTTCGACGTAACTTTGAAGAGCGTTGGGTTGACAGGAACTCATTTTCGCGGTGAAACATTCGAAATCGGCGTACACGACGAATGGTACTTTTAACCTTCTATTGTGATTTTCAAACTTCACGATGGTGTTGGGTTTGGGCATTTCGACGGCGACACCTTGATTTTCGTTGCAATATTCCTGATGTTTCGCTAATGATTTTTCGGTCTTAAATATGTTCATGCAGTTGAAACATAAAGATATCTTATGTTTATGTTTATTATTTTGTCTCGACAGTAATCGGCTCGGATGTTTAACCCAACAATAATGACGATTGTCACCATTCGAAATCAATAATAAAATAATCGTCTTTTCTCTTTCGAGATACGAAGTCTGTCTGAGAGGATAGATCTTTTGATTTTCGTCGTCGTATCCTAGGACGTTCACCGCTACGGTGGGATTTTGAACCTCGAAATGTTCGATGTGTTTTAACTCTGTTGGAAAAGTCACTCCGGTCCAATCGAGATTTTTAGAAGTTTCCTCGTAACGAGAAACTCTATCGGTGTGTATTTCGACAGGGTATAAAGCGGAGGTGACTGCCCATTTAAAACACTGATCATCTTTATTTCTCACGTTGACCACGGCGGGTTTCTTAGTCAAGAAATACGGTAATTCCAAGTAGGAAGATCCTTTCAACGGTTCGTTTTTAGTCATGTGAATTTCGAGTTTCAACACCTCACCGAACGTCCAATTACTACCTTCATTTTGATAATTCGCGAGAGACGTCAACATCTTGTCTTTCATCTTTTCGAAAACGTCTGATAGATCTGAACCTCGAAATACGGGTTCGACGTTAGATCTGAAATGTGCATTTTTCACGATGCTCTCGCCGGACTTCACGTCGATTTTATTCATTATGCAATGGAGTATCATCTTAATTTTTAATCCCAAGTTCATGTATTCGCGAAACAAATCCAATACTTCTTTCTTCACCCGTTCCATGAACAATTTCGGATCGACTTTCTTCAACGAGGGAATCACGTCGAAAGTTTTAAAAATGCCTTTGATCGCACTCTCCCGTTCTACGGGTTTCGATTGGAATAGTTCCGCAACGAGTCGTGTTACATATTCTTCTCCTTTCTCTTCGTCGATTGCTCATTGAATTTCGCTCGATATATCTCGTTTATCTTGAATCTGAAGTGCATCACTCGTTTTCGTTTTAGTTTTTCTTTTCTTTTCTTTGGAAACTTGATGTTTTTCAACGGCTTTTCATTTAGTCGTCTTTTTATTTTTCACAACCGGTGCATCTTTTGACGTCGTTGCTATAGACATTTCGTTTGCCTTTCTAGCGTTTCGCAAATATTCTTGTATGACTTCAATTTTTTTTTATTTAGTTCTATGCTTTCTGAAATCTGAAATTTGTAATAGATTACAAATCTCGTTTAACTGAGATATGGTTTTCTCACTTAAATTTACCATTGTTTTATCTGTTTGCTTCATTTGTAAGAATATTTTTATTTTTTTTTGGAATTTTGTATTAAATAATTTGTTAAAAAAGTTTTGCTTTTTCACTCTTTATATATAATAGAAAAAAAAAAAAAGTTAAATTTTAAAATTCAATTTTTTTAATACAAAATTTAAAATAAACATTATTTGTAAGAATTCATAAAAAACCAAATAATCGATCATGACAACAACACCTAAAAGATGCGAATTGAAATTGAAACGAGACGAAAGGTATGAGAAATCCAGTTTTAATATCTATACATTACAACCACACGATCCCATCGAATTGAATGAGGTTGAGATGGTGGACTTAGAGCGCTACTACCACAAATATCGAATGTGTTTGAAAGTGGATGAAGCCGCGCTCGATTTGTTTTACGAGTACCAAAGCGAACTGTTGATTAATATCATCGTCGCCGAAGACAGAGAATTCGACAGGGGTGATTTATTGTTGTCCTATGGAGGTTACATATATCCAATAATCTCACCCGAACTCGTGAAGAAATCGGGTGGTGAGAGCGCATTCGCCTATGAAAAAAAACTCAAAAGAGTAAAGATGAACATTCACACCATTTTCGTATGTGGAAAAATGACGAATGTCAACTTGCTAATAACGGACTTGGAAATATAAACAATAGAGAGATTGAAATTAAAAATTTAACTTTTTATATATATATAAAGAGAAAAAAAAACTTTTACTAAAAAAATGTTTACATTAAAAAAAATTAAAAATTAAAAAAACAACTTTTTTTATATATATAAAGCGCAAAAAAAATAACAAACTTTTTTTAACAAATTATTATTTAAATACAAAATTTAAAATATACATTATTTGCAAGAATTCGTGAAAACAAAAAAAAACAAATAATCAATCATGAAGACAACAACACCTAAAAGATGCGAATTGAAATTGAAACGAGTTGAAACGTATAAGAAATTCGGTCATAAAATCTATAGATTACAACGACACGATCCCATCGAATTGAACGATGTCGAGACGAAGGGCTTAGAGCACAAATACGAGAAATATAAGATGCCTCTGAAATTGGACGAAGCCGTGCTCGATTTGATTTACGAGTACCAAAGCGATCTACAGAACATCGTCATCGCCGAAGATAGAGAATTCGACAAGGACGATTTGTCGTTGCCCTATGGAAATTACATATTTCCAAACATCTCATTCGAACTCGTGAAGAAATTGGGTGGTGAGAGCGAGTTGACCGATGTAAAAAAACTCAAAAGAGTAAAGATAAACATTCAACACGTTTTCGAAAAAGAAGACACGAGCGTCAACATGCTAATAACGGACTTGGAAATATAAACAATAGAGTGATTGATTTTTAGCAAAGAAAAAATGAAAAAAAAAAAAAAGTAATGAGATCATCTTTAGATCTCATTTACTTTTTTTTTTTTTTGTTTTCCTTCTTCTTCACTATCATCATGATATATTATAATAACGTTTCCTTTTCTTTCAAATTTCAGCGTCGATTCTTCTTTTTCTTTTTTTTTTTCTTTTTCTTTGTGATGTGATACGTTTATGGTAACATTTTTGTTTATCCGAATCATAATTATGAACAAATGTTGTGCATCTCTTGGTAACACTCGCATCATTACCATTCACTTCAGAAGGTAGTGGTGACCGTGGAAAGCATCGTCTCATTCTCAACCGTATATCCCGCGCTTTATCTATCTCTTTCCTTAGATATCCATCATTAGCGTCTAACCATTTTGTTATTTCTTCGCTCTCTGGCTCGCGATGTTCGTCATTATCGTAAAATTCATCCAGGTGATAAATTTGTTTCTCCACCTTTTCACCCATTTTAAATATATTATTTTATACTTTCTATGATTTTATATATTTTATATAATTTTATATTTATAATAACATATTCAAAATCGGTATGTTCTTAAATGGCGAATTCTCACCGAGCAACAAACCCTTGCCGAATCGCTTGACGTTCCGTCCACTCTTCACATAGAGACCGTTTCCTCTCAGAGAGTTGCCACCTCTAACGGGTTCTAGATACAATCATTTACCGCTGTCGTCTACGTGAACGCGACACACGGCTCCTCCCTTCTTCAAAAACAGTCCGCTGCCACCCATTAATTTCTCAACTCCCGAACTAGCGAGTCCTGTGAGAGCTCCCACGCCGAGAGTCTTTCCGAGAAAGGGTAGTGCCTTTGCGGCGAAGGGTAATGCTTTTGCGGCAATTCCTGCCAATAGCGGTAGGAAACCGCCTTTCATTCTCAAATTGTATCTCAATTGAGCGGGACTCAATCTCACCGCCAACCCTCTTCCATCGCGAATCGCTTTCTCCATCCTTTTGATTTGACTTCTGGTCCAGGCGATCGAATCCTGTCCACCTCTCGTCAGATCTTCGTGAGTGAATTTGAATCTCACCGCCTCGCCTCGAGTTGTTAACGCTCTCTTAAGTTTCTTCCTCTGTCCTGCGGATATGTTCACGTTTTTAACCACGTATTGTGTCATAATTCTGTTTGTTTTTTTAAATATATTTACTTCAATTGTTTCTTGTTTAATAATTATATTAAAATAATTTTGTAAAAATTAATATTACCGTTTATTTTATTTTTGTTATCTATATATATAATATTTTTATTTTTTTTGCTTTTATATTTCTCTTATGTGAAATCGTATCGTCACTCTCTCTCCGCGAAGATCTAACAGTTCACCATTTTGATCCGTCAACGTGTTTTTGAGACTATACGTGTCTAAAATCACTGGTAGATAAACTAAATTTCGAGGTCGCTCCACGATCTTATAACCCGGCGACACGTTTGGAAAGAAGAAATAGATCGTCGGCTGAGCGCTACCATTCACGTAGCTTCCAGCAATCACGTCCACGTTCACCAGAATGCTATTGACAGCGAGAATGTCGACCGTATTTTCAGATGCCGTGTGGCCTCGATACATCTTTTGATCGAATCCCAACATCTTGCCTATAGAATCGTCCGTGTTGAAATCCACACGAAAATTATCTTCCAAATCCAACATCGTCTGTAAGGTATTAGGATTGGGAGCGAGTCTGATCTTGTTGCTTCCCTTTCCATCCGTCTTCATTCGCGTCTGAATGTAATGGTTCAAATCGTCTATGTCGTAACTGCCTTTGGGAATTCGAATCTCCAACCAATCCACTCCGTCGGAATACTTGAACGAGTTATTCTTTTCCGTGACGTTGGGAAAAGAATAATAAGTCTCCAGATTCACCAACGCAATCTCGTAACTTTTCTCTCTATTCAATTCGATGGAAGGTTCGAATTTCGTAGCGAATCGAGTCGAATCGCCACTCACCACGATTTGAATGGATTGTTTCGCAGCCGTATTCTGGGCTATCCGTTCTAACAATTCTCCATGTTCGAACATAAAACTTGTCAAATCTGCACCGATATTTTCCGCGATTAAATTCGCTTGTCAAATCGATCACGACGAAATTGTAAAGTCCACCATCCCAAACCCTCTTGCAGAATCTCCTGAATTCGGCAGCGCTCATGTCGTTTGCGACGTGATCGCCGTAGATGTGATTGAGATTCTTGAGATCTTGGCGAAAGAGACATAGAAAATTAGCATTGTCCCTTATCGTCTGTCTGGGCAATCGAAAATAATTCTGCGACAGGTAGAAACAGTCCACGTTGCTGTGTCGACCCCTAACGTAATACGATTCGCATCGGTTCTGTCTCTCCAAAAGCAGATTGTCGAAAATCATGAGATTCTTATCTTCCGATTTCAGTTCCCTAGGATCCGGAATGTCGCTAGCGTTCTCATAAAATCGACACTCGACGTTCGAAGATGCATTTCTCTTCATCAGCTCCATCGCCGCGCCGTCTAAAATAGTCGAGAGTGGAGCTCTACACTTGTCGAATTCCTCCCTAGTGTCAAAGATTCTGGCTATGACGTCCTTGGGCAATCTGCGATCCATGCACTCTCGAAGCAATCTGTATTCGGGTTGAAACAAGCTCTTGCCAAACACGAACAATCTGTCGTAATCCAACCAGTCGGGTCGGGACAACAGATTCATCAACAGATTGGTCTTTCCACAATTCGATTTTCCCACTATCAAACCTCTTATGCTCTTGGGAAAGTACTCGTTATTCGACCTCTTGGTCGCGGTGTCGTTCCAAGACATATCTTTAATGTTCATCTTTGTTTTATTTTTTTTTGTCTGTTATTTTAGATTCTTTTCAAACACAAATTTTTTATGTTTTTCAAACTCTGTTTTTTAATGTTATTATTATTATTTATTTATTTATATCGCACCGTCGCAAGTTCTCTTCAATCCGTATCCACTCGTCATTTTGACTAAATCTTGTATGGGCACCACGCCATCCTTTAAATCTTTCCAATCTTTCAGCGTTCTCTCTAACGCAGCTCACTTCGCCGGCGGACTGATCAACTTGCCGATCAACACGTCGGCTGCCCTCTTGCCAGCCACAGAAGCTATCCTACCACTGGCTTCGGAAGCAGCTTTCTTACCAGCATCCAAAGCCGTCTTCTTACCGACCTCAAACGCGGTCGATGCGAGTTTTCTACCCGCATTGCTCGTGAACGCTCGCATTATAGAATCGATGATGCCAGAACCGCCTTGAACGTAAGTCCTGACGTATCCCCTGTTCTTTATCACCAACATATTTTATTTTTATGATATATTTATTGTTTTTTTTTTCACTGGTAAATCGTTTTGTCGTTTTTAAATACTTTTATTATTCTAGTGTAAGAATTTACTGTTTTATTTTTTTTGTTTGTTTGTTTGTTTGTTTGTTTGTTTCTCTCTCTCTACTTATTATTATATACACATCAATCCTTCAATTCGTTCATCAGCCTTTTATACTGGTTTTTATTCAAAACCTTCTGTCTCAACAATTCGTCGGATACGGCAACTATCTGATTATCTAATCCCGTGTTACCAGCCCGACTGCTCCCCATCAACAAACTCAATTTCTGAGACAGAGCGTCGGGATCGCTCGGAAGAAAAATAGTGGTTTTCACCCCTTTGCCAGTCACCGATTCGAGGAACTTCTTGTTCATCTCCCATAAGGGTTTCACCACGTTCGTCCACTTGTAACCTCTGTTGGCTTTGGGTCTCGTCTCTCTGGCATCGTTATTTCTCTTCATGGCGTGGGTCTGGACCAGAATGTCGCCGTAATTTTCGAAATCCTGTTCCGTGTAATCTCCGGGCTTGTCATAAAGGAGCAATCTCCGCAGACCATCGGTTATTTTATATTTATTCGAACCCACGATCAATTCGTCATCATACATTTCCACCTCCGTATCACCTACAAAAGTTCTACCCTCAGAATCCTTATAAATTCCATACGACTGATCTCTCTTACCGCCATCATCATCGGACGATGCGACGCTACTAGTGGTGATAGTCGAAGCCGTATCTGTTTGAATTCCCGTGGGAACGTAATCCGGTGTAGATTGAACGGAATATCGATTTCCAAAACTAGGAGGCAACGAACCCATTCTCAAAGAACTCTCCTTTATGGGTCTCAGTTGATAGTTTAATGTTTTCCTGACATTTTCATGTTATTAATTTCATTGTTTTATTTTGGATAGTAAAGTGTTAGTTATCTCTCCGTTCCTTCTTTAATATGCTGTGGAGATGGTCTGGGTGTGATGTACTAAACCCATTAATGCCTTCCGTTTCGGGCACTATGCTCTCATAGTGTTGCTTCGGGAACCAAATAGTGCCCTCGCTATCGCTCGGGCACTATTGCATCCCTCAGCAACACTATGAGAGCATAGTGCCCTCAACGGAAGGCATTAATAGGTAAATATTATATTTCGTGGGTTGTGGTTTGGCAAAAAAAACCCTGAAATGTTGACATTTTGGAAATC
Source organism: Pictodentalium vernedei (assembly GCA_031216915.1). NCBI lineage: Eukaryota > Metazoa > Mollusca > Scaphopoda > Dentaliida > Dentaliidae > Pictodentalium > Pictodentalium vernedei. The sequence goes on along the minus strand of CM062289.1, from coordinate 219,085,277 downwards.
TTTGCACCAATCATTGAGAGAATTAAAAAATCCAGGCATTGAAGTAGAATCTCCATCACAGAGTGAATTATTCTTTGTTCAAATACTACAGTGGAGCAGACTTAATTGGATATCTCTTAATTGTATATCCCTGTTAATTGCATATAATTTCCCAACACAAAATCATTTACCATACCTCCAGTACAAATTTGACTTGTTAATTGAATATAGGTTATAGAGTAAACTCCTGTTAATTGAATAAAAAATCTTGTAACCTGTCAAGAAATTACCCTTACTCTCCCCAGGTTTCCTTTGTTTATTGACCTATTTGGCCTCTCAGTACATCCAATGCAGGCATTTAATCTATTATATCTTGTTTGACAGAGCTCATGGAGCTCCGTCAAACAAGATATAATAGAATAAATGCTAAGTTTATCTCTCGAATACAGGAAAGTGACACAATCCCTGTTAATTGAATACTCCTGTTAACAGAATAATTTTCATTGAGAAAGTGGCTATTCAATTAACAGGGTTTCACTGTACTATTCTGTGGGATCTGTGACCTCCCAGCTATATTTTGGTGTTGAATATGAAGGAAGTAGATTGCCAGTTATTAAATATTCAACCACCAAATTTTATACCCGTACTCCAAGAAGCATCACTGACCATAAAGCATACTGGAAGGCATTCGAGTGTAGATCATGGCTTTTTTATTACTCACTGCCAGTTTTGCACACTTTTATGGATACCAAGTTCTTTAAACATTGCATGCTGCTGGTAGTAGAAGCAGTTTATACACTGAATAAGGGAAGCATATCAGATCAAGATATAGATCATTGTCACCACCTCATGGTACACTTTGTTTCTATGTATACCAGGCATGTCTACTGGTACCACCGGTTCCCTCATATTCTAACCGGTACTGAAGCTTTTGTTCTGCCGTTACCAGAACAAAATAATGTTATGGGGCAATTCCTAATTGAACGAGGGTAAACGGACTGATAATCATGCAAGGCACACTTGCACTACATACTTTCAACTTATTTTTGAATGAACATATCAAAATGCTCTACAGGTACATGTTCTGTCTGCGATAAGGCCGTCCATTTTGACTTTTTAAACGTGACATCAAAAACAATGACAGTGCCTTCATTGGCTACTTCAAAGAATTTATTCTGTGGCGACATCAAAGTAATCGTAAAGCATGATATTCGTGCTTTATGATTACTTTGATGTTGCTGCAGAATAATTGGTACGATGTCATGTTTGTCTTTGCGATCTTGGGGACTGGGGCGATTTAAATGCGATCTTTTCCCATCTGATTGCGATATGTCATCCAGTTGTTGATTTGTATTGGTTCCGGTACCACTTTCAGTGGGACAGACTCTGTCCCATTCCCATACCGGTTATGTTGGGTCTGGTGGTACTTTGACCTGCCTGATGTATACTGTGTTGTTTGGTGAAAGGTACATGAGTGCAAATGTACATAACTTGCTGCATTTGCCACAGGTTGTGAAAGAACTTGGACCTTTGTGGGCATATTCCGGTTTCCCATTTGAGTATCACAGCATCCAGAAATGCAAATTGTTGGTGCAGTTTCCACCTTGGCTAAACATCCCAAGTTAAATTTTAAACTTATGCAGAATCCTTTTTGTAAAGACTTCATTTACAAGCTCAGCAAATGCGATATAATATTGTAAAGTGTTGATACAAAATTGTCTGGACATATGTCGGGTGTGGTTCTAAAGGGTTTGCAGTTGGATGCATTTCAGAGATATATGAAAGGCAGTCAAAACATATATATGCTATTCAATCGATTATCACAAAACTATTTACACATTCCCTCTGAATATTGCAGATCTGTGGAAAAAAGAGATTATTTTACAGTGCTCAGTAATATTAATGAAAATTGTGTGTAGGCAAGGGCTGTTGTTTTTATGTGGTTATTCATGTGGAATGTATTGAAGAAATAGTTTGTTGCATTCAAACAGAACAGGAAATTTTTGTCATGAAAAGACCAAACTGTGTTGAACAAGACTGATAATGCTTCTTGTGCCACATTTTTAACTATCATCAGTTAATCTTAAATTTTACAATGCAAGTGTTTGTAATACAGAAGGGCTGTCTAGTTGGTGAGCAGTTTTCAATTATAAATTCACTGTCCAAAGCCAGTGAATTTAAAATTTAAAATTGCTCACCACATTATTTTCACACTTATTATTCTTCTGTTAACTGTCAACACTACATGTTAGTTTTAACCCTTTAACCGATGCAGCATTTTTTGTAAACAGCACCCCCAACCCTCCCATTATTTGTCAAATTGTAACTATGTTTATCGATAAACCCATACAAATATGGATGTCATTCGAACCAGCTCAATGAACTGATTACAATGACATCCATATTTATATGGTTTTATTAACAAAGTTCCAAGATAGTTTAGGTCTTCTTGGCCTCATATTGGTTAATTTTATGCTCACTTTTGGTTGCTATGTTCAAAATAAGTTGTAAGATAATCACCATAAACTATGTGGATTGCTTTTCCTGCATTGATGACACCAGGTTCTGGCATTATTATTATCATAGAGAGCTGTCTAAAAATAATGTCAGCATCTGGAGTTGTCAATGTGGGAAAAGTAAGAGCTCCTATAGCTCTGTCAGGTCACATGTAATTGGCTGAATTTGTGTTCCAATTTTGAACAAGCACATCTATTTGATGCAGTAGTACTGCAAAAGTAAAATAATTCCAGCAAAATTATATTGCAAAGTTAATTTAGTTTTCTTGTGTTTGAGAATGTCACTCCTGACAATTTTTACATTCCTGAATACATGTCCTTGTATCCAGTGTGAATTGTTTGCTGTTATTTTGTAGACACATGTAAGTGAATTGGATATGTGAAATATGGGAAAGATAAATATTTTCTTTCAATATAATATGTATGAAAACAACTAGTCTGATGTTAATTTAATTGAGAAGATCTATGTACATGTAAGATGGCAGGGCAATTTATTTTTAGAAGTTGCCTTTGAAATAAATTTCATATAGAGCTGAAATGGTTAACCAATTAATCAATGATCAATGTCTTGATCGATCAAAAAAGTAATTGATTGATTAAGCATTACTTTTGGACTATTGTATTTTCTGGGTGAACAAAAGAACAAATAATTGATTGATTAAGCATTACTTTTGGACTACTGTATTTTCTGGGTGAACAAAAGAACAAACTTGCTCCAAAACAGGCAAACATTGTCACACTGACTCACACTAATTATATGAGACAGAGTAAAGCATGCAAGTTACGTGATGACATACTTGTTCACTTGCATGATCATTATACTGTATCAGTAGCTGGAACTGGTCATTCTTAAGTTAACCTTTACCCATTGAGGGTAGCAAACGACACTTGCAAAATAGATTCTTGAATTACTAAAAATTGTAAATTTTTGTCTCAAAAACATAGCTTATGATCCCTCATTGGAATGAGCTCAACAAGCTCATTCCAATGAGGGATCATAAGCTATGTGTTTGAGACAAAAATTGAAAACATAATAAAATCTGAATGGAGATTTTTGTATGAAGAGCTGACCGATATTGTCCTTTACGTTTGGTAAAAGGTTAATGCTATAAATCATCAACGGTATGGCAATTATTCAGCTACCTATAAGGGCAAGTGATTAATCGGTTAACCTAGGTTTAACCATGTGATTAATCGATCAAGAAAACCCTTTAACCGTTCAGCTCTAATTTCATACAAACATGAAAATTTAAACAATATTTTCCACAAATTCTTCTCAAAGAAACATATAACTAATAAATTTTATAATTTTAATTATGTTACAGTGTAAAATTAAAGAGAGTAATCTTTTGCTTATTTTGGTGTATCAAAAGCCCTAAATGTGGTAAGAAATGAAAGAGATATTATGTATGGTATATGGAAATTTAATACTTGGATGACGGTTTTAAACACCGAGCCACAGGTGAGGTGTTTAAATGAGACATCCAGGTATTAAATCTCCATATACCATACATGTTGGCAGAGATAACGTTTTTGTCCCATTTGAAACACAAAACAAACATAGAGGAAATAAATTTGTGGACACATTTCTCATGCTCTGCAATCACTTGGACCAAATTCGTGAATATTTTTTGTTTTTATAAATGCAGAAGACAACAGAGAGAGTTACATCCATTGGGTCGTTGAGGAAATGAGTAAACAGTATTTTGTTGACATATCGTCCCCTGAGTTTCAATGTGTTCTATGTGCCATTAGGCACATAGAACACATTGGAACTCAGGGGACGACATATGCTTTTATTTTATTTTTCTCAAGTTATCTCATTGAATTACTCAACTATTTGATTTATAACGGCAAAATGTGATCAAATTGTCGGAAATCTGATAACATTTGTGACTATTTTGGGGTTTTTTGGTCCGATTTTTATACCCAGGCAAGTGAATGCGAAAAGCTTTTATTTAACCATATACCCCATATGCCCGTATACCATGGATGTTGCACGCTCTCATATACCTTGGATGTTGAGTGCATCCTTTGCCATGGCTATTTGTCCAAGGCATTCTGACCAATCAAAAACAATAATTTATCGGAATATAGGGACAAGAGTTTTTGTGTATTTTCATCCTTATGTGGACTCAGAAATTTTCCAACAAATTTTGACACTCCATCAATTTATGAGAGAATTTTCCAAGTCAAATTTCTATCTAATGTAAATAACCAAAGTTAAATTACTTGGGAAGAATAAGATTGCAGGGCTAGCTTGTTTTTGGAAGTTATAATATTATACTAAAGGCTGTAACCTTAAGACAGCAGTGAAATTTTTTCTGCAAACAGTGTTAGCTTTTTAGCTTGCCTGATCACCTTGTAAGCTTGCAGTGGAAGCTTGCAGGAGATTTTTGAACAGCCAAATTAAAGATTGCAAGCTACATAATAATATATCACTTATATAGTGCCTATCCTAATAAAAGCCCTAAGCGCTTTACAAACGAAATCACAAATAAGATAGATAAAATCAATAAAGTTACCCAGTTTGTGTGTCAGCGAAGGGATAGCCTGGGAAGTTCCTCTGGTATAAGTAGGTTTTTAGTCCCTTTTTAAAACTTTCAAGAGATGGTGCATTTCGTAAGGTTTTGGGTAACGAGTTCCACACGTGCTGATCCGGAAAGCCCTGTCACCTACAGTCTTCAAATTCCCCACGAACTGAGTTAAAAGCCCTTCGTCGCTGGATCGCAATGATCGCTGCAGCTTGCATGGTATGAGGAGTTCGCTAAGGTAGCCTGGGAAGTCAGCAGAATTTCTCTGGTAGGTGAGTATTGCTAGTTTATATGTTAGGCGCTCTTTAACTGGGATGTAGTGCAGCTTGGCAAGGGCAGGTGAGATGTGTTCCCTTTTCTTCGTCCATAGAGCAGTCCTAGCAGCAACGTTGATCAGCCTCTGTAAACGTTGGAGCTGGTTGTCCGGGACATCGAAAAGCAGTGCATTACAGTAATCTATTCGACTCAAGATGAATGATGAAATCAGCTTTTTTGTGGCGTCTAAACTTAAATATTTTCAGATATGACCTAGCCTTCTAATTTCAAAATATACTGACTTACATATGTTTGATATTTGATAGGACATTGAAAGAGTGGTGTCCAAATGAACTCCGAAATTTTTCGCACCATCGGTGAAATGGATCAAGTTCTCGCCTACGGAAATGTGCTGAATTGTGATGGAATTTGCGATGGATTGTTTTGCGCACCACATCGCTTCGGTTTTGTCATCGTTGAGTTTGAGTTGGTTTGCCAACATCCAAGACTTCACCGATGACAAACATTCCTCGGCGTTTGAAACAAGCTGGGCAGATCGGTTAACTGTATCATGGTCATATAACTGTGTGTCATCTGCGTACATGTGGCACCCAACTCTGTGGCTCCTGATAATGTCACCAAGTGGTTGTGTATACAGGAGATATAGCATAGGGCCGAGTACTGAACCTTGTGGGACTCCAAATTTCAGCGCACGTTCATCTGAAAGCGAGTTTCCAACTTGGATTTGTTGGAACCGGTCGGATAGATATGAGGCAAACCATTTAAGAGTGGATCCACGGATGCCAAAAGTAGTTTAGAGTCTACAAATTAAAATTGTATGGTCCAATGTATCAAACGCCGCCGATAAATCGAGGAGCGTTAGCAGGGACACTCTTCCTTCATCAGATGTGGTCAGAAGGTCAGACGTTATTCAGATCAGTGCAGTTTCAGTACTGTGCCCTTTGCGGTAAGCAGACTGGCACCTTTCCATTAACGAATGATATTCCAGGTGTTCTTTTAGTTGGGCAAGAACAAGCTTTTCAAGGATTTTGGAAAGGAAAGGGAGATTGGACACTGGCCTGTAGTTCTTTAGAGTTTCAGGGTCCAATGAAGGCTTTTTTAAAAGAGGCACAACAACAGCCCTTTTAAAGCATGTCGGGACAATGCCCGAAGACAGCGAAAAATTCATCAAAGCAGTGACTGGGTCGATGATAGCATCAATATGCTTCAGAAAAAGTTCTGTGGGAATCGGGTCCAGTGTACACGATTTAGGAGGAGCTGAAGTGATAACTTTTCTAACCTCTTCACTAGAAACAGGATGGAATGACTGAAGCGGCGAGCCAATGAATGGTCGAAAATCGGCTTGCCCCTCATAAGTGTCAAATTGTGACCGAATAGTAGCAATCTTGTTATGGAAATAATCAGCGAAGGCATTTGGGAGGTCGTACATTTCTATGTTTGTGGGAAGAGTGGATAATTTCGTTTTCCTGTAGAGTTCACTCACTAGCGAATATAACACTTTGGATGATTTGGTGTTAGATATTCTCTCGCTATAGTGATGTTGGCGAGCACGTTTTGTCATGAAGTTCACTTTATTGTTCTTGTCATGAAATATTTGACGGTGAACTGTCAAGCCAGTGTGTCTCCACTGTTGTTCTGCTTTCCGGCGTTCAGTTTTAGCCCGTTTTATATCAGCAGTGAACCAAGGAACAGATGGACGGCTAGTGACTTTTCTCGTTGATAAAGGAGCATGGTGATTCAGTATATCTCTAAGTCCTTCATACCACGATACCGCGGTATGCATCGAAGATACATCGATGTCGTTGAGAATATCATAACATAAAATTGCAGAATGACACTGTTAGTTCCTACAAGCTTCCGCAAACTTATATTTTCCCTGCAAGTTTGCCGCAATCTTAAATTTCTATTAGGGTGAGTTGTATATTTCTCTGCTGTAAAACAAAGACAATAAACCGCTAAGTCTATGCCTAATGTTGAAAATATGTCCATCTTAGCATTTTGAGAGGAGATGGGGTGCATATGCCATGCTTAGCATGCTCATCATAAAATCACATGACTCTATAGAGTTACTTTGGTGTTTGGGGTTTTTGATTCCGGCTGCTGAAAGTGTTGCTTAACATCAACAATCACACAATATGGTCAATAGCAAAATGGAATATGCCACAGTGCATGTGGAGGGAGATTCAGTAATAATTTAATCCCACAGCTCTAGAGTTGAAGGTTTAAATTGTTGGTCGAGGTGTGTCAATAATTAATTATGCACCCATTTTTTTTTATATTAAACCCCCACTTTTTTAAAAAAGAGGGTTATATTTGATTGTACTTGTTCGTCTATCTGTCCATCCATTCATCTGCCCTCCAATGTCTGTTTGAGTTATAACATGAACATTACTGCTCACATTTCAATGAAATTTCATACAGATCTTCACTATCATCAGATCTTTCAGGAGCATCAGCCATTTTTCTGTTGAAATTTTTTATTGGTGAGTTATGGTCCTTTGAATATACAAAATAGCCAATAAATATATTGTCTGTCTGCATAGTATCTCAGGTTTGAGTTATTGGATCTCAATGAAATTTGGAATAAAGATTGTTTGTGGGAAAGGCTTTCAAATGAGTCTCTAATAATATTTCTGACAATTCACTTTCTAGACTTATCCCTTTTTACCTGTGTCACCAGCGGCAGAGCAGGTCTAGTAACAGCTCGACTCCGTATGTCAGTCCATCATTCCGTCAGTCTGTCCAAAACACTTTTTCCGTCAAAGTTTTCTTGGCTTCTATGAAAGGGAATGATTATATATTTGGTCTGCTGCTTCATAAGGATGAGTTGCATCGTGTAAGCAATTTTCAGATCTGCCCTGCAGCCACTTCCTGTTTGCCGATAATTTGAAATTTGACTGTACCCACAGAACATTAAAATTTTCCGTCAAGGTTTTCTCGGCTTCTATGCAAGGGATTGATTTTATATTTGGTCTGCTGCTTCATAATGATGAGTTGTATCGTGTATGCAATTTTCAGATTTGCCGTGCAGCCACTTCCTGTTTGCCGATACTTTGAAATTTTACTGTACCCACTAAACATTGAAATTTTTCGTCAAACTTTTCTCGGCTTCTATGCAAGGGATTGATTTTATATTTCATCTGGAGCCTGATAATGATCAGTTGTATTGTGTATGCAATTTTCAAATCTGCTGTGCAGCCACTTCCTGTTTGCCGATTCAATTGCATGCAGCGACGCAGGTCCAGACCCGGTATTGGTCTTGGCTTGTTTAATCTTGGAAATTCACTGTTTGCCTTGTAAAACAGCCAATTTTATGTCTGTTTGCATCGTATCTCAGGTTTGGGTTATCAAATCTGTCCGTCCATACAAACGATTTACATGTAGTTTAAAAGCCATCAGTTGGATTTGGATCTCCCTTAGTATGCTGATAGACTTGCATGGGGAATATATGCACAAGGAACGGGTTCCGTTCAATAATTTTCCCCAGAGTTATGGCCCTTTTTAACTCTTTAAACATAGACAATTTTTTATCGATCTCTATTGCATTCACTGCATGTTGGTCTTGATTTATTCTTGGTATGCAGCTTTGCAAAAGAATATCCACATGTAATGGGGTCTGTCCTGTTATTTTGCAAGAGTTATGGGCCTTTTTCGACTTATAAAATTTAATTTTTTCTGGTTTCAGTATGTTCTGGATTGTAATTTCAAAGCCATCAGTCAGATTTGGATCTCCTTTGGTATGCTGATAGACCCTCATGGGAGCACAGATATGCACAAGTAACGGGTTCTGTCCAATAATGTTTCCCAGAGTTATGGCCCTTTTTCACTCTTTCCCACAAGACCTTTAAGGGCTACTTCGCACATGTCTACTGGGCGGAGGCAGTGGCCCATGCTTTGTGTAGCCCTTGTATTATTTTACCTGCTTCTCGTAACACATGATTTAAAAATTTTTTATTTTTAACTTTTTTCCCTATTCTTAAAAATTTTTTAACAAAACTATATCATTTTCCCCTCCCCCCATTGGAACAAGCTCCATGAGATCATTCCAATTAGGGGGGGGGGGTGTCACATGATAAGGTTTTGATCTGTTTTTAAAATAATTTCCACTGCACAACTTGTATATTCCATGATGCATGCAGCCAACTCATTAGGTAAGGGTTAATTGCTCTCTGGGTGGCCCCAAGGCATGCTGTTCTCTACACGCAAAAGGTAAAAATTGCAGGTGTGGTGGCACGCAAGAGTGGCAGCTCACCTCAAAATAAAAAAAAATTGAGACTTAGAAAATTTCCAATTATTCTGGTTTCAGTATGTTCTGGATTGTAATTTCCAAGCCTTTGGTCGGATTTGGATCTCATTTGGTATGTCGATAGGCCCGCATGGGGAACAGATACGCACAAGGAATGGGTTCTGTCCAATAATTTTTCCGTGAGTTATGGCACTTTTCACTTTCAACTTAGAAAAAAATTTCTGCTAATACCTTTAAGGCTACTTCGAACATGCCTACAGGTCATGGGGGAGGGGGGGCAGTGGCCCATGCTTTGCATAGCCCTTGTATTATTTGGCCTATTTTCCATGAACAGATTAACACCTCATATTAAAATTGGGAACAAGCTCCACAAGATCGTTCGAATTAGGGAGTCACATGATATGGTTTGTTGAATTTTTTTTAAAATTTCCACTGTACAATATGCATCTTATGCAATGGATGCACCCAACTTCTTAGGTAAATGGTTAATTGCTCGCTAGGTGGCCCTGGGGTACGCTGTTCTCTACTTGCAAAAGGTAAAAATTGCATGTGCAATGGCACGAAAAGAACAATAGCTTACCTCAAAATGAAAAGATTGAGATAAAGGTCCTGGAAACTCCTTGATAATTCCCAAGACAAGTTCTTGAATGTTAGGATTTTTCTCCTCTGAAATGTGAACCGTCTCTTGGAGAGTGCTAAATTATGTTGGGTAGTTAAAAATTGTTCTCCAATAATTGTGTCATAACATTTAACTGGAGACTGCTTAGAGCTAGGTGGTATGCTGTTTTGGTATCACAGGCCTGTTGATTGAGGAGATCGGCCATTTGAAGATTGTTTATGGGAAAGTTTTTATTCCTTCTCGTCATTGTTTGGCGGTATGCGCCATGGGGTAATGCACCAGGGTTTGGCCCACATTTTGTTGGGGAAGAAAAAGTTTTTAAAAAACCCATGTTTTATAGAATAATATTGTTGTGCACTTTAACAAGCAATGAGTAACGCGGTCACTGCAAATTTTCAACGTTGCGTGTGTTGTAAAATTATTCACTCTCAGTGTCCCTTCCTATGATGATACACTTGAATTTACAAGTGTGTAATATTTAATTTTGCATTTTCTATTTATTGTGTGTGTGTGGGGGTGGGGGAGGGGGCATTGGCTATTAATAGCTTTGTCGCTATTTGTAAGGAATTTTGTTTTGTTTTGTAAGCGATCAGTCGATCACTGAAACGCACATAGAATGTATTCATGCACCTGTTATGATAGCCTGTCGCATTATCAGAAACGAGTTGTCTATATGATACAGTATCAGAATGAGTCATCTGTATGATACGGAATCGGAACACATTATGTGATACATACCATTTTGTGTGTTTTTCAGGCCAAAATCAATATGATTGTTAGATAAAGGCTTTTATTTGATAATGTGTTGATGACAGTATGAATATAATTGCTGATTTCAGACTCAAAGCCACACTTGCAATAAGCTAACAGCACTTTGACATGTTGATCTTCAGTTATGATTTTTGGTAAGGTATACAAATCTTCATGTTGGTGCTGAACAAATGAATATTTTAATCTGAATCTTAGCCTCCTTTCAGCATTGCTGGATTGTTAAGTTGAAAAGCTTGGTGGATATTTCTGGTCATTTTTAACTCTTCCTGCTACTTGTGCATTTTTCTTCCCAGTACAAAATAACCAGCAGAGGTATGTATTCTTCCTGTCATAAGGAGGACTGGTCCTCTGACGAGGATTTTTTTTATGCCAATCACCATGGAATTTTCCATTAACTGATAGAGTGCTGGGAGCCCAAATTTGGACTTATTTATGAAGTGTAGGTACCACAACTTGAAGGCTCATATTCAGTGCATGTGTTTTGTACTATAATACTAATAATAGACTAAAAGGCCTTTCTGTTCAAGCCGAGTGGTATGATCGTTTTGAGTTGGAATATCCATCTCATTTCAGCAGTGCGTCTTCTATCCATATTTGTCGGGTGGTCAGGATCAGAGTTTAAAATTTGTATTATCCTATATTCTACATTATGGAGTTGGTGATTTTGTTGGTTGTAATGATATGAGACTGGTCCCTCTTAATCCTGATGTCAGCTAGATGTTCTCTAATGCGAATGTGGAAATGGCATTTTGTTTCACCCACATATTATTTACTGCATTTTGAGCAGTGGATACAATTTCGCGACATACAGTTTGTTTTGAAGGGGCCTCTGTGTCTTGATTTGGAGACGTCCCAGAGAACCATTTAGATTTGGGTAATTTAGGACAGACAAGACAGTTATGATTCAATCATCTTTGAATGGGTTGAGTATACTTCTACCACTTGTTTGTTTGCGTGTTGGTAATTTTGCTTTAGTCAGTATATTCTTGAGTGCTGGGTTCCGTTTCCTGGATGAAAGCAGGGTTTGAGAGAATACAGTGTGTCCCTGTTTCATGTTATCTTTGAATTGATATTGTCTGGTGTTTAAGGGTTTGCCTTGTTATAATTCATGGGAGAGTGCCCATGCATTCTCCCATAAACTGTAACAAGACAAAGACATGTGTATAATATTTGATGGCCAAAATTAATCTAGTCCTCTACCAGATAAATCAAATTATGGCTGCTTTACAGTAGCTATGTATTGATTTTATGACATTTGATGAAAATACTAAGATGGTCAAGTGTTGATTGCATGTCTTTGTCTTTTTTTTTTTTGCGAAATGTAATTTTCATACAGGCCTGAAAATAAGGAGCTTATTATCGTAACCCATTAGCAGGTTATGCTATATAATGTGGTGGTAACCTAAAGAAAAAAAGTGCTATGATGTTTTTCTGACTTCTGTTTTCACCAAGTCTGGAAATAAGCAGAATCATCAGCAGAATTAGGTTCCTAGAGTGTGGTTCTCGTCAGATCATTGAAGTTAAGCAATGTCGAGCCCTGTTAGTCCCTGGATGGGTGATCGTGATCGTCTGAGCATTCGATTTGGACTCCCATGGTGTGTCCTTGGGCAAGGCACTTAACTCTGATTGTCCACATGGGGGCAAGATGACGCCATGTACCAAGCCTTTCTGCACGGCGATGGTGTGCATGCCTTCAACCAGTCTAACCCTGCCTGTGCTGCAGTGCAGAGTTACGATGTTGGGGAACAGGCAGCTGCTCATCATTGCTTGGTGGTTTTCTCCGGGTACTCTGGCTTCCTCCACTCATAAAACTGTCTCCGACACAATGTGACCTTGGCTGTTAATGTGTCGTTAAACTTAATAAATAGGTTCCCAGATGGTAAATTTGATAATGCTACCCTGCACAGGGCTGCATCACTGAATTTTGCCCTCTGTGAACAATCTGAATCAAGGTCTCAAGTATAAACAGAAAGAGGCACCAGAGGATACATTGGCCCACCGTATGGGATAGACAAAATATATCGCAATAACTATTGAACAATCTTGATTTGGTACGATTGCATTTTAGTTGTTAGCTCACCTGACTGAAAGTCAGGGTGAGCTATTCTGATAACTTTTCGTTCGTTGTCCATCGTGAAGGTGCTGTTTGGGGATTTTTCTCCCAAACCACTTGCCACATTTTAATGAAATTTCACGTGAGTAGTGGTTATATAGGGGGCATTTGGGGTTTTCTTAAAATTAAGTTTCTGCTCATATTGAAGAGGGGGTGGGGCCAAAATGCCCCAATTTTTTTTAAAAAGTTCTTCTCTTGAACCAGCTGTAGCAGAGACTTGATATTTGGTATACAGCTTCCTTTGAGGTGCAGACTCAAATTTGTTCAAGAGACTTTTGAGGGGCAATATTTGTCATTGTCATGAGAGGGGCAAGAATTTTTGCCGCACACAAAATTTCTATTTTTCAAACCAAGAGGCCGATTTGAACCAAATTTGATATGAAGTATTTATGGGTCATAAGTACTTGATTTATGCCAAAAACTTTTTTTCAAAATGCCCTGTGGGAACCCCAGGAGTTAAAAATATAAATATTTCAAACGCTCATATTTCCCAAACTACATGGAACAAAATGGAATGGTAAAAAAAATTGCCATTGGTTATGTTAGGGTGTTCTGTAGAGGGCATCAAAAAAATGCTGAGTCAGCTTATTTGAAAAAATTAAAAAAAATCTTTTCTCCAAAATCAATGGTCAGAAACTTTTGATATTTGGTTTACAGCATCCATAGGGGGATCAGATACAAGTTTGTTAAAATAAATCCCATTGGTTCATATTTGGGCTCAATACAGGAGCTTGAATTTTTAACTTGGGCAATATGGGGAATATTCTTTAAAAATCTTCTTCAGAACCACCAGTCAAAATCTTTTAATGTTTAGTATACATCATTGTTATGAGGGTCAGATTCAAGATTGTTCAAAGCAAGTCCCTAGGTTAATATTTGGGGTTCCTATGGGTGCTATGGGACTATTATTGTCATTCCTGAGGGGCTTGAGGATTAACAGTGTATCCTATGGAGATGGATTGCTTAATGTAGACTCATTCTTGGACTGTGTTCATATCGTGTTCTGTTCAAAGTGAGCACTTCAGGCTCCGTGGGGCCTCTTGTTAATATTTATTTTATGTGGAAATGCTTTTAACTGGTACAGTGCTGGAAGCCCATATTTGGGTTTTATACTGAAGAGCTGGTGCCAGACTTAAATCGTTCATATTCTGTGGATGTGCTTCATATTATCTTGGAAGTAGAATTATTTAGTCTGTATCAATTTGCCTTGTTATAATTTATGGGAGAGTGCCTATATGCACTCTCCCATAAGTTGTAACAAGGCAAACACATGTGAACAAATTGAATTGTTTATGAATGCAAGCTTCATGTCTCACAACATTAAAATTTACAAAGTTGCAGATTCTTGAGAAAAGGACAGTCTAAGTATTTTCTCGGGACTTTTCAAGGGTTTTCCAGGTCCTTTGTCTAAACTTACTCCAGTTTTCCCTGATGTTTATATACAATCAGTTACAAATTCCAACACATGCATTCCAACTCAATAATGCCTTATAAGAGATGGATGGGTACTGGAATTTTGAGTTTGGTATCGGTTTTGGTATTTTTAGAGGGGTATACCACAGAATCGGTTTGGTATTCAGTATCTAACTTAAATGAGATTTGCTGATAGTGCCAAAGGGGAATTCACACCAGGAAAATACTGAATACGTTGTTCTTGTATCATTCTACCACAGTTCCAAATGCCACTGCCAGTGAGCTCAAAACTGGCATTCTTTTGCCAACATAAATCATATCTACCGTAATTTTTTGATTTGTTCCAAAAACACTATTACTTTCAAAGGCATATTTCAGGCTTCTTTGATCTCAGAACATTTGCCCTTAACTGGTAGAGTGCTGGGAGCCCATATTTGGGCTTTACTTTGAAGAGCAGGTGCCAAGACTTAAATGCTTGATATTCTGTGGATATGCTTCATATTATCTCTGAAGTGACATTATTTAGTGAGCAAGGATTTGCCTTGTTATAATTTATACGAGAGTGCCAATATGCATGCATAAAATGATAATTTGCTCGCATGATTTGAGTTTGGGGTGAAAATTTCACCTGTAATCTTTCCAAACTCGATGACTATAAATGTGGTTTCCATTGTGGAATGTCATTAAATTCACCGATATGTGGATTTGAGTGAGTTTAAAGGAAATTGGAGTAAACTGAAATTTCTAGAAGGGATTTTACAGTGCAGGGAACAATGGAGTAGCTGTAGGGGAAGGGGGGTCATCCCCTTAGAATTTTCACTCCCCACCCCAAAACAAAATTGCAGTGCAAATTTCACACAACATAGAGCCCCAAAATCGTCTCCAGTATAGGGCTACAAATGCCACAGATTCGCTCTTAGAGCACATTTTGCACAATTGTCTCAGGGAGGGGGGGGGGGGGGGGGGGGGGGGGGTTCTAACAAGGAAATTCCTGCCATTACCCCCACTTTCCTTTGGGGAAGTGGGAGGAAGGGACAATGACCGGAGGCCCCCAAAACCCCACCGAAATGCCTTTCAAATATCATCTTTGGCCCTCCCAAAACTGTCTAGGGCACCCCTATTATAGAATCCAGACTGCATGCCTGGGAGTAAGAGGGGAGAGGGGGTGTTCTAACAAGGAAACTTCTGCTATTACCCCCACCTCCCACTTTCTAACAAGGAAACTCCTGCCATTACCCCCACCTTCCACTTTCCTTTGTGGGAGAAAGGGGCAATGACCTAAGGCCTCCAAAACCCCACCGAAATGCTTTTCAATAATCATCTTTGGACTAGAGCACCCCTTTTATAGAATCCAGGCTGCACGCCTGGGAGGAAGGGGGGGGGGGGGGTTCTAACAAGGAAACTCCTGTCATTACCCCACCTCCCACTTTCCTTTGGGGAAGTGGGAGGAAGGGGCAATGACCGGAGGCCCCCAAAACCCCACCGAAATGCCTTTCAGATATCATCTTTGGCCCTCCCAAAACTGATTAGGGCACCCCTATTATAGAATCCAGGCTGCGCGCCTGGGAGGAAGAAAGAAATATCCAACTCATTGGGATCATCATACAGGTTCTTGAATGTACTTAAAAGGTGCGGGAATTTTAAAATTAAGTTTCCAGACCCTTGACTGTGCTTGAAAATTGTCGTGGAATGTCCTTGAAAAATATATTCAGGTAATCGCTTGGCCCATTTTGGTCAAGCTCTGAACATTTGGTGTTTGTTGGTTTCGGTTCCCTATATTTCATTCTTTTGTTTCTGTTTATTGGGGTTTAATGATACTTTCAACAACCAGAGTCACATTGCATCCAGCAGTTTTATGAGCGGTGGAAGCTGGAGTACCCAGAAAGAACTACTGTAGCAATGAGCAATTGTCAGACTCTCCAACTTACTAACCTGTCACAAGCATAGGTATAGAACAGTGGCTGTGGATTGGTCATAAACCACACGTGGGCAGTAATGCCCACGCATGCATTCACCAGGTAATAAAAATCATCAGTAGCACAATTTTCATTAATGAAGCACCGGAGTGTACTCGGCGCTTCATTAATTAAATTTTTGATGATTCATGTAATTAGTGTTTCCAATCTAATACAGTGGAGCCCACTTAACTGGATATCTATTAATTGTATATCCCTGTTAATTGAATATAATTTCCCAACACAAAACCATTTACCATACCTCCAGTACAAATTTGACCTGTTAATTGAACATAGGTTATAGAGTAAACTCCTGTTAGTTGAATAAAAAATCTTGTAACATGTTGAGAAATTACCCTGACTCTCCCCAGTTTTCCTTTGGTTATAGACATATTTGGCTACAGTACATCCAATCTGGGTATTTAATCTATTATATCTTGTTTGACAGAGCTCATGGAACTCTGTCAAACAAGATATAATAGAATAAATGCTATGTTTATCTCTAGAATACGGGAAAGTGACAATCCCTGTTAATTGAATAGCCACTTTGCCATTGAAAATTATTCAATTAACAGGATTCCACTGTATTTCGTCCATGGAAATATTGCCCACCCTTAGAAAATGACCAGTCCACGGCACCTATACTGTAGCAGCGGTTGAAGGCAGGCAAGTGTTCCATCGATGTGCCTTTGTACATAGTGCCCCCACATGGGCAATCAAGATTAAGTGGCTTGCTCAAGGACTTAGTACAGATGACGTGGGCCAGTATGAGGGTTGGGGTAATTGTAATTTGTAATTGTAATTGATTGTAATTAATTACATATTCTCATGTAACTCACTGTTATTTGTAATTGAGCAAATTTTAAATTACAATGTAATTGAAAGTAATTAATTACTTTTGAAAAGGTCCAGGTAATTTAATTACTTTTCAGTTACTTTCAATTACTTTTATGTCTTGTGATTTACCGAGTGGCACTAATGCATTACATTTACAATACTACCATGGTTCGAACCAGTGTGAGAAAGGTTACAATCGTATATTGGTAAATGTACCATGACTCGCTGTAGGCTGTAGTCTCTCGTTTCGACGAATATGCTGCTGTGTGGTCACTGCCCCGGCTGTTTCTTCTACTTCAGCCAACTGAGAGCTGAAGTAGAATAAACGGACCGAAGCGTCTGAAAGTGTGATTCTTGCTAAACATTGTTTGGATTTGCAAATAATGTTACAGGAATACCTGTATATTGACACGCCCATTTTAACTCATTGTGTAACTGTGAAACATATCTGTGGAAAAAGTGGAGGGGCATGTGTCCCCCCTGGCTCTGCCACCTCTGATTAGCATCCTGGCATGACAATGTCAATGTGTATCTTGGTTTGAGTGTATTGGCAACCAACCGCCTCTGCATACCCGCTTCTTCAGCTCGTGTTGAGCGTCTCTTTAATATAGCCGGAAAAGTTTTCTGACCTGACGGGTGCAGAATGAAAGATGACGCATTCCAACGTATGATTATGGCCCGATGCAACCACGATGTTGAGTAGTGCTCGTGTTTTTATTATGGTTCTCTAATTTAATTATGTGTAATGTGTTAATTTAATGTTTCTACATGACCATGCTTCTATGTTATTTTAACCATCATTTCAATAAAGTGCATCAAACTCATCTTGTTATTCATCCCTTAAATTGTAATTGAGAATGTAACTAATTACTTCACCATGTAATTTGCAATTTTAATTAATTACTTTCTCTTTCAGATGTAATTGTAATTGAAATGTAATTGACATTTTCCAATGAAATTGTAAATGTAATTAATTACGTTGGTGATGTAATTGACCAAATCCCAGGATCGAGTAGTCAACCATTTAATTTAAAGCCCAATGCTCTAACCAATGAGCCACCATGCTACTGCCATTTTTCATTCTTGAACCACATAAATACACAGAATGACACGCGTGTGTGAATGGGTTAATTGATATGGCACGAGTGCCAGCGTGGAAGGATAGAACGAAAGACCGCAGGCCTTGAGTTTTTAGCTCGCCTGCCTTTCTGTCAGAGGAGCTATAGTGATCACTCACCGTCTGTCGTACGTCGTCTGTGAACATGGTGTTTGCATCTTCTCCTCCTAAACCAATTTAATTGATATTTGAGATAATAGTTTGTTATGACATCGCATTTTGATTTTGTTCAAATCTGGTTGCCTCACCCCTCGGTAGGGCCACTCCCAAAAAGTGTGCTTAAATCTTAAAAAATCTTCTCATGAACCAGCAGTAGCAGAGACTTGATATCTGCTTTGCAGCTTCCTTTTGAGGTGTAGACTCAGATTTGTTCAAGACAAGAGAAGTTCGAGGAGCTTTATTTGCCTTCGTTATGGGAGGGGCAAGAATTTTTGCCCCGCCCAAAATTTATATTTTCCAAACCGAGAGGCAGATTTGAACCATATTTGATATGAGGGCTTATTGGGTCATAAGTATTTAATTTATGCCAAAAAATATTTCCCGTCACCCCATGGGAACCGCAGGAGCAAAAATAGAAAAAAATTAAAACGCCCATATCTCCAAAACTACACGGCACTCAGAATTCTTACTTAGTGTGAAGCTTCCTTAGGACCAACAGAATGGAATGGTCCAAAACAATTGCTATCGGTTTTATCATGGGGTACTTTGAAAAAGTGCTGAGTCAGCATTTTTTAACCCTGTGGGTAATGGGAAAAACATTTAAGACCACTTTTCTCCCAAACCACTGCTCCAAAAGCTTTCAAATTTCACATATAACATCTTTGGAAGATTGTTTCACACGTTTATTGAAATCAAATCCCTGGGACCATATTTGGGCTCTCTATGGGAGCCCAAATGTTTAAATTATTGCAGTATGAGGAATATTCTTTAAAAATCTTTTTTAGATCTACCAATCAGAATCTTTTGATATTTGGTATGCAGCATGCTTGTGGAGGGGGGGGGGGGGGGGGTGAGATTCAAGTTTGTTCAAGCCAAGTCCCTGGGTTCATATTTGGGCTCACTGTGGGAGCCCAAATTATAACTTAGTTCAAAATGAGGAATTCTCTTTAAAAATCTTCTTCTTCAGATCAAGCCGTTGGAATGTTTTGATATTTGGTATGAAACATCCTTAGTGGCGTGAGATTCAAGTTTGTTGAAGTCAAGCCCCTGGGTTCATATTTGGGCTCCCTGTGGGAGCCCGAATTATAACTTAGTTCAATATGAGGAATTTTTCTTTAGAAATCTTATTCTTCAGATCCAGCAGTCGGAATGTTTTGATATTTGGTATGCAGCATCCTTAGGGGGGTTGAAATTCAAGTTTGTTGAAGCCAAGTCCCTGTGGGACCACGAATTATAACTTAGTTCAATATGAGGAATTTTTCTTTAGAAATCTTATTCTTCAGATCCAGCAGTCGGAATGTTTTGATATTTGGTATGCAGCATCCTTAGGGGGTTGAAATTCAAGTTTGTTGAAGCCAAGTCCCTGTGGGAGCACGAATTATAACTTAGTTCAATATGAGGAATTTTTCTTTAAAAATCTTCTTCAGATTCAGCAGTGAGAATGTTTTGATATTTGGCATGCAGCATCCTCAGAGGGGAGAAAATCAAGTTTGTTCAAGCCAAGTCCCTGGGTTCATATTTGGGCCCACTGTGGGAGCCCGAATTATAACTTAGTTGAAAATGAGGAATTTTCTTTAAAAATCTTCTCCTTCAGATCCAACAGTCAGAACCTTTTGATATTTGGTATACAGCATCCCACTGGAGGTGAGATTCAAGTTTGTTCAAGCCAAGTCCCTGGGTTCTTATTTGAGCTCCCTATGGGAGCCCGAATTATTACTTAGTTGAATATGAGGAATATTCTTTAAAAATCTTTTTTTTTGAGATCCACTGGTCAGAATCTTTGGATATTTGGTATAAGCTTTTCTTAGGAGAGGCAGATGCAACTTGTTGAAATCAATTCCCTGGGTTGATATTTACGCTACCATGTCAGGTGAGCGCCCTCAGGCCCTCTGGGCCTCTTGTATCCTTCCGCGATGGCACAAGTGCCATTTCGTTTTACCCATTCACACATACGTGTCAATCTGTGTTTATTACATACCTTCACATCTATAAAACAATTATTAGAAGGACACTCTGCAATTCATTTGATAACTATCAACAAAAAGAACACATTTTATCGCTAACCTAATTTGCAAGGGGAACCCGTGTTACTATTTGGTCCCCTGATTTCCAATGTGTTCTATGTGCCTACTGGCACATAGAATACATTGGAAATCAGAGGACGCTTTTTAACTATCGCCATGATTCAAATTGTAATTGCTATGCACGAGTTGCAGAAAATTCCAGTGAAATTTCGCTTCTTAATAAAAATAGTCTGTCAACGATTTCTGTTCCACACATATGTGCGGAGCGGATTTTCATTTTCCGCATGGTTTTGTGTTTCCGCATAGAGCAGGCATGTAATAAATAATACATATATACACCTAACCAATGTTCATGTTGGTCCGAAACTGCCTGATGCTAAATTTTTAGACATTCTGGATGTTTTAGTGCCAAACAAATTGTTTTGGTGCCAAAACGTTAATGGGAGCGGAGGGTTGTTTTTTCACTGTTCCACCCAAATAGATTGGTTGAGGTTTGAAAGATGAGCTAGCAATTACTGCATGATTGACCTAACCGGGCAAGTGGCCACGGAAAACATCCATCAGAATGTGAAAGTTTTGACAAAATTCTTGGTGGGCGAAAAGGGATTTCATCTTAAGTTATATCTATGCCACTGCTTAAATTAATGGTCAGGCTGATTGACATTGGTACTTACACCTATTGTTGCACGGTTAGTTAACAGATTGGGAACGTGGTGGACCTCATTGGAATGAGATTTTTGACACAAAAACTTCCGGATGTTTGATATGGAGTTCCTAATACGACACGCCAATTGCCATTTCGCCAATCTGCCTATTGGAGATTGGCGAACAGCAAATGACGAATAGCGACTGATGAGTGGTGATTGGCGATTAGTGCTTGGCGATTTGCAAATAGCGATTAACAAATGGCAATTGGCAAATAGCAATTGGTGAATGGCAAATAGCGATTGTTTAATAGTGAAATGAAATAATCAATTTTTGTAATTCTCATAAGCATTTGGGTTTAACCTAGCAATCAAACTTAACTTGGGCAGATCACATTGATGAAATTTGTAAAAGGCATGTTCGAGATTATCTCAGTTAAAAAAAATTGAAGTATATTTTTAATAGGAAAATTCTTGAAAAAATATATCGCCTATTCATACTACCAATTTTAGAATATGAAAGTTCAGTGTGGAGTGGTGCTCCACAGTATCAACTAAAACGTTCACTGCGACGCAGCCCGAATAGTTAGCAGGTTGACACGATCAGAGGTACTCGGCACAAGCTGGGAAATCGAAAAGAAAAATGATACTTG
Organism: Pictodentalium vernedei; assembly: GCA_031216915.1. Lineage (NCBI taxonomy): Eukaryota > Metazoa > Mollusca > Scaphopoda > Dentaliida > Dentaliidae > Pictodentalium > Pictodentalium vernedei. The sequence goes on along the minus strand of CM062289.1, from coordinate 219,063,421 downwards.
ATACCATTTTTGAATCGATACTGACATGTCCCTATAATGGTATATAAATATTAACAAGGTACACAACTCGCTTTTCAAAAACGATAGCACTCATCTTCGTTATACCCCCTCAAATTTGATTCACACAACGTATCCAACAGTACCCAGTATCAGTGGAAAGGGGAATGAATAAGCTTTACCGTGGTGTATTACATGACCGTTGGGTGTTCTTGGGTTGTTCATGATAACTAAAAATAATAAATATAAATAAAAATTAATAAATTGGTGCCACTGTTGAGAAGCATCGTGACATTATTCCAAGGATTCTTGTCGCGCATGCTATCTCTGGATGTGATACCGTCGATGGGTGTTTTGGAATAAGTAATGGTCGAGTTCTTAAAAGTTTTGAAAGAGGGGTTGTATGTAGCTAGTCAGTTGGAAAAATTGATGCTCCTTGGGACGACGTCTTGTGTGATGCTGCACAGTTCATGGCTGCCAGTTATGGGTGTCTTAGATCCAAATCAGTGACTGATGCAAGAGTCAGTAGTTGGACATCGAAAGTAGGACGGCCAGGAGCAATTATTGAGTCATTTGCAGAGAACGTCAAACGAGGCCACATGCAAGCGTGCATTTGGAAACATGCACTGCATTCGGATCCACCCAAAATGGAACCTACAAATTATGGGTTTAAGAGACGACAAGGCGAAGTCACTTCTCCCATTCTCTTGTGTGATGCTACACAGTTCATGGCTGGGTGATTCTCCGGTTAGGGAGCAAATTGAGGGCCGACCACTTTTAGAGCAGGTCCACTAGAAATTACCAGTCCATTCATTGATCATTGGTTTTAATTAGTGAAGTAGACTCCAAAGAAAAAATCAGTGACCCAAGAAATGCTCTGGCTCCTGCATGCTCTCTTATTTTTATAATCAAACTTCAGAGGATCATGAAGTTTGCGTGTCAGAATAAAGGTACCCCGTAAACCCTCAGCACTTCTGATACATTGTTGGTAAGTAGTTTACTCATTTTCATACTTTTTGTCAAGAAAAGCATTATCTGGGATATTCTGCACAGGTAACAATGCCTAAGTATTCATAGTTTTCCATCGGTGGCTCTAACCATCCTTGTCCTGCATTTTCATCAACTCCGTTACAGTACATAGTTCTGCCATCTACTGCAATCCTCAGGAATTAATTTAATGAACCAGTCAGCGTCCTTGTTACATCTGTTGAAGAACAAAATGGAGGGCTTGCATTTCCACCCTGATTTTGAATTTCTAGGAATATATTGGAAATAATCGGTAAGTAGCTTAATTCACTCTTCACCTCTGTTACACCCACAGAGAGATAAGTAACTATAGAAACCGAAAACATTTAATTTCATAATGAAAAGAGTATATAATTCACCAGAAAGCCTCATCTACTTCAATTACTGAGGTCACCATGGAGATGCACATGGGCAGAAACCAATAAAATCATCAACTCTGTTTCAATCACCTCTGTTACAATTCGTTACAATTTTTCCGTAACGGAGTTGATGACTTGCAAAAAAAAGGTACAATCAAGCATCCTTTGATATCTACAGCCATTTTCATTGACAATGAGTTCCTTTGGAATTGCACCTGGTTGTTCTTAATTGTTATACCACAATTGCTGCTGTGTGTATTCAACGTTAGTGGATAGAATACAAGCATTGAACAATGTCTCTGGGAAATCACGCATGGAATCCAGAAAATTGCGCGTCTGGCTGATGTCATGACGTAAGTGAAATTCTTCGACGCAAAACACCGCAGCATCGTAAAAGAAAGTAAATAGACCACAAAAGTTGATAGATTTCTTTAAAAATTGTTGCTTCTTCAGGTTATTCTAGTTTAATCGTGGTTTATACAGAACACAACTCTGGTAGGGCAGGGGAGACAGGAATCAACGACCCTTGTTGATTCGTTGTAGTAAAAAAAAACGGCGCTCGTGAAACACCTGAAAAACTTATTATGGCATCTTGCCCTCATGATAGTCTAACTAATTTATCTTCACTTCTTGTTCTGCAGAAAAAGATGCCTAAATCAGCAAAGGAATGCATGCGAGAATATAGGCAACAGCACCGGGAAAATCCTGAATTGGCAGAAAGACTTGAAGATGTCCGAGCAAAGGACCACAAACGATGGCACGACCGGGAACGTCCAATAGCAGAACTGACAAAAACACAATAGTGTAAACAGAGAAAGCAGTGGAAAAAGGCATCCAAGGAATACATGGAACGAGAGAAGGTTGCCAAGGTTGTTTTACAACACTCTCCACCTAGCTCTCCTCCTCACAACCTTCCTTCTAGGAAAACCAAGCGGGTGGCAACAAGAAAAGGGGGCGTAAGAGGTCAAAGAAAGATCGTTCCAAGGTGTACCAACATAATTTAAAATTGACAGTGAAAGTACAAAGTTTAACAAAGTCATCAGAGAAACCGGAAATGGGCTGAACGGGCAGAAAAGACTTGAGAAATTCTGCTGACACACCAAGGCGGGCTATGAAATGGCTGTTGAAGTCTAATGAAAGCATTTCTGCAAGTTTTCCAGGAGTTAAAAAGACATTACTTTTTCATCATGCATTAGTGCATGAACTGAATTCAACCATTTGAGAGAAAGCTTGTGGGGAGAAAGACAAACAAGTAGTATCCAAAGTAGTTAGTGGAAAAGTACTGAAAAAATATCGACTGGTGAACTTTGCAAAAAAGACCATGCTTGCAGTTTCAAGGAAAAGGGTCAATAGTAACTTGCGTAGAACGGGGGGTGTTGGGAAAGTATGAGCGCAAACTGTCTTATTTTTGTTTTTGTAAGCACAAACCATTTTGGGTGCAAGTACCTAAAATAACGGACAGGGACACATGTCTTTGCAAAAGGCATGATGACCTACAGCTACAGGCCAGTCGCCTTCATGAACTTTGCCTTTTACAGTCAAAGCGAGTTGAGGATAACATCAAATTTGTGGTATGCGATGCTAAGAGCTATCACTGCATGCATGGTAAGTATGGATGTCAGGATGTTGATTTTACCTTTCCTGACACTGTTCCAGATGATCAGAATGTGTGGTGGTGGAAATGGCAAACTGTGAAGGAAACGTATACTAAACATGGTGTGGAAAAAATTTCACAAAAAACAGTTAAGCAAAAAGTCCATGGCACAATCGATGAACTAAAAACTTCTTTCTTCAGAGGGCTCAAAAGCACCCTGTGCCCACATGTATTCAACATAAGACACCAATTCAACAGGTGCTGAGAACTGAAGCAAAATCTTGTAGATGGAGAAGCTATTCTGCACATCGACTTTTCTGAGAATTGGCAATGTAAATATGCAGAACACATACAAAGTGTACACTTCGGAAACTCAAACCAGCAGACAACTCTCCACACTGGAGTTTATTACACACAACAGGGCACTTCATCGTTTTGCTCGATCTCAGACTCCAGACGTCATGACCCAGCTGCCATATGGTCGCATCTGGCACCAGTACTGAATGGTCTGAGGAATGATGGAATTGAAATGTTACATTTCTTCTCAGATGGGCCCACTACACAATACCGGAATCGTACAAATTTTTACATGTTCTGCACAATGCTTGATGAAAAAGGGTTTCAGGGGGGAACTTGGAATCTGTTCGAAGCGGGACACGGCAAGGGAGCCGCTGACGGTATCGGCAAGGGAGCCGCTGACGGTATAGGTGGTGTTATAAAGAGGAGAGCTGATGATCTTGTTTCTCGTGGCATGGATTTGCCAGACCCGGAATCAATGCACAAAATGTTTCTTACCAGTGGTGAGGGAGCTGTGAAGCTCTACTTCATACCTGAATCTTCCGTTGAAACTATGGACAAAAAGATACCTTAGGCGATCAGTCCAGTCACTGGCATAATGAGCGTTCAACAAGTATGCATATGTTCAGCATTACAAATCATAACAAAGGAACTCAGCTGCTTTTGCTCCTGGCCCAATCGAATCAAACAATTGTCGCTGAGCAAGCACTACTCTCACTGAGCAAACAGTTGCTGTCGCAGGGCAAGCAACTACTCTCATGGAGCAAGCAACTACCCTCACAGAGCAAGCAACTACTCTCACTGAGCAAACAGCTGCTGTCGCTAAGCAAACAGCTGCTGTTTCCACAATAGACATGGTTGAATCAACAGAACATGATATCAACCCTCCTCCTGATACCACAGCTTACCCTACCTCTTACAGTGTCAACATTCCATTGACGGAACGGGATCTTGCCAACAAATGGTGTATTGTTGAGTATGATTCCAAACCAGAAGTCGGCAAGATTCTGTCACAGGATGATGACTCTGTCGAGGTGCATGAGTTATGGCATATGGGTGAAAACAAATTTGTTGAATCTGATAATGATCAGTTGACACTGTGGTACACTTGTGATAAGGTGATAGCACTAATTGAGGAACCAGTGCATAAACCAACAAGAGCTGGACTCTCATCCGGTGCATACCCCCACGTGGTGTACTGCCTAGTGTGGGCATACCTATGACCAACAAATATCATTTATGAATATTCTCGTATGGACTGATGGACAGATGCACAGATGGATGGATGCAATCCAGTATACCCCCCCCCCCCTCCATTTTCTTCGAAAGTTTTCAACAATTTTTAAGTCAAAAGGTATGGTAAATTGTTTGGTGTTTGGAAGTTTTATGCAATGAAGCAGAAGCCTTTGTCATAGGCAAACTGCATGCCATATTTCACTGAAATCCGATAACCCCATACCAGTATGCACCCCCTCCCCTTCCCATTTTCTTTGAAAGTTTTCACCAATTTCTAAGTCAAAAGGTATGGTAAATTGTTTGATGTTTGGAAGTTTTATGCAATGAGGCAGAAGCCTTTGTCATAGGCAAACTGCATGCAATATTTCACCAAAATCCGATAACCCATACCTGAGATACAGGCTGAAGACAAATAATGTCTATTTCCTATAATTTCTAAGTCAAAAAAGGGGGATAACTCTAAAAAAGGAGAATGAGAGAAATACCGTTGAATCCTTTTTTTAAAGCCTATTCCATAAGCAGTGTTCATGGCAAATTTCATTGCAATAGAACATTCGATACCGGAGATACAGGCTGAACAGACAAAATTTGGCTCGGACGGACACAATTTCAAAGTGAACAATTAATAAAAAAAAAAAAAAAAAAATAACTAGTGTGGGCATATCTATGACCAGCAAATATTATAAAAAATAATAATTTACTAAAGTTATGAATACTTTTGGATGGACGGACAGATGGACGGACGGACGCATGTAATCCAGTATACCCCCATTTTCTTCGAAAGTGGGGGTATAAAAAGACAATTAAACCTGGATACTGCCACATGGGATAAGTACTTTACCTAGATCACAGCAGCTAGTCATTCATGTACAAAGTACATGTATAAGTGGCTTCCTGTGTTCTAGGTAAAGTACCTTTTTGATGGCCAGGCACCCAGAAGTTTGTTTTGGCATTGTTCATAAAGTAAGCTAGTCATACATGTGCTTTTGGTGGCCATGTATTGTGGAGTTCATTTTATTCTTGTTCATACTCCCAGCCAAGCATCCAAAAGAAGCTTTTTTTGGGGTTTCCAGAATTTTGTTTTGTGTTTGTGTGTTAACTGTAACTGAGATGAAATGTTGCAAAAGTCAATCCTGAAAGAAAATGTTGCAGACTTTTTGTTAAACTGTTATTAGATTAAGATGAAACTATGCAAAATATGCTGGGTTAAAGTGATTAATTTCTTTCTGTTTGGAGTTCTTGACTGGGTCTGTTTTGAAAAACCTGTCACCTCCGTTACATTGTGGAAGGCATTCAAAGACTTGCCCCTAATTGCTTTTCCCGAATGCCAGCCACAATGTTACGGTAGGGAGACTGTTCTCAAAATTCTTGCGTTGGGTTTCATACTTTTTGTACTGCCAACAAAGTTCCAGTCGATCCTTTGTGGAGGCTTTAAAAATTTGTTCAGTGTTTAGGTGCTGGATATACATAGGGAACACTGCATAAATCGACCCAAAAATGAGATTTGCCAGACTTTTTGTTACACTGTCATTAGAACAAGATGGTTCTAGACGCAAAATATGCAGGGTACAAATGATTTATTTATTTCTGTTACAACTGAGTTTGGAGTTAAAGGTGGTTTATGTTTTTTGAAACAAACATCAACTCCATTATGAATTCCAAGACACCAAAAATGGCTCCGGGGATCAGGATGTTTGTAATCCCAAAATCGATGCTACTACAGTTGAGGCACTAAGTGAGTTAATGAACAAATGGTGCATCACTTTTATTTTGCAAGGTGGTGATTTGCAGCAGTGAACATTTGGACAAGCGACAGTTTTCCAAATGTTTTTTTCCTGCAAATCACCACCTTACAATTAAATTAAATGTAAGAAATTCCCCAATGTCCTTATGTGAAAGCCAATTTCAGTTTATGTCTTGTGAATATTAATGTGCGTGTACTGTATTTTGATAAATGCAACACTTTTTGCTCTCCATTTCTTGAATTTTATTTGTTGAACAGTGGAAATACATGTTTGTAATGGAGTTGACAACATTACTTGGTGTCGCTTATTTACTTTGAAAAAGAAACCACTAAGATGAAAGGAAAGTGCACTGCTTTTAGTGGTTTGATAATACCCACATATCAAATTTTGTGATAAGAATATAAACAACATATTTTAGGAAGGTAATTTCCCCACTGTCTGTAAACAGCAATTTGCCCCCTAACCGGAGAATCACCCGGCTGCCAATTATGGGTGTCTGTCAGGGTGCAGCTGACTTGCCTCACGGTTAGCAAGAGCTGTTTTCTGTACTGGCCAAACAACAAGTGAATGCTGTAACGAACGAGCGGGGCTACCGGCGAGTATGCTGAAAGTGAAGTTTAATCATTGCCTAAATGTTTTAGAAAATACCACATTGGACATTGCATTTGGCCGCTTTTGTTATACTTTTGGATACTTACCAATTTTTGAACTTCCTAATGCTCGACATAATCTTTCTTGTCTTACCATATACCATGACTCTCGGTTTCTGAAATTTTTTAATACCAATGCTACCATTGATAATTTACGGGCAATATATTAGTACAAATTCCGAACTTCATACCTGAACCGATAGAGCTTGTACAGTTATACGGAAATGCCTAAACATTACTGTCATGTGATTATCCATCACAAACAGTGGTCACTACGACCATCATTGCACTGGTAATCTGGAACAAATCGGTGAAATTTGTGAAAAAAAAATCGATTTTTCTGATTTTGTCGCCACATTGTCCGCCATGTTGGATTTAGGCAGTCTGATTTTTGCACAAAATTAAAAAGGTGTATCTGTTGGATACGAAAGATGCTAGTTTGTTTTTTCAATTAGCACTCCACGTTGGTTAAAAGCCTGTTTGTAACTAGAACTATCACTGAAGGTGATTAATACCCCCGCTTTGGGCTTTTAGAGAAATGCACTTCTGATCATGTAGGCGAAGGCCATAAGGAAATGTATACATAAAGATCATTTTTTGTTGTTGAAATTTGTATTTGCATGTGGCCTTCCACAGAACAGCACTGAATACTTAAAGAGCCCACACATATATGGTTTACATTTGTAAAAACACATTTACAATGTGCAACATGTATTCAAAATCGGTTCATTAATGTAGGAGGAGTTGCACACACAAGAATCCCATTTGAAAACCCATAATAAATCCAAGTTAAAGGGAGATAACCTGGTTAAAATTGGCGCAGATCAAAAATTTGGGAATATGTGTATGTTCACTTAGTTGTGATAATGTTTGAAATTTTTCGTCAAAATTGATTGATAAATGTAGGAGGAGTTGCACGCACAAGAATTTCATGTAGAAACCCATAATAAATCTAAGTTAAAGGGAGATAACCTAGTTAAAATTGCCACAGCTCAAAAATTTTAGAATATGCGCATGTTCACTTAGTAGTGATGATGTCTGTAAACTTTCGTCCAAATTGATTGATAAATGTAGGAGGAGTTGCACACACAAGAATTTCATGCAGAAACCCATATTAAATCAAAGTTCAAGAGAGATAACCTGGTTAAAATTGTCGCAGATCAAAAAGTTTGGAATATGCACATGTTCACTTAGTAGAGCTGATGTTTGAAAGGTTTCATCAAAATCGGTTCATTAATGTAGGAGGAGTTGCGCACACAAGAATTTGTTGGAACGGAAAGACATAATAAATCTAAGTCAAAGGGAGATAACCTGGTTAAAATTGTCGCAGATCAAAAATCTTGGAATATGCGCATGTTCACTTAGTAGTGATGATGTCTGAAAAGTTTTGTCCAAATTGATTGATAAATGTAGGAGTTGCACACACAAGAATTTCATGTAGAAACCCATATTAAATCAAAGTTCAAGAGAGATAACCTGGTTAAAATTGTCGCAGATCAAAAAGTTTGGAATATGCACATGTTCACTTAGTAGAGATGATGTTTGAAAGGTTTCATCAAAATCGGTTCATTAATGTAGGAGGAGTTGCGCACACAAGAATTTATTCGGATGGAAAGACACAATAAATCTAAGTCAAAGGGTGAAAACCTGGTTAAAATTGTCGCAGATCAAAAATCTTGGAATATGCGCATGTTCACTTAGTAGTGATGATGTCTGAAAAGTTTTGTCCAAATTGATTGATAAATGTAGGAGGAGTTGCGCACACAAGAATTTCATCTCCGGAAAGACGTACGGACGGACGGACGTACAGGGCGATTCCTATATAGCCCCCACTTCTTCGAAGCGGGGGTATAAAAATGGCCGCCATTTTGACCGCCACCTTTAAAAACCAAAAAATCACAAATTCCTCAATGCTGACAAAAGGCCAACCGATTGATTCTTCAAATGGGTGTTGTGGACAACCATAATTTGCTGAGAAAAAAACTTACAAAACATGCAACAGTGCACTGACTGCCCAACTAAGGGTCTCAATGCCATATTTGAGATTTAAGGGCGCTAAAGTAATGGAATTCGCTGAAAAATCTTCCCACAAAACATTAGATTAGAGTACCAGTCAAAACAAGTTGTAACATGACCACAAGAAAATGTTAATGTCATAAGTGACCTCCAATCAACTTCAATATAATAATAATCAACTTCAATACCGCCGCAAGTACGTTTGTAAAAAGGCCCACCATCGCTCCATGATCTATCTCCGAAGTGGCAGACTATACTTGCCTGAAAAAACACCACAGCACCCTCAGGGAGAGGTAGCACCTTTGTGAGAGGATCCCCTCTCGCTCTGGTCCTCACCCGAGGGTTCAGTCAACGACCTACACAAAGACAACCCAACACTCTTCCTGATCATCTAGCCTAAGACATCTGAGTACTCGATCCTTTTCCTCCTTCCACATGCCTAGACACGTAGTTTCCTGATCTCAACAGTCATAGAGGGTTTAAAGGGGCTTGCCCCATAGCGTCCATGCACGCGAAACCATTTCCTCTCTTTCCCGTAAGTACTGTTAAGTACTTTTGTAAAAAAAAATAATGGGAGCATAAGAAATATTTTAATAAATGAGGTTTTTTTTTAATAAGAGCTGTTCTGTCTAAAAATGTGGGCCAGTTTTTTTTTTTTTTTGGGGGGGGGGGAGAGGATGGGGGCCAAAGATGATATTTGAAAGGTCTTTGTGTGGCATTTCGGAAGGCCTCCACTAATCCACCCGAGGACCTCTGGTTGTTTCCCCCCTTTCTTCTCTTTAAGAAGCATTGGAAAAGGGGAGCAACACCCGGGGGCGGTTCTAGTTAGTACTAGCCTCCCCACACCCAGAGAAAATGTTGCAAAATTTACTGCTCGAACAGCGAATCTGCAGAATTTGTAGCGCGTTTAGCCCCGATATTGGCAACCATTTTGGGGCTCTGTGTTGTGTAAAAGTTGCATTGGACCCATGTTTTGGTGTTCCAGAGACCACCTCCCACACCCACAAAAAAAACAGAAACAAAATAGTGATGACTGCATCAGTGTCATCACAAGTATGCCTAGGTACATTTGTACTTTATGTTTTAGAGCATACATATAAACCTTGTAAAATTGCTCAAAAACAATCTTCTTTTACAAAATAAAATTTAGAGTGAAAATATCCATATGCACATGTATCCAGTGCCTGTTGACATTTTATTTAATTTGAAAGAGAATGTACAGTTCCAGAGAGAGTAGGTTTGAAGGTAACCACAAGAAAATGTTATTTTTTTATTTTGTTGATAATTCCAGACCCTCACACAGCAGAAGCCTGTCTAAAATAGAAATTAAGGCTTCTTGAAAAAGATTATCGACATTTTTTTTTAGGGAAACTCCCTTCCCTGGTAACACTGTCTTCACAAAGAACAAGAAAAATGGTACAGTAATTGTGATAAGTTTAAAACTGTCAGTGTATAGAAATAAGAGAAGTCAAGAATACTTGGGCTGCTGTTTTAGGTGATTAAGAGGTAAATAAAAGAGACCCTATGGGGCCGGAGGCACTCACCTAACCAAAGTTGTTTAAAGAAGGATTTGATTACCATCTATGGCTAGTTAACAAAAGAGATGAATGAGGTCATTCAATTATTTATAACTCAGCTGTGCATGCCAGATGATTCTTTTCGAGTATTGGGATGCTACTACAAAAACAATGCCCAGGTTATCAGTAATGGAAAACTAGGGAGTCCAAATATCAACCTAAGGATTGAACAAACTTGAAGGATGTTGTATACCAAATATCAAAAGATTCTGTCTGGTGGTTCCGGAAAGGAAGATTTTTATTTATTTCCAAGTTGCATTATTATACAACAGAACATAGAATACATATTTGTGAATTCAACAGAAAGCTAAACGCTCATGTTAAGCTGTTTCCACACTATTAACATATTTCACATTACTGGCAAATGTGACAGCGATTTACAGTCAACACGGTTACAAAAAGACCCCACACAAACAAAATTAAAGGTGATCAAAAAGAAAATGAAAAAGGTATGAATGAAGTAGGAGCAGGGACGTGGCAGCGGAAGGGAGGGGGGGTACCACTCTCCCCAATCCTGATAAAACTTTCCTATAGTTGTAAATTCAAAGGGCAAGTCATGAGTAGTTGGAAATTCCATCTATCTGGATTTCAGAGCTTCTTTCGTGATGCTGATGTCTCCTTTACTTCCCCAAATTCCGACCTGTATTCAAATTGGCAAAAATTCCAACTGTTACTATTTACAACTACAGTGTATGCAATATCGAGCTTCATAAGTATGTATGATGTACATCGGTATGAGATTTCTATAGTATGTTTACTTGTCTTAAAGAAATCCTCAAAATGGACTTCCAAGAAAATTACATCGTGAAAATCCTGAGTTAATTCCCCCATTCACAATTGGTACGAGGATTCTATAGTATGTTTACTTATCGTAATAAAAAAAAAACCTCGAAATGCACTTCAAAAAAATCACTTCATGTAAAATCGTTATCCTGAGTTAATTCCATCATTCACAGTCACAAAGTGATGAAACATCGAAAATTCTTCATTCCTGCGTAAGATGTGATTTAACATTAGGACAGTGCGAATTGCTCAGAGTTCTAAGCTTGACCATTTGTTTAGCACATATTCAGTTCCCAGAATAATACCAAATAATAATAACCTGATAATGCTATCATAAATATGTTGGCATTTCAGTTACTAGTATCAATTTTATGCCCCTTTTCATGGCTTCATTTTCAAAAAGTTTCTCGGATGTGAGTTTCCAACTATGGGGAGGGACTGGAGGGGTTTCCCCTCCCAGTCTGAAATTCACTACCCTACACGCCTCCCCTCAATCGGAAACCTCTAGAAATGTCCCTGAGTAGGATTAACAGGGAGAGAGATATGGTTATGGAAATAGAACAAAAGATAGCTGTTGGGATGGCGAGTAAAGGAGAAACTGGGGGGGGGGGGCTTGGGCGAGAGAGAGAGCGAGATTACAAATGAGAAACAAACAAACAAAAAAAAGAAGCATCAGAACTTTGTTAATTCAGTGAGTAATTCTCTTCAGATTAAATATGTCCATTTGATTGATTCGGACTGCTTACACTTGGTATCCATGCCAACCTGTCTAGGGTTTGAGGCCTGAAAGTGACTGTATTGTGTGCTTTGCAGAATTCCTGATCTTATTTGAAACGCTCTGTTTTCAGAATGTATGACTGGACAGTTTTAAATATACTTCTGTAAATGAAGTCATCATAAAACTCGGATCCATACAGGAGAATTTCACTATCTATGAAGCATGCTAGGGATCCAATAGTTTCAGTCCTTATTATGTCATACATTGGACATTCTAACAAGAAATGGCCAGTAGTTTCATGCTCTTCACACACACATAAAGGAAAAATAACCAAGTTGTTCAAATAGAGGTGGTCGATTTAGATTTTTTATAAAAGTTTGGAGGACGTCGATTATTTTGATCGAGATGACTTTGGAAAAGGAAGAGAGGAAGATTTTGAGGACTTTGGAAAAGGAAGAGAGGAAGATTTTGAGAATATTAACAATTTTGCACTATGTTGAAATTTGCTCCCCCCCCCCCCAGGGAATATAAATATCAACCCAGAGACTTTATTTGAACAAACTGAATCTGAACCCTCAAAGGATGCTGCATACCAAATATCAAAAGATTCTGATTGTATCAAGAAGCAGATTTTTTAATCTTATTTCTCATATTGGACCGAGTTAAAATTTGGGCTCCTATAGGGAGCCCAAATATTAACCCAGGGGCCCGGTTTGAACCCCCCTCTCCTCCCCTAACGATGTCGTAATCCAAATATGAAAGTATTCGAATTGAACAAACTTAGATCTGACCACCCTAAGGATGTTGTATACCAAATACCAAAAGATTCCGACTGGTGGATCTCAAGAAGATTGGTAAAGATTATTCTTCATATTGCACTAAGTTAAAATTTGGGTTCTCTGAGAGAGCCCAAATATTAACCTAGACATTCGATTTGAACAAACCAAATCAAAACATAAACAAAAGAAAATGTCTGCCTTAAGGGGTCGTCCAACCTAACTTTGGTCAATTTGTTGACATTTTTCTCAATGCATCAGAAACAGATAAGAGCAGTAAGGAAAGGCAATGTATCAAAATAATGAGAAAGTGCATATAAAAGGTACATATAATTTTTTTCAGGAAAAAAAGTGAATTTTATGATTTTGAAGAAGATTAATTTGCCAATGGCGTAAGTAACGAACCGGTAAAACCACAAAATAATCGGTAATTCGAAAGCCTTGTCCTCAATATAATGATAACATACTTCAGACTCGGAGAAAGCATTTTTTTGACACACACTCTGGTGGGTTTTGATGTTTGAATATAATAACACAAAGACAAATTTTGGATGTTCCGGATGTGGCCATGTTTCAATGATGTTTATTCCGGTCATGTGATTACGATGTGGTTCTTGCAGAAATACTACTCAATTTGGGCAATCGTAAGAATGCAAGGACATGATCACGCCCTTTATTTGTTCGAGACAATGTATGAGCGGATTTGCAAACAGGTGACAGCAAATACTTGAGCTGTTAATGTCATAACTGCAAAATATGGTTCGAAATTCCCTCTCGTGTTTACAGGCCATCTGAACTTTTTTGTTGACAAAAAATCTGAATTATTGCGCACTAGAAAGACAACATGAACCCTTAAGGGGATGTCCAACCTAACTTTGGTCAAATTTCATGCCATTTTTTTCAAGTCTAAAAAAGGCTCAAAATGAATAAACCCAATAAATTTTATACCAAAATGCTTGGAATGAAACATAGAACATGTGGAAACTGAAATTTGCCATGGAACTGCTGCCATGGGTAAATAGCACCACCTGAAAGTCTGCTATGGCATAAGTAAGAGAACAAAATCTTTACAATAAAATACCTCAGAATAAAATAACAGCTGTATTCTTGAAACACTGAAGTACATACTCGAAGACATCTTTTAATAAAGATTGAGACCAAATGTTATAAGTGGAGTGCTCACTGACTGAAGGCAGACATTTTCTTTTGTTTATGTTTTGATTTGGGGAGTTCAACAAAGGTCAACTTGAAGGAGTACATCAGAAGAAGTATGGAAGGACAAAAAAGTGTCTCCCAATATAAAGATGTATGTGTCACTGTGGTGGTTTGGAAAGAAACTATGATATTCCCCTCTGCAGAATGTACTGCAAAGTCATACATTGTAGTTGAATAAAAATATTTACAAATCCCTTACACTGTAACCCCTTTTTTCCCATGCATCAATTTGAAAGTGATTAAATTGTTAAATTTGTCTGGTTTATCAATAAGTATCATAGCTTTGTTTACTCTTGGACACCAATACACTCAAGATATCTGTTGGAGAAGAAATAAGGGTAACTGTAACCTGTCACTGCAATAAACCATCTAATGTACTTAAAAGTACATTGTTATTCAAAACACATCAAATCAACCTTTCAGAACCATTATTGCATGTACTTTCCTCGAGGCTTGTTGGCATATTGAGATCAGAAGGGCACATCCAGAGGGTCTCACATATTTTTTCAAGAACGCAGAACACAAAGCAATCCCCAAAAGGTGACAAGTGAGCTCCATTTGACACAAAATTTCCTGGGGGGGGGGGGGGGGGGGGGGGGGAGGGTTCCTTGTATGACTTGACTCTACCTCCAGCACTCAAGGCATATGCCTTTTTTCTCAAAGTTCAACTCTTTTTTCTTTTTGAAGATCCTGGCCACACATGTTCCAAACACTGTAAGACAGGTAACCCTCCAAATAAGTGTGTGTGCAAAAATCAAGTTACATTCCAAAATCATATTACATTGCAAAACATGTTTTTTAGACTTTAAGTTCTGGACCTTTCATGCTTCTTACTTCCAGCTATAACACTTAATTTATCGATTAATGGGTGAATAGAAAAGTCTTGCCATGATCAACATTTTGAGTTCCATAAGCCTCCATGACAGCTCCGATAAAAGTGTCAAACATCAGATTGGTGGCTTTATGCAGAATATTCATTAGCTTGTTGCTTGATAAGTAATAGGAACAAAATCTTCACCAAAAATATTTTGCAGCAATACATTTGAGGATGTCAGCATGCACTTTCCAACAAATTGTAACAAATCAACTAGTTATAAACAAAATTTTCTAACTTAGAAGAGTGAAAAAGTACCATAACAGGAAAAAATGTGGGAAGAAACACATGTTACAGCAGCTACACAGGCATTGTTTCCCCATGACGCTCGATCATGACACCAAATATCCTTCAAATTGGAGTAGCAGTGGTTGAGTGACAAGGGAGAATGTTGGTACATGTAATGATGTTCATGTATGGGTTAGAGGACAGAGGTCACCATGGCACGGCCCTAGATGCACCTTTGATTTTACAACTTCCAGGTCTGGGGCATAATAATCGCAACACACCCACCTTATCAATTCATAATTTCAGTTAAATAAAAGGAATTATCAATTTTAATTAATTTATAGATGATGGAAAAATAGTTAGCTTCTTTCGCCTTCTCGTACTATTAATTACCACAAACAATATCAGTTTGATGCCAACAAACGAAACTGAATGCAAGTGGTCTGGTTAAAAACTCTACATGGATAATGAAGAAATTGCGAATATTTTGTGTATTTCATTTGTTTAAATGCCAAATGCAGCTAATTTTGACCGTGAATTCGATAATTCGTTTGGGTTTTGACCACACGGTCATGCAGACAGCGGTTATGTTTATTATGATATGCAAATTGGGAGATAGTTTTCGGTGAAGGAGATTTGTCACATTTGTCAGTGTAAAACGATGACAAAAGACACTGATCGACGCTTGTGTTAGTATAGTTGGTTGCAAGAAAAAACTAAATTCACGGCATCGTCCAATCGCACCTTATCTAAAAGCGCGAATGCATCATTTTCAACCCATCTTCAATCGGTCCTTTGCTGACCTCAACACAGTTGGGGCAAAGATCCATGGTTACTAGGAAGTAAATAACTTCATTGGGAGGAAATCAACACGCTCAATCTCGTTCCAGGTCACTTGGAATATACTTCGAGAAAAAGTGATTTCTGAAGCATTTTGCTTACTTTGTTATGAATACTGCCTTATTTTATGTGTATCGTCCCAACTTTATACACTCGGTTATTTTTTTACAAGTGGATCATGTTGTCTTTTTAGTGTGCAATAATTCAGATTTTTTGTCAACAAAAAAGTTCAGAGGGCCTGTAAACACGAGGGAATTTCGCACCATATTTTGCAGTTATGACATTAACAGCTCTAGTATTTGCTGTAACCTGTTTGCAAATTCGCTCATACATTGTCTCGAGCAAATAAAGGACGTGATCACGTCCTATCATTCTGACGATTGCCCAAAATGAGTATTTCTGCAAGAACCACATCGTAATCACATGACCGGAATAAACATCAGTGTAACATGGCCACATCCGGAACATGCAAAATTTGTGTTGGTTGAATTGCATTCCGACATCAAAACACACCAAAGTGTGTGTCATAAAAATGCATTCTCCGAGAATGTAGTATGTTATCATTACATTGCAGACAAGGCTTTCAAATTACCGATCATTTTGTGGTTTTACCGGTTCGTTACATATGCCATTGGCAAATTAGCGCTCATCAAAATCATAAAATTCACTTTTTTTCCTGAAAAAAAATTATATGTACCTTTTCTATGCACTTTACTCATTATTTTGATATACAATTTGCCTTTCCTTACTTCTCTTATCTGTTTCTGAGGCATTGGGAAAAATGTCAACAAATTGACCAAAGTTACGTTGGACGACCCCTTAAGGTAGGCCTGGAAATATGCCTCGAACGACCGTTCAGGTTACGTCAAATGTAAAATAAGTGAACAACAGATTATGGCATGTCGTACAAAATAAGTTAATTAAATCACTAATCTCACATGTATTACCAGAAAGACTGAAGTCTTTCGGAGCTATCTTAACTCAAAGGATGAGTATCGCATCTACATATGAATAGAATGCATGCTGTTTCTATCTTAAAAGAATTTGCGCCACAATAAATAGCAAAACCTAATGTGTGATCTCGTTTCGGCGAGATCGTGCAAAAATTATTGATATTTATATGGGAGGGAATCCTGTTAAGACATAAAAAAATATGACTTGCGCGGTAAAAACAGAGAAGGCGGAGAAGCATCACAAAACCCTTTTCCTATGAGTTACAATTATGACAAATAGCGTAACCTGCCAAGGGTTACAATATAAACCCTTTATTTCGAGGTCTGTTAAAATATCCTTGTAGTAACCTTACAACTTACTTTCACTGGCATATATACTATTAAAAAAAAGTAGGGGATATATAAACTTATATTGATATTTTCGGAAAATGGTATTAGACACATCGATGTTATCAGATTTAGTGTGGACCATGAATGCCATTGGTCCACGAAAACTTCGTGCAGGTTTTTCGCACGAGCGCCACGTTAATGTCTGGGGTTCATTTTGAAATTTTCATTCGTACTGGACAGGCTTTTTCGGATGTATCATTGTTCTTTTCTTTGTATAAACTCGTTCATGAATAGTTTCTGGTTGAAACATAACTTTTGAGGTATGCGAAGACTGACACGTGACGAACGTTTACGTGCCGTTGGCATGTTGGAAGCTGACAATAGACAGACTGCAGTGGCTCAAATTCTCAACATTACTCATTCGGTGATTAGCAGGTTGTAGTCACGCTACCGTCAGACAGGCAATGTTGATGCCAGACCTCGGTCAGGTCGTCCAAGGGCAACAACTGCTAACCAGGATCTTTTCATCCGAACCACAGCATTACGTAACCGCCATCAAAGTGCCTCAGAAATTGGACAGCAGCTGCACCGAGTGACAGATGTGGTCAGTGGGCAGACTATCCGAAATCGACTACACAGCTGGAATTTGTACGCTTGGCGACCTCAAATAATTCCACGTTTGACTGAACGTCACATCGCAGAAAGGCATAAATGGTGTGGAGCACGACAGTGCTGGGACAAACATCATGTTTTCCAATGAATCGAGGTTCACTCTCGACACCATGACGTAACCGTTAGGCAGCGCGATTGGTTTGGTGGTGGGTCGGTTATGGTGTGGGGAGGCATAACCATGACAAACAGCACAGCATTTCAAGTCACCCAAGGGCGTGTCACAGGGCAGTACTACCGTGACATGTTAGCAGCCCATGTGGTGCCATTTGCACGATGTCACAGCCATCGATTCATTTTCCAAGATGACAATGCAAGAGCACACAGGGCCCGTGCCGCTTCAGAGTTCCTCCATGAGCAGAATATTAATACACTGCCTTGGCCAGCACTAAGTCTAGACTTTTCACCTATCTAGCATGGCTGGGATATGCTTGGCAGGCACCTACGACAACGCCAGCAGCCCCATACCAATGTCAAGGAACTGTAGTGCAGGAAGGATGGAATAACATCAGTCAAGCTGATATTGGGCGTTTGGTGAGGAATAGGCCACGTCGGATCCGGGCTTGTCTCGCGAACCGAGGAAGATTTCCAAGGTGATGAGGTCTTGGACTGAATGTGGTCAATTCTCTGACTAACCGTCCATTCTTCTACAGCTCAGTGCGTGGAATGTGTGCTTGTCAGACGTCCAAGTATTTCTGAAATCATTTCCCAGATGTCACAGTGCAATGCCTCAACTGTCTTTTTGATGAAAATATAAATATATTTCTTCATATATCTCACTCAAATATGCCCTACTTTTTTTTAATAGTGTCTGTTAATTCATTTTTATTTTACTATTTTCAGTTTTAACTAACAATTTTTCAGCGAAAAAGTTGTGAAAATACCAAGCACCAAACCTTACCACCTACACTACATAGAGTGGATTGATACTAAAACACTCATGGAATGGCTGTTCCACCCAGACAATAATAATAGATTCCAGTGAACACGCGAGAAGGGCAAGAACAGTTTTAGCCAATGGACCTCTGGGTTCATCCTGAAGGTCCATTATATGAAACTTTGCCTGTCCTCATGCTTTTCCAGATAAGAACATTTTTTTATTCTGAGTGGAAACTCCACTCCATGTGTGTTTAGGGGTTGTAAACTCTCCACATAGACAGATTATGATAATTAATTTATTTAGTGGGGTTTAATTACACTTTTGACAGCCAGGTCACTTTGTGCCGGACAGTTTTATGGGTGGAGAAAGCTGGAGTACCACCGAGCAAATGACAAGCAACTGCCAGACTTCGCACCGTACTAACTCCACACATCCTAGAACACGGCAATACCCTGCCCCCACATGGGTAATCAGAATCAAGTGCCAAGACCAAGGACACAATACATTGCCCTTGATGGGGATCGAACCGTGGACCTTTCGGTCCAATGTCGGAACCACTGAGTCACTGTGCTTCCTTATCATAGTCAATGACGAGCAGAATCTGCACATTTGGCATGTATCAGTTCACTTGTGCCCAGCATAATGACAACAAAATTTCTTTTCTTGAAACTCAGGGTAAGTTTATATGAACATTTCAAAACAACCAGGCAACATTGTGCCAGTCTTTGGTGTCAATTGAAACCTCAGCTAGGGGGTTTATGATGAAACTAAGAGGTGCTAGAGCAATGGGCACTGGCATGACCTTTCATTCATTTCATTTTTTTGCAACGCTCACATGAGTGCTTGCTTTTAATCCAACCCTTAAGTTACAACTTTATACTAATAATAATAATAATAATAATAGTATTCTTCCCATTTTAGGGTACCTCCTGAAGCACTGAACCTGTAAGGAACACCTTCAACAGTACACAAGCTAGACGTTTTTACCAACTGTCAAGAATTTGAGTGGGTTAGTTTCATCACGATAAGGAGTTCATGTTAATACAGAAGTCTACAATTTATATATTTTCTGGTGTGTATGTGTGTGTTGGGGGGGGGGGGGGGGGGCACAATAGATTGGCCATTTATTACATGCCTGGTTTATGTAATCCCTACCTACAGCAACACTAAACCATGTAGAAAATGAAAATTTGTTCCGTACATATGTGCGGAACAGAAATCGTTGATGGACTATTTTTAAATAGAAGTGAAATTTCACTGGAATTTTCTACAAAT
Source organism: Pictodentalium vernedei (assembly GCA_031216915.1). Classification (NCBI taxonomy): domain Eukaryota; kingdom Metazoa; phylum Mollusca; class Scaphopoda; order Dentaliida; family Dentaliidae; genus Pictodentalium; species Pictodentalium vernedei. The sequence continues at coordinate 219,043,383 of CM062289.1, read as the reverse complement.
CGTGCCACGCAATTACAATTTGAATCACTAGCGATAGCTGAAAATCGGCCCCTGAGTTCCAATGTGTTCTATGTGCCAGTAGGTACATAGAACACATTGGAATGCAGGGGATGAAATATAACACAGGTTCCTCTCGCAAATTTGTGTTGTTTTTGTTGATAGTTAAAAATAAACTGCTGAGTGGCCTTCTGATAATTGTTTTTATAGACGTGAAGGCAAGTAATAAAAACAGAACAACACGCGTGTGCGGCCTATAGTTTTATCCTTCCGCAATGACACATGTGCCATATCGATTAACCCATTCACACGCGTGTCGTTCTATGTATATACTTTCTCTATGCAATTACATTCATTGTTTGGACAAACCATTCTATAAAATAACTTTATTCTTCTGAATAATCCACAGTAAATTCTATTTATTACAAACCTTACAAAAAATGTGAAAGAGTTTGCAATAGCATAAATACATATGACACCATAATAAAAATATTGTGCTCTGCTTTATCCCTTCAGCTAACAAAAAAACAACTCTACTTGGTGCAGTAGGGCGCAGTGACAGTGGAAACAGAGTTTGGGTGTGTGTGTTTGGGGAGGGGTGTTCCCCCCAGTTTTTCAGATCATTTTCTTTACACCACCTCCCAGGTTTTTGGTGACACATATTACCCTTGGATGTGTTTTATTTAGCATTTATTATTATTTAACCTTTTGTCTAAATGAATAGAAGGCACATGCATAGCTTATAACCCTTCACTGAATGAGCTCAAAGAGCTTCTAACAAAATGATTCACATTTTTAGTACAGTGGAGCCAGGTGAGCCCACTTAACTGAATATTGTTTAACCCTTTACCCAATGAAATCCCCAACACCCACCCACACAGTAAGAAAATTTAGTAGCTGAAGAATACTATTTTTCAAAAAATTTCAACAAGCCATATCATGTGACCCCTCTTAGGAACGAGCTGGTTGAGCTCGTTCCAATGAGGGGTCGCATGATATGGTTTTGTTGAAATTTTTGGAAAAATTAAAAAAAAGGATCTTTAAAATAATAAATTTTGATATCGTCTGCATTGGGTAAAGGGTTAATGAATAATCCTGTTAAATGTATATTGCTTTTAAACACCAAACCATTTACCCTACCTTCAGTATGTTTGACCTGTTTACTGCAGAGTGAATTCCTGTTAATTGAATACAAAATCTTGTCATATGTTGAGAAATTCTTCCAATATTCCCCACATTTATAGACATTTTTGGTCCCAGTGCATCCAATATAAGCATTTAATCTATCATATCTTGTTTGACATAGCTCATTGAGCCACAATAGAATAAATGCTCAGTTTATTTAGTTTTCTCTGAAAAAATGGTTATTCAAATAACTGGTTGCAGGCTAGATTATTTTTAGTGGTCTGAATTTGTTATTTAGAATTTGTTTTATTACAAATTATTGGTGAGTGCTTTTTGGCACTCTCCAATAACTTGTAATAAAATAAATCTATATGAACAAAGAATCATTTGCATTTGACTGAATATGAACCATGAGCAAGGAAAATGTTGGATTTTGCCCTGGCACCCTCATTTTTCTGAAAGCCCCGATAGTGGCTTCTAGTACTCAACCAGTTAACAGGGTTCCACTGTAATACTTCCCACTTATTTCCATATCTCTCAACTGAATAACCCTGTTAACTGAATATAACATCTACACACAAACCCATCAGTGGCTATATCATGAGAGCAAAACAAGTTACTCAAGCTTAGTCATTGTTTATATCTATGCTGCCCACTTCGGAGGACTTGTTTACCACAGTAAACAAGCACTGCTTCAATTTCTGGGGTTCCTACAGTGATAACAAAGGGTTAAATTTATATCTATATAACACAGTGAACTATAAGCCTCTTAAATCGTATAATAATAATAATAATAATAATAATAATAATAATAAAATGTAATTAAACAATCATATAAAATTGTACTACAATGTGTTTTTGGATATTTGTTTTTCAGCAGAATCTCTAAAATATTGTCTTTCCACAGGGTGGTGATGATTTAATCTGGGACAATCCCCCACCTCCCCACCAGGATTTTTTATAGATGGATATCTGCCACCAACTGAATTTTGTACCAAGGATACCTACAGTACAGTCGCCGTGGATTGATCATAATCTATGCATGGGCAGTGATGTACACGCATGCGTTCATCAGGTAATAAAAATCATCATCAGCAGAATTTTACTTAAGGAAGCACCAGGTTGTACCTGGTGCTTCATTAATTAAATTTTTGATGATTATTTCTATTGGTTTTTCCAATCTAATATTGTTGCATCCGTGGAAATATTGCCCACTCGTGGAAAGTGATCAGTCCACGGCTGATCAGCTGTACCACCACCCTACATCACTCCCAACCTCATTTACATAATCAGCACATTTGCCTCCTGATATGGTGAATCAACTTAACTGACAACAAGAATGTATACAAGGAAAAACATCCAAACAAAATACAAATCTGAACTGAGGTACCAAACAACCATGTGATCATTCAATTGAGAAAGAGAATGTTTTTCACCTGCACTCAAATAGCATCAAGTTATTACACATGACACAGTTGCTGTTTTTGATAACTGTAATTAAATGTAAATCACCAGCTCAATGAAATAAATCAGACGAGATCATTTTTTGCCATTCTGATATTTTGAGAAAGACTTTGAGAAACACACAGCTGAAACACTACTCTAAACTTCAGAGGTATAAGTACTTGTAGAACAATGAATTGGGATTACATCATGCATAACGCAAAAATGCAATACCATGATGTTATGATCTTCATAGATAAAAATAAATTGAAAGATGCAAATGACTGTCAAAACAGAAGTTATTAAAAACTGTACCTAATCACTTCATTATGTGGACAAGTCAAGAAAGAGAGAAACATTGTAAGATAAATTGTAAATTCCACCATGTGGGTTTCTAGGATGGTGTATTGAAGACTTCACCTTGTCTCAGGGTCATATATCGACTCTTCCTAATGAACTTTTCAATATATCCCCTGAGACGATGTCTTCCCTTCAATACACCACCCCAGAAACCAGGCCTTTAAAAATTAAAGAACCTCAGTGAGCACGCTCACATACCCCACGCGCCCCGATATTTCAAGCTCTAATCATTTTTTAAAAATAAACATAGATTCTAGGAATACTGCAGAAAACAGTGTTCTGTAGTTTCAATGGTATTGAAAGAATTCAAGCAGAGAAAGAGCCCGGAAAACTGTAATTTTGATGAACTTTTCAAAGTCTATGGGGCCGTAATTTTGGTAAAAATCAGTGGAGCGGAACAAAACCCAAACTTGTTCTGTAGACCACCATGTTAGACTAACATATCAAAAATCAGCTCAATATCTGGAAGCGTGCAGGAAAAAAGTCCGGAAAACTGTAATTTTGATGAACTTTTCAAAGTTCAAGGGCCGTAATTTTGGTAAAAATAGGTGGAGCGGAACAAAATGCAAACTTGATCTGTAGGCCACCATGTCAGACTAACATACCAAACATCAGCTCAACATCTGGAAGCGTGTAGAAAAAAAGTCTGGAAAACTGTAATTTTAATGCATTTTTCAGAGTCCAAGAGTCGTAATTTCGGTAAAAATCAGTGGAGTGGAACAAAACGCAAACTTGATCTGTAGGCCACCATGTTAGACTAACATACCCAAAAACAGCTCAATATCTGGAAGCATGTAAAAAAAAAAGTCTGGAAAACTGTAATTTTGATGAACTTTTCAAAGTTCAAGGGCCGTAATTTCGGTAAAAATCAGTGGAGCGGAACAAAATGCAAACTTGATCTGTAGGTCACCATGTTAGACTAACATACCAAAAATCAGCTCAATACCTGGAAGCATGTAGAAAAAAAGTCCGGAAAACTGTAATTTTGATGAATTTTTCAGAGTCCAAGGGCCGTAATTTCGGTAAAAATCAGTGGAGTGGAAAAAAATGCAAACTTGATCTGTAGGCCACCATGTTAGACTCACATACCAAAAATCAGCTCAATATCTGGAAGCGTGTAGAAAAAAAGTCCGGAAAACTGTAATTTTGATGAATTTTTCAGACTCCAAGGGCCGTAATTTCGGTAAAAATCAGTGGAGCGGAAAAAAATGCAAACTTGATCTGTAGGCCACCATGTTAGACTCACATACCAAAAATCAGCTCAATATCTGGAAGCGTGCAGAAAAAAAGTCCGGAAATCTGTAATTTTGATGAATTTTTCAGAGTCCAAGGGCCGTAATTTTGGTAAAAATCAGTGGAGCGGAAAAAAATGCAAACTTGATCTGTAGGCCACCATGTTAGACTCACATACCAAAAATCAGCTCAATATCTGGAAGCGTGTAGAAAAAAAGTCCGGAAAGCAAGTAGGACTGACTGACGGATGGACCAGTCAAAAACATTATACCCCAGCAACTTTGTTGCGTGGGGTATAATTAATTCATTTTGGGCACACCATTTTGCCCTAATTTGGACACATTAATACCAGAAATAACAGTCCCACCCTGTTATATTTTATTGCCATGCCTTTCTTTGTGTTTCTAGCCATATTATACTACTCAAAGTTTGCTAAGCACCAAATATTTGACACATCATTGTGAAATTTGCTTGTGACATATTTGCGATATTTTTGGTGGATATGATTGAGGAATGTATTGAGATGGTCCCCAATGTTTACATCAGCTCCCTTGATAGGCAGACTTTTTGTGACAGTCATGGAAAGCATGTACCCCTTGATTTTCATGATGTTTTCGTGTACTGTCTACATGCACGACATGTGTAGGGTATTCATTTCAACACAAACCTTTGTGATTTAATGATTGAATATGGCAAATGCAAATGTAAGAAGACATTTGTCTGAAGCAGAAATGTGGCGGGCTGTAGCAGTATGGCACATCAGTAAGATGGCATGGTGGTGGCAGAGACAGGGCAACATCTGCAGCTGAACACGGATTTTTTATCATTCAGGCCAGAAGGAACCGCTTTGCCACAGCAACCCAGCTTCGCAGTGACCTTCAGAATGCATCCGGGGTAATGTTTGAACGCAGACTATCCGGGCAAGGTTGCACGAAGGTGGTCTCTGATTGAGAAGACCATGTATTCGCATTCCGCTCTTCCAAAACCACCGCCAGGCACGGTATGAATGGACCGCGTTGGATGGACCAGAGAAGATTGGCGACCTGTCCTTTTTACAGATAAGTCAAGGCACTGCCAAGACCACACAGATAGGCATTCTAGGGTATGGAGAAGTCCAGGAGAGCGATTCCATGCAGCCAACATTGCTGGATATGACCGCTATGGTGGAGGGTCAATAATGGTCTGGGTCGGCATCAGCTGGGATGGACATAGAGTTCTGTGTCCTTGACCGTGGTACATTGACTGCACAGCAGTATACAGATGAGATCTTGGATGCCCAAGTCAGATTGTATGCAGGCGCAGATTCATTCTGATGGATCATAAAGCCTGTCCACATGTTGCCTATGGTGTCCGGGAGTATCAAGAGGGGGGAGGGGATTGAGCATGTGGACTGGCCAGCAAGATCCCCTGACTTCGAACATGTCTGGAATGAGTTGCAGCTTGCAATTTCAGCCCGTCCAGTTAAGCCAAGAAGTGTTCAGGAGCTTGGTGCCATGATGGCCCAAGAATGGAACATCCCACAAAGGACCATCAGGAACCTGATTGGGAGCATGAGAAGGCGTTGTCAAGCTGTAATTATTTTGTTATCAATGCCCCATGTTTTGACCTCTTTTAATAAGACAAGAATGGGGCAAAATTATACCTTGGGCCGAAAAATCGGTCTTACGAGTTCAAAGGGTTAAGTAAGCGGGAGGACAGATGTCCTAGACACAAAATTCAGCTGGGAGACAGATGACCTTTAAGAAGAAATCTGGGGGAGGGGGGGGGGGGGGGGGGGGTTCTAGAAAAGCATATTTTGATGTGTGAGGGGGGGGGGGGGGGCAAATATCCCCATCCTGTGATGAATACCTCAACCACACCAAGATACCACTTTAAATTTAACTGAATTGTTCAAGGTTACAATCCACCATTGCTTTGACAAAATTTGACAGTCTGTGAAAGTGGAAACCTTTTAACATGTTTTTACTGTGAGAATCAAATGACATTTTTTTCTTTACTGAACCCCAAAACATATGCTCAAGGTGTTGAATAAATGTTCCAGTTGGTCATGCATCTTCTGTTAGTATTATTAACCCTTTGAACCCTGGCGGCCATTTTTCCGGCCAGGAACATGATACGTCATAATTTCATTAAATAGGATGGGTGCAAAGTGCATGTGTGTGGTACACCAATCAATATTTTCAACATGCAGCCCCAAGGCTGCACGTTGAAAATATTAATTGGTCTAATCCTAAATAATGAACATGGACTCTTCCAGTTGCTGTCATTGAACTAATATGGAAGATATCACCAGCGTTCAAAGGGTTAAAATGCGAAAAATTATCTGTGATAATTGCCACACCATGCTGACCTCATTTTCATCACTTTCGAAAGATAGAAGAAGAAAAAAATGTGCAGCATTTCAGTAAAATTCTTTTGTTTGAATTTATGCTCAAATACATTGTGCTTAATCCTTCACCTAACACAACCAGTGGATTGCACTTACCAAAAGATTTTCTTGAACGACCGAAAATTGTCATTTTTGACCTCAAAACACACCTTATAAACCCTCAGTGTAATGAGTTACATGCGACTGTTTCAATGAGAAGTTATGAGCTAGGTTTCGAACACAGAAACTGAAAAAAAATAGTAAACTTTGAATGGGTTCTTTTTAACCTTTTACCCAATGCTCACAATATCAAAATTTATTATTTTCTTTTTTTCAAATTTTCCAAAAAATTTAACAAAACCATATCATGTGATCCCCTTATTGGAATGAGCATGATGAACTTGTTCCAACAAGAGCTGGACTGTCGTCCGGTGCATACCCCCACGTGATGTACCGCCTAGTGTAGGCATACCTATGACCAACAAAATATAGAAAATAATAATTTACTTGAATTATGAATATTCAAGGACGTGCTCACACATGGATGGATGCACAGACGGACAGATGCATGTAATCCGCTAAACCCCCATTTTCTTTGAAAGTGGGGGTATAATTATCTAATAAAATAAAAAAATTATCTGACAACACCAAAATTCATTCTAGTCTTGGGCAATGTTACAATTTAATTGCATACTAAGTTTCATTTAATTCCATAATGATTTACTTAAGTTATGAATATTCTCGTATAGACAGATGGATGGACGCAATCCAGTATACTCCCCCCCCCCCCATTTTCTTCGAAAGTTTTCAACAATTTCCAAGTCAAAAGGTATGGTAAATTGTTTGGTGTTTGGAAGTTTTATGCAATGAGGCAGAAGCCTTTGTCATAGGCAAACTGCATGCCATATTTCACTGAAACCGATAACCCCAATCCAGTATACTCCCTCCCCCACCCCCATTTTCTTCGAAAGTTTTCAACAATTTCTAAGTCAAAAGGTATGGTAAATTGTTGGGTGTTTGGAAGTTTTATGCAATGAGGTAGAAGCCTTTGCCATAGGCAAATTGCATGCCATATTTCACTGAAATCCGATAACCCATACCTGAGATACAGGCTGAACAGACAAATAATGTCTATTTCCTACAATTTCTAAGTCAAAAAAAGGGGGATAACTCTAAAAAGGAAAATGTGAGAAATATCGTTGAATCGTTTTTTAAAGCCTATACCATAACCAGTGTTTACGGCAAATTTCATTGCAATAGAACATTCGATACCCAAGATACAGGCTGAACAGACAAAATTTGGCTCGGACGGACACAATTTCTAAGTGCATATCTAGCCAGTGCTATTAACCCTTTCCCAAATGCTGATATCAAAATTAGAATTTTAAATATTATTTGTCCAAAAACTTTCTACAAAACCGTATCATGTGACCCTCATTTGAACAAACTGATCAAGCTCATTTCAATGAGGGTTCACAGGATATGGTTTTGTTGAAATTTTTTGAAAAATTTGAAAATTTATTTATTTATTGGTGTTCAAGATCACATACTTCTCCCCAATGACAAATCATGACCACATCATGGAGATTTATTTATTCATTTATTGAGGTTTAAGGTCACATACTTATGTACAATGGCTAATCGTGACCGTGACAGTTTTACGGGTGGAGGAAGCCGGAGTACCTGGAGAGAACCACCAAGCAATGACAAGCAACTGTCAGCTCCTCAACATTCGAACTCTGTTCAAATTCCACTCAAGCAGGGTTACAGCGATTGAAGACATGTGCACCATCGACGTGCAGTACGCCTTAGGCATCATCGTGCCCCCATGTAGGCAACCAGGATAAAGTGCCTTGCCAAAGGACACAACACGGGTTGTCCCGAATGGGGATCGAACTCGGGACCTCTAGCATAGATGTCCAATAGTCTACCACTGAGCCACCATGTTCCCCAACATGGAGATAAAAGTCAAGGTCAGTCAATCGTTTTTATACCCCATGTTGCCTATTTTAGAGGACTCACACCCCAAGCATTAGTGACTGGGTCCTATTTTACCAGTGAAACATAGCTTGTTTACCACAGTAAACAAGCACTGCTTCACTTCCTGGAAAAAAATTGAAAAAACATATTAAATAAAATATTTTGATATCATCTGCGTTGGGAAAAGGGTTAACAGCAGTGCCCAGAATGGCTGTTACATTAGGTAAATAGTTAATTAACATGTGAATGATATTTTATTTATTTTTTGGTGTTTTTACATTGCTCTCATTGGCTAAATCATGACCACCACACAAGTCTGCAGTGACCTTTAGCCAACTGTTTATAGCTATGCTGCCCAATTTCACCCCAGGCATTGTTTGCCAATTTAAACAAGTGCTGTTCTACTTCCCAGGAGGGAGCGTGGTGACAGCAGTGGACTTCAAACCTCAAGGTCCATGGTTTGATCTCTGCCAGGGATAACTGCATTGTGTCCTTGAGCAATTAAGGCACTTCATCTTGATTGCCCATGTCGAGGCACAGTGGTGCCATGTACTAAGGCACATTCATGATGCACTTGTCTTCAACCAATGCAAACCCTGCTTGTGCAGAGTTAGTACATTGAGGAGACTGACAGTTACTTGCCATTGCTCAGTTGTTCTTTCTGGGTATCCCAGATTCCCCCACCCCTAAAACTGTCCGACACGAGCTGACTCTAGCTGTTGAAAGTGTCATTAAACCCCAGTAAATAATAATAATAATAATATACCTCCCTGGGGTCCCCCTGTGGAACATACATGAATACAATCATTTGTCATTATCTGTGACCTTCATTTTACAACACAAAATGAGACCTTATCAGTTCAGCATAACCCAATATACAGTGATGTCAGAATAGTAAAATTTCAAGCAGGAACTTTTTCCCATAATGCAACTCAGCATTTAGCATATTAATTGTTTGACAGAGCTCAATGTGCTCTGTCAAACAAGATTGAATTGGCTAAATTCCTTGAATCTTAACACTTTGCATTACAGGAAAAAAATTGTTGCTTCAAATTTCATTATTTTGACATCAGTGTGCAGAAAGAGGGTTAAGCAAAATATTGCCCAACACTTAAAAATGTGCTTCTGGAAATTTTAATATTCTACATCAGCATGCAGTGGTTAAATCAAGACATTTAACTCTTAACCTGCTGAGTATTTTCATGATTTCTTTTTTATAAAATCAGTTGAAAGCTGCTGGAAAGCTGCCATAACTTGCTTTTAAGAAAAATAAAGCCGATGAAATCGTCAGATGTGTACCCATACACGCAACTAGTAGAAAGCTGTATGACGGAGGGCCACCACGGATGCTGACATTATGTACACCATACAAGGTATGGGTACATATAGAAATGGATTGGAGGAGTGTCTAATTTGATGGATAAAGGGTTAATATCTCCGGATCAAATTATCAGATTTATATAACTAGAGGGGGTATTAGTACCCCGTGGCTCACCAACAGGTGGCCAATGTAAAGGGGTGGCAGGAGTAAAAAAAAAAGTTCAAAACCTGCACACAAAAGTTCAAAATTAAAGAAAATAAGCAGCGAAAGGGTTAAATAATATAATAATAACCCCTAAGAAGCATGGAGATATGCTGCAAGGTAAATCTCCACTTGGGAGAAAGGAAAAAAACCCATCAAAACCTGCACGCAAACATCAAAATAAGTCTAAAATTTGATTTAAAGGGTTAAAATTAAGACAAAATACCCTGGAAAAGAGTTAAATGTTATAGTGAACCACCATAGCAATATGCAGAAACTCTACACTTGGAAGAAAGGAAAAAAAAAAACCCATGAAAACCTGCACGCAAACGTCAAAATAAGTCTAAAAATATATTCAAAGGGTTAACATTTTTTTAAAAATGCACTGGAAAGATATCAATGTTATAATAACCACCACTGCAATATGCAGTGAGGTCAATCTCACTTGAAATTGTTTTTTTTTATCGCAACCTGTACATAAAAGTAAGAAACTGTAAGCCTAAGTCCAAAAGCTGTACATAAAAGTCCAAAATTGAAGTAATTCAGCAGGAAAAGGGTTAAATAATACAAATATAGCCCTAAGATGCATGTTTACATACAATAGAAAGCATGGACATATGCTGCAAGGTAAATCTCCACTTGGAAGAAAGGAAAAAAAAACATCAAAACCTGCACGCAAACATCAAAATAAGTCTAACATTTGATTCAAAGGGTTAAAATTAAGACAAAATACCCTGGAAAAGAGTTAAATGTTATAGTGAGCCACCATAGCAATATGCAGAAACTCTACACTTGGAAGGAAGGAAAAAAAAAGCCCCATGAAAACCTGCACACAAACGTCAAAATAAGTCTAAAAAATCTATTCATAGGGTTAAAAAAATTTTAAAAATGCACTGGAAAGATATCAATGTTATAATAACCACCACTGCAATATGCAGTGAGGTCAACATCACTTGAAATTGTTTTTTTTTATCACAACCTGTACATAAAAGTAAGAAGCTGTAAGCCTAAGTACAAAAGCTGTACATAAAAGTCCAAAATTGAAGTAATTCAGCAGGAAAAGGGTTAAATAATACAAACATAGCCCTAAGATGCATGTATACATACAATAGAAAGCATGGACATATGCTGCAAGGTAAATCTCCACTTGGAAGAAAGGAAAAAAAAAACATCAAAATCTGCACGCAAACATCAAAATAAGTCTAAAATTTGATTCAAAGGGTTAAAATGAAGACAAAATACCCTGGAAAAGAGTTAAATGTTATAGTGAACCACTATAGCAATATGCTGAAACTAAAAAAAAATTTGAAAAGCCAAAAAATCAAAACCTGTACACAAAAGTTCAAAATATTTGAGAGCGGACGCCGACGCCTACATGAGGGCTATGCCATAGGCTCACACAACTAACGTTGGTGAGCCAAAAAACTACACAGCACAGCACATCAGTAACCTGAATAAATATATAAAGTAACATGACAATTGGATTGATATTTTTGAGTTATCTCATGCCAAAGGGATTGGAGGAATTTTCAGTTTGAAGGATAAAGGGTTAATATCTCAGGATCAAACTATCAGATTAACACCAAAAACTATACAGCTCAGCACATCAGTAACCTGAACACAATTATAAAGTAACTTGACAATCCAAGCAATATTTTTCAAGTTATCAAATGCCAAAGGGATTGGAGGAATTTTCAATTTGAAGGATAAAGGGTTAATATCTCAGGATTAAAATAACAGATTTACACTAAAAACTATACAGCTCGGTACATCAGTAACCTGAACACAAATATAAAGTAACTTGACAATCCAAGCAATATTTTTCAAGTTATCGAAAGCCAAAGGGATTAGAGGAATTTTCAATTTGAAGGATAAAGGGTTAATATCTCAGGATTAAATTATCAGATTTACACCAAAAACTATACAGCTCGGCACATCAGTAACCTGAACACAAATATAAAATAACTTGACAATCCAAGCAATATTTTTCAAGTTATCGAATGCCAAAGGGATTGGAGGAATTTTCAATTTGAAGGATAAAGGGTTAATATCTCAGGATCAAAATAACAGATTTACACCAAAAACTATACAGCTCGGCATATCAGTAACCTGAACACAAATATAAAGTAACTTGACAATCCAAGTAATATTTTTCAAGTTATCGAATGCCAAAGGGATTGGAGAAATTTTCAATTTGAAGGATAAAGGGTTAATATCTCAGGATCAAATTATCCGATTTACACCAAAAACTATACAGCTTGGCACATCAGTAACCTGAACACAAATAGAAAGTAACTTGACAATCCAAGCAATATTTTTCAAGTTATCGAATGCCAAAGGGATTGGAGGAATTTTCAATTTGAAGGATAAAGGGTTAATATCTCAGGATCAAAATAACAGATTTACACTAAAAACCATACAGCTCGGCACATCAGTAACCTGAACACAAATATAAAGTAACTAGACAATCCAAGTAATATTTTTCAAGTTATCGAATGCCAAAGGGATTGGAGAAATTTTCAATTTGAAGGATAAAGGGTTAATATCTCAGGATCAAATTATCCGATTTACACCAAAACCTATACAGCTTGGCACATCAGTAACCTGAACACAAATAGAAAGTAACTTGACAATCCAAGCAATATTTTTCAAGTTATCGAATGCCAAAGGGATTGGAGGAATTTTCAATTTGAAGGATAAAGGGTTAATATCTCAGGATCAAATTATCCGATTTACACCAAAAACTATACAGCTCGGCACATCAGTAACCTGAACCCAAATATAAAGTAACTTGACAATCCAAGCAATATTTTTCAAGTTATCGAATGCCAAAGAAATGGATACGGATGCCGGACGGACAGACGGATGGATGGACAGATGGACGGACAAAGGATGGACGAACAACGGATGGTCACCCCGGATGCCGGCATTATGTGTACCATACATAGTATGGGTACACATAAAAACATAATAGAGTCTGATATCAAGACATCACTGTTGGGAAGACAACTTCAATTCATATGAAAATGCTTTGTTTACCCTTTGAACCCTGGTGGTATCTTCCATGACAGTTCAATGGAAACAATTGGAAGAGTCCATATTCATTATTTGGAATTAGACCAATTCATATATTCAACATGCAGTCTTGGGGCTGCACATTGAAAATGTTGATTGGTCTATCCCACACTTCACTTAGCAGTCAATGTACTTAATGAAATTATGATGTATCATGTTCCTGGCCCAGAAAAGTGGGCTCACATGTTAATAGGGTTAAGAGTAACCAATTACATACTAACAAAACACCTAAACCTTTGAATTGAAGAAAGGTAAAAAAGGCTAGTACATGTATTAATTTCTATATTTCCGTTCTACTGAAAACAAATGCAGAGAACAATGTAATTAAAAAATTAAAATCTTGTGAGATTCAACTCCTCAATAGTTATATATATGCTCCACATCCAACCATTCACTCACCGAGACTCTTTCCCAAATAAAATTTACAATTTCGTCAAAACTTTCTAAGCTTTCAGATAGTACGAACAAATTGCTGCCAAAGGCATTTGAAGACTGCTGCGGTACATTTGTTTTTTGCCTTGGCAAATATAAGTACAGTGGAACCCTGTTAATTGAATAGCCACTGTGCCAATGAAAATTAGTCGATTAACAGGAGTATTCAATTAACAAGGATTGTCTCACTTTTCTGTTTTCAAGAGATAAACTTAGCATTTATTCTGTTATATCTTGTTGACAGAGCTCCATGAGCTCTGTCAAACAAGATGTAATAGATTAAATGCCTATATTGGATATACTGAGGCCAAATAGGTCTATAAACAAAGAAAAACTGAGGAGAGGTAGGGTAATTTCACGACAGGTTACAAGATTTTTTTTTTATTCAATTAACAGGGGTTTACTCTCTAACCTATATTCAATTAACAGGTCAAATTTGTGCTGGAGGTATGGTAAATGATTTTGTGCTGGGAAATTATATTCAGTTAAAGGGTTATTCAGTTAAGAGATATCCAATTTAGTGGGTTCCACTGTATCTAGTAACCGCACAATAGAACACAGTTACTGAACTAGTTTCAATGAGAACAAATAATATTTTGTAAATAAATTATAAAATAACACAGTTACTGAACTAGTTTCAATGAGAACAAATAATATTTTGTAAATAAATTATAAAATATCAAACATCTTGACGAAAGCAGTGTTTTGGGGGTTTTCTGGTTAAGTTTTGCTTTTTGCAGAAAACCAGAAAGAAGCACTTGTGATATGTAGCAGGTTCATGTGACCAGAGGCCAAAGAGTGATTTTGAATGTGTGTGTGGTGGAGGGGTTGAAAGGTGTATAGGTATTCTGGGACCCTATCCCACAGATCATATCAAAACATTTTTTACCTAATAAGTAATCTGGGAAATTTTATGGCATTGGTGGGTTACCTGCACAGACCTTGTGCTGGTGGTCCACTAATTCCCTAAAATTGTCCAGATTTGCACAATAGCCAACATAGTGTGATCTAGCATGCTATTGGTGTGGTCACTATTCTGCTGAACACAGACTCAGCAAATTGCCGTTTCAAACATAAGTTTCCTATGACATCATTATTTTTCTTAATTATAAGGACTGCTAAATAATTTTTCTTGTCTATTAGTTGGGTTTTATATGCCACTCAAAAAATTTTTGGGATCATATTGTGTTTGTCATCTCCATCCGTCCATCTATCTGTCGGGAAGATTTTCGTGTCCACTCCATAACTCTTGAGAACCCAGTAAAGACTGGCTGAACAGTTTTACTGTGTTTGTGCATAAACTCATGATACTAACTTACTGGGAGGGGAGATTGACCAGTGGACCCTCATCAGTTAGTCTATTTGGCAATGGGGCGAATACGTCATGGTCTAATTGTCAGTAAAGGAGAAAATGTGTTGATGAGAACACAATATAGATTAGATGAACTCTTGATTCATTTGTTATCCTAATTTATGTTTTTTCCTGATTCAATAAGCTTAGCAACTGATTCCCAAGAACTCCAAAGAATGATCAAATGGAAGTTAGTTGGAACCCAATGGAGGTATTTATAGAGTTTTTTTTGTGGTGAGTGGTGTCATACAAACACAGAACGACACGCGTGTGTGAATGGGTTAATCGATAAGGCACTCGTGCCATATCGATTAACCCATTCACACACGCGTGTCTTTCTGTGTTTATTACACACCTTTGCATCTATAAAACAATTATGAGAAGGACACTCAACATTTCATTTGATAATTATCACCAAAAAGAACACATTTTGTCGCCAACCAAACTTGCAAGGGGAACCTGTGTTACTCTTTCGTCCTCTGAGTTCCAATGTGTTCTATGTGCCTACTGGCACATCGAACACATTGGAACTCAGGACATGACTTTTAGCTATCGCTAGGGATTGAAATTGTAATTGCGGTACACGATTTGTAGAGAATTCCAGTGAAGTTTTACTTCTTTATAAAATAGTCTGTCGACGATTTTCGTTCCACACAAGTGTGGAACAGATTTTTATTTTCCGCACGGTTTAGTGTTGCTGTAGATAGGGATTTCATAGAACGGGCATGTAATAAAAATTATTGCAGGTTTTTTTCCAAGTTAAAGAGTCTGAGGTGTAATTAACTATATGTTCTTAACATATAAAAAAACTGAACTGAAACCAAGATTTTTTCCTGCAACAAAACTGAACCGAATCTGAAATTTTTAAACCTCCCAGCTCTAATCTTGACAAATTTGTTTTCGAAAGTAAAACATCCGTGACCAAATTCAATGTATGTCAAGGGTTCTTACTCTTGAGGAATGTTTTTGAAAAAAAATTTTTTTTAAAAATTGTAACAACAAAAAAACCCACAAAAAACATGAATAGACAAGAAAATTATTTAGCAGCCCTTATAATTAAGAAAAATAATGATGTCATAGGAAGATGACTTTTTGAAATGGCAATTTGCTGAGTAGGTATGTGGCAGAATAGTGATCACACCAATAGCATGCCAGATCACACTATGTAGGCCAATTGTGCAAATCTGGACAATTTTAGGGAATTAGTGGACCACCAGCACCAGATCAATGCTGGTAATCCACTAATGCCTTAAAATTACCCAGATTACTTATCAGGTAAAAAAATGTTTTGATATGATTCTCTGGGATAGGGTCCCAGAATCCCTATAATCTTTCATCCCGCCCCCACTCACACATTCAAATTCACTCTGGCCTCTGGCCAAATAAACTTGCCACATACCACAAGTGTTTCTTTCCCCAGTAAGAGAAACCCATTTTAAATGGAGATGTTAACCCTTTGAAGGCTGATGGTGTCTTCCAAGTCCATTCAATAAAAGCAATTGGAAGAGTCCAATTCATTACCTGCGGTAGACCAATCAATATTTTCAACGTGCTGCCTTTAGGCTGCACATTGAAAATATTGATTGTTTATCCCACAAATTCACTGAGCAGGCATCCTACTTGGTGAAATTATGATGTATCACGTTTTTAGACAGGAAAATCTGCCTTCAAGGTTCAAAGGGTTAATGGGGTCGCCTACATTTGTCACATACTACAAGTGTTTCTTTATTCAGTATACTCATACTATGTCTGGTTAGCAGCAAAGCCTAAAAATGACACACATCTAATGCAAGGATACCATGGCCCCCAAAATATTTCACACAATATGGATTTTACCTTTCCTTTGAATGCGTATGTTGTAATAGCAATTCCTGGCTCAGCTGTGACATTTTAGCACCGACATAATTCACCTTCTCAGCTGATTGTATTTTGCTTGGGATCCCACTCATTTAAAACTTAAGGAGCCCCATTCTCTTTTAGACCCAATAGCTGCCACTGAAACATCCAATGATGACATTCTACGATAACCAAGAAAAAGCATATCAACATTGATACTAAAACAGTTAAATTTGTTCGTTGCTTCAGGAGCTTTTGCTAACCATGGTGGTAACCCATAGAGTTACTGAAATATCCTATAGATACTGTAGACATTATAAATCTAAAAGTTTTTTATTGAATTTCATCATTTGTAAATTTTGTGAGATAAATGGAAATCTACACATACACACATAAACACTTTATACCATTTTCAGAGCATTGTCATTGAGATTCAATTCCTCTATTTATAATTTAACAAACTTAACCCTCTTGTCACTGATGTCAAAACACCCAAATTTCAGGCAGCAAATTTTTTCAATAATGCACAAAACGGCCACCCCATGGATGGGCGATATTTTTGTGCCTGCAATAATATTACAACCCAAACACTAATTATAGGAATAATCAACAAAAATTTCATTAATGAAGCACCGGGTACAACCCGGTGCTTCAATAATTAAAATTTTGCTGATGATTTTTTTACTTGGTAAATGCAAATTAATTGCTAAAGTGTGCATTATGACCAGTTCACGGTGCCTGTACTGTAATTAGGAATTTAACCTTGTTTGACAGAACTCATTGAGACCTGTCAAACAAGAATGAATTGGTTAAATTTCTAATCTGCAAGCTGAAATTTTGATATTTTGATCGACATCGATGTGCAGAGGGTTAAGTGTTTAGAAAAATAAAACAATAAAAACAGTAGGTACAGTCTCAGGTAACTCTTTAAAATAACTTTTCATTTGATATTCACTTTTCCTTCGACTCATTTTGTTTGACATATTCCAGTTCCTACCTTATAAAATTACAAAATATTTTAAGACTATATTTGATTTCACATATCACAAAATCTCTAGAATATATTAATACATTATGTGATATTAATCAGAAATTAAAATTTAAAAAAATACATACACAAAAGATAAATAAGATTTCTTCATCTAAAATTCCATTAAAGATCAGGTCACTTGGATTTCTTTCCTTAAAGTAACACACTATTTGAAATTTTTCTATTGCTTTTGAATTCATCCAAACACATATTTCTTGTGACCAAAATAGCATATTCAGGCTTAAAGTAAGCAACATTTTAGTTAAAATTAGCAGTATTTTGCAGATAAAAACAGTAAATTTAGGAGGTGAGTTTTTGGAAAAGAAGTTTCCAGGTCTTTTTTAAGACTGGAATATGGACTATAGCCCCACAGGCCTAACCGTTTCAGTCAAAAGCTCAAAAGACTAGAACCCTACAATAAATTGACTAAGTTAGGCAAAAGCCCTCCAAAGTTTCTTAAGATCAAATTAACCCTTTGGTTGCCTGACAGCCACAAACTGCTCCTTTTATATTGCATTGAAAAAGTTGTCCCAAATGTATTCTTTTTTAAGAATGCTCTTGGTAGGTTGCATTTATTCTGACAGTGTTTTTACATCATTGCTGATTGCCTGTATAGACTGCCAACAAACATACAGAAACACTGTTAAGTCATCTGCAGCTGTGTATATGTATATACAGTAGTTAGGAAGGAAAAAGTTGAAAATCTGTTTCTCAGGCCCTCCGCATGGCCCTTTTGGCTGCCGCATGCTCTCGTTTTATAAACAACGCAAACTTAAAAAATTTATGTCTGATATTTTAGCCAAGTTAATAAAATTGATAAATTTGTCCCTTGAGTGCAAAAGACGAAATCCACCACCACCCATGCTATTCTGTAGATTATAAGGCCTAAAACATAACATAAAACAAACCAAGAACATGAACTTCTCGGATGGCAAAGAAATAATTAGAAAAATAAAAAAATAAAATAAAAATTGCCTGCCCACATGCAATTTTATAAAAATGGCCTGAGAAACACAAGATTTACTTTGTGAGGCCTTATTACTGTAAAATTAATCTGAGGATTTAATTTTGTGTAAACTTTTTAATATCCAATTTAACTGGTAATTTTGTGTAAACCTTTTAATATCCAATTTAACTGGTCAAGTGCCAGAAGCTGCTATTAAGGCTTTAAAAAAAGTGAGGGTACCATAACAACAACATTTTCCTTGCTCATGTTTCATATTCAGCCAAGCGCAAATAATATTTGTTCATATAAATTTGTTTTATTACAAATTATTGGAGTGTGCCTATGGGCAAAGGAACATGGAATGTAGACTCACTCTCTAATCCCTTTGTATCATGATTTGCACATCTCACTGAAAAAACTGATTCAACATACAACTTGGATTAGGCACGACTAGAGAAAATTGCACAACAGACCACCAACAAAGTCCAAGCAGGATGTTAACTTTCAAAACTACATATCAAAAACCTGAAAGATATTCTGTCTACAGAATTGTTTTGGATACAAATGGGATCTTTTTATGGAGGCAAAATGTATTTAAAAAATGTGTAGACTGAAAATGAAAGTGTCAATGACACTGTAGCTCAACTTGACAAACTTGAACTTGGTAAGTTATAAATGAAATGGCAAAATTGAAGATCATTGGTACCAATGTTATTTTTTTTGCCAGTGGCAACATTTTTTGACAGAAACCGAAGAAAATCGATAGCTCCCATCTAGAGGCCTCGCCAAACAAGCATGCCAGGTTTCAAAGCAATCCGATCATAAATGTGCCCTGTAGGGTGTACAAAAGGGAAATATTGTGGTCTGACTAGACTAAATTCTAAGAACGTTGGCCGTGGCAACATTTTTTGACGGAAATGGAAGAAAATCGACAGCTCCCATCTAGAGGTCACCGTAAATAAGCATACCAGGTTTCAAAGCAATCCGATCATAAATGTACCCTGTAGGGTGTGCCAAAGGGAAATATTGAGTCTTCTGACTAAACTAAGTTCTAAGAACGTTGGCCGCGGGAACATTTTTTGACAGAAATTGTAGAAAATCGTTAGCTCCCATCTAGAGGTCTCCCCAAACAAGCATACCAGGATTCAAAGCAATCTGATCATAAATGGGCCCTGTAGGGTGTGCCAAAGGGAAATATTGAGGTCTGACTAAACTAAGTTCTACGAACGTTGGCCGTGGCAACATTTTTTGCCAGAAATTGAAGAAAATCAATAGCTCCCATCTAGAGGTCACCCTAAATAAGCATACCAGGTTTCAAAGCAATCAAATCATAAATGTGCCCTGTAGGGTGTGCCAAAGGGAAATATTGTGGTTTGACTAAACTAAGTTCTAAGAACGTTGGCCGCGGCAACATTTTTTGACGGAAATTGAAGAAAATCGATAGCTCCCATCTAGAGGTCACCCCAAACAAGCATGCCAGGTTTCAAAGCAATCCGATCATAAATGTACCCTGTAGGGCATGCCAAAGGGAAATATTGAGTCTTCTGACTAAACTAAGTTCTAAGAACGTTGGCCGCGGCAACATTTTTTGACAGAAATTCAAGAAAATCGATAGCTCCCATCTAGAGGTCTCCCCAAACAAGCATACCAGGTTTCAAAGCAATCTGATAATAAATGTGCCCTGTAGGGTGTGCCAAAGGGAAATATTGTGGTTTGACTAAACTAAGTTCTAAGAACGTTGGCCGCGGCAACATTTTTTGACGGAAATTGAAGAAAATCGATAGCTCCCATCTAGAGGTCACCTCAAACAAGCATACCAAGTTTCAAAATAATCTGATTATAAATGCGACCTGTGAGGTGTGCCAAAGGAAATTGTGGACGTACGTACTAATGTACTAACGTACGTACGTACGTACGCCGACAGACGAGAAGTGATGGCAATAGCTCAGCTTGACTTTGTCAAGTTGAGCTAACAAAAAACACTGAATACCCATCCCACACAACCAATATATATTTTTCTTAGAAGAGTATAATTTCCTTTATACCACTATAAATTTGTGTTCTTCCATATGCACAAAATGGCAATTTTAATTGTCAGGTTAAAATTTCAGATTGGAGTGTTTTTTTTCAGTGATTATCACAATTCTATGTTTAAAAAAAATCTGATCAATTATTTTGCACTAAAAAATCATCAGTTGCCTCTTCCACTGGTAATCTTTCATAATCCGTACATTAATTTATAGGACCCAATCAATTTGTTTGGCAATTTTGCATAACAAAGAATGATTTTTCTGCATTTGTAAACTTTAGTGGTACATTTTTCGATGGGATGTACAAATGATACGAAACCCATACATGAAATGGAATTAAGCTTTTGCACAATTAAACACATTGTCAAAATTAAATGCTGGAGAATTCTATAAACAAATTTCATCAAAAATGACAAACAAGAAATTATGAAAACTATTTCACAAACTTAACATCTATAACTGCATGAGCGACTATGGTTTTTCTTTTAAAATGTTAACAAACTTACATTACCTCTTTCTAAAATAAAATAAGGCATAATTTGAGATTTCTTCCTCCAAAAGCTTTGGAGTGAATTAACACACTTAAATAAAATGTCATGACTGTAAAATAATTCCTTCAATAATTTTAAATAACAAATGAGATTTCTTCCTCCAAAAATGTAATACATTAACAAAACAAAATCTTTCTTCCTCCAAAAATGTAATACATTTACAAAACAAAATCAATCATTATTCTTTTTTCACTGAAACTCTTATCCCTTTACCCAGCGCAAACAATATCAAAAATTTATTTTTTCAAATTTTTCAATAACTTTCAACAAAACCATATCATTTGATCCATTGTTGGAACGGGCTTAACAAGATCCTACCAATGAAGGGGCACTTGATATGGTTTTATTGAAATTTTTTTAACAATATCTATTTTTTAACTGCTTAATTTGCAATTATGTGGGTGGATGCGGCTGATTCATAAGGTAATATTTATTTATTTATTGGTGCTTAAGGTCACATAATTTTGCACAATGGCTAATCATGACCACAACATGAGAATCAACTCAAGACCAGGGGTGAGCATTAATAAGCCATGTTGCCCATTTTACAGAGGGTGGGGGGGGGGGGGGGGGGGGAATATAAAGCCGTCACTGATGAAAAAAAAGGCAAAATATCCCCATCAATCCATTGATATTGGCTGAAATAAATGTAAATCCAAATCTCTGTGAAATATTATTTTTTAGACTGGTTTAGAACAGACTTAATTTAATTAATAGAAGCTTATATATTTTTTCATTTTAATGCGTGCCCAAAACAAAGGCCATCTCAATGGACGAGTGGCCAAACAGATGGATGGACAAAGCAGTAACTGTATGCTCCAAACAAATAAATTTATGGGGAGCACAATAAATCTGATTAGAAAAAAAGAACTAATATTTTACCGTATCACCCAAAATCCGAAAAACAAAATTTTTTCATAATTTAACTGGTAAAAGCCTGGCAAATAAAACTGAATTAACTGAACATGACATACTGTTCCAAGACTTATGTGTTTCTATTCAAGGGTTTTTGGTCTGAACTGCTCAGATTTTCCAAATAGAGTGGAGCCCACTTAATTGTATATCGTTTAATTGAATAATCTTGTCAATTGCATATGGCTTACAAACACCAAACTATTTACCATATCATCAGTACAAATCTGACCTGTTAATTTCATATGGGTTATAGTATAAACTCTTGTTCATTAAATAAAGAAACTTGCAATTTGTTGAAGAATTACTTCGACATCCACTTAATTACCCACATTTATAGACATTTTTGTTTTCATGACATCCAATACAGGCATTTAATCTATTGTATCTTGTTTTACAGAGATCTTTCAAACAAGATATAATAGAAAAAATGCTCAACAATGAGATTCAGCTCATGAATAAATAAAAATGATATTCAAAAACAGAAATATGCAACCTGTGGTTCCTTTTCAACACAACACTCATCGATAAAAACAAATTATTTGACATTTTTTTATACAATGGACAACATAGATTTTGCTGTTCTTAAAAATGCAAATTTGATTAGAAACAGTATACAAAGATCACTGCAAAACATACATTTGGGCCCGAAGCTAGGGGCATTAAAATCACCCTACATATGGGGGGCGAAGTAGCAGCTGTATGCCAAAGGCATTTCGGAGGTGCGTACCACCGAAGTGAGGGAGAGTATGGGAGGGGTCACCCCCTCAAGTTGATGGTGTGACCCCCTCCCATACTCTCCCCCAGCTAGGTGCATAGCCCCCTCCCATTGGTGGGAGAAAATTTTGTAAAAGACAAGCCTCTGATAATGATTCTAGAGTATCTTGTCTTATGATATCCAGCTTTTATAGCAGCTAAATAGGGCATGGTTAATAGATGGTTTTTCAGTGCCTCCGAGAATGAGCGAGGAATCAGGTGTTTTGTAGCCAGACTGTTATGCAGAAGAGGAATATAATGTCGTACCGATGTTCATTTCCAACAGATTCTCTTGATGTTTCAGTAATATTCGGAATATTGCCGAACGATCAAGAGAATCTGTCAGAAATTGACATCCGTTTGACTACGCTTTGTCAGTCAGAAATTTTTTTTCCGACGACAGGTATAGAATGTTTCCGACAGAGACTGTCATAGGGGGCGGTTTGCACCCCCACTGGTTCCGCCCTGCATACATTACATTATGGGAAAAATTTGCACCTTGAAATTTTGATATTTCAACATCAGTATGAAGAAGGATAAAGGTAATAAAATGAAAAACCAAACCAATACTAATATGGGGATATCAAAAAACTGAATCGAACCAATCACTGAATACCGAAACCATTTATATTTTCAAATTGTCCTACATTCACTATTTATAAGGCCCTGTTGAGGCTTGACAGTAGTTGAAGAGTTGAATTTCTTTAAGAAGTGACTGATGTTCACTCCAATTCAATTAATCCTTTAGGGCCTGTGCAATGGGCATAAAGTCTGACTAGACAACAACCTGTACAGTGATTTCTTGTCAAGTCTTGGCTGCCTGTTAATCACTGTCCAGGGGATTTGTCTATTATCAGCAGGGCCTCCAAATGATGGCATGCTAAGGGCACATGCTCTGAGATTGGAAAAGCCTGAAATGGGCCTTTAAAGGTTAAGGTGTGTTTGGAATAAGTCACAAAATTACTGTAGATATGATTTATGTTAGCAAAAGAATGCCAATGTTGAGCTCTTTGACAGTGAAATTTGTTACGCTGCAGTAGAATGATACAAGAGCAATGCATTCTGCATTTTCCTGGTATGAATTCCCATTTGGTTCAATCAGCAAATCTCAGTCATGTCAGATACCAAATACCAAACCGATACCATGTTATACCCCCATAAAAATACCAAAACCGATACCAAACTCAAAACTCCAATACCACCCATCTCTAGTTACAGGTTAATATATTAATCTTTTTTTGGAAAGATATTAATGCCTTTTTCTTCATTTGAACCTTTAACATTCTGTTAAATGACATGTATTCAAGAAGGCTTACAAGGGGTAGGTCCAGCTCCATAACATAAAAAACACTTGGTCACACCACTTAGAGTAGTGTTTTGAGATGATTTTGATTATTTTTAAAAAAGTAATAACAAAAAACAAATTCTTGGTTATTTCCTTAGTTTTTATGAATCATTGTCGATGGTTATATCATCTTGTTTTAAACAAAATAAACAAGAAGATGTTTCGAAAGTCAAAAGAATTTGTATTGGGTAAATTGTTGACCAAGAATGTGACATTCATTTCTTATAGAATAATTATAATGCACTTTAAAATAATATTGTAATACAGAATAATTATAATGCACTTTAAAATAATATTGTAATACACAAAAGTGTCATTCTCAATGCATAATTGACTTATAATAACAACAAATATATTACGAGATTCAACTCCTCCAGGAATCAACTTTTGATTCACAAACATGCAAAAGTAAACAGTTTTTATTACAAAATAAAGTATTTCTATGATATTATGAGAATAACATTTTGATCCATTAATTGGTTCAGTGTTAGAAGTGCTTAAAACCCAAAATTAAACATTGAAGCTTCAGTAATTAATTTAGTATGTTCTTGAGTGAAATTAATATTTTATCAATGAAAATCATTTTTTCAAATGATTGGAGAGTTCCTATTGGAACTCTCCAATAAATTGTGCAAAATATTTTATAAACAAAGCACTGTTTAAAATTAAGGTAGCCATTGTTATATGCACAAGATACACTGAAAAATCTTCAGAGGATTTATTAATCTTTTCAAATTCAGCAGTAAACAAGTTTATGGGTTGAGAGCTCTTTCTGTGATATATCAACCACAATTAGACTGTAGACTTCACTATTATTATTTAAATATGTATGATGACAAAATTTTTATTTTTAATTCAAGCAAAATGCTTTTTATCTCTGAACAATTTCACCAGAAGAAAAGTTAAAGATTAGCTTTTTGTGCCAATTTATCATCATTCATATCCTGAAGTGTTTGTTTAACTTTTTAAAGCACTTAAATATAAAGTATAACCAGCTGGTGTAGGCTTCTAGTAATAAAAATGCTTAAAAACAACATACAAATGTGGACATGTAATTCGGTTCATTGAACTGTCTAGAAACATAGATAAACCTCTAAAAAATATCTTAACACTTTTAAAAATACAAATAAAAAGGTTCTAAATTGTTGTAACAATACTAAATGAATGATGGAATGTTCTTTTTAAAAGAGGCACTATTCAAACACCTAATTTTACATTAATCTTCCTGAGTGAATTGACAATGATGACGAAAGCAAATGCTTAGAACTGTAATTTGCAGGGGTGCCAGAGGCAAATATGGGTGGTGAAGGAAATAAATATAAAAAGGTCTTAGATGAAACACGCCCTCCTCCACTACCTCTACATTAAAAATGATACTTAATGAAACTGTAACTGGTGATTTTTCTGAACTGATTTGCAACAGTTTTTCCTCTGCGACAAACCTGAATTGTCCCATTTGTGATGGTTCAAGTTCCAACTGATAAAATATTCCAACTACATTAACAAAGCAGGCCAATATTGAAGCCACGCTCGATGATGTAGTTGGAAAATTAGTCAGATGGAATAAAAGTGAAAAAAAAACTGGAGAGTTTTTTTTATATTTATTTGTGAATAAATGAAGTGTCATATGATATGCTTTTTTTAAAATGTTTTGAAAAATTTGAAAAAAAAATAATTAAAATAATAAATTTTGATACTGTGTGCACTGGTTAAAGGTAAATGACCTGGTAATGGACCTACGCATGGAATGTTGTTTTAACCCTCAGCACTCTGATGTCAAAATATGAAAATTTTAAGCAGCAACATCTTCCCATGATGCAAGTAGGAATTCAACCAATTCAATCTTGTTTGACAGAGCTCATTGAGCTCTGTCAAACAAGATTAAATTGTTAAACTATAACGTTGCATTATGGGAAAAAAATCATGTTGAAATTTTGGTATTTCGACACCTTTTTTTGAAGAGGATTAAAGTAGTAGTGGTCTATTTGATCAAGCCCTTATATGAAGATATTGTTTTACATTTTTCTTATATCATAAAGTACTTTTACTTTTAAGTTCTCGCTCGCCCCACTGACCAAGAGGAATTGGGTTCTGGCACCCTTGGCACTTTATCTACAAAGTAAGGACGTTATGAAGAAGACTGATTGGCGATGGGGTTGTAAACCTGAATTGTCCCGACTGTGATGTCTCAAGCCCCCAACTGATAAAATATTCCAACTGCTTTATCAAGGCATGCAAGATTTGTATATTTATTTTGGGATAAATAAAAGATACACGTAACGGTCATGAGCCAGCTGCCTGAATCATGTACCATAGGCATTCATTTGTGTGACTGACGTGTGACATAATTCCAAGTATCACAGCTAGTTTTTCTGAGAAAGTCCATGATATCTAAGATCCCAATCCAGACGAAAATGTTATTACTGGAAATGTTACGGAGGTTGAGTGGGGGTCACATCCTCTTTGCTAACCCCCTGGTAGAAAGCAAAGCCTGTGCACACTCAAGTCTATTCAGGGCTTACTATTTCATGTAAATTTGGGAGAATCCATTTGGATTCTTGCCAAAATGGTTGTGAGAATCCATACTGGCTGTGAGTGTCCCATAAGGCCACCATGGATGAACCCCTGTTGTATATTGATTACACATTAACCCTGTACCCAACACAGCATTTTAATTTTTAAAACATAAAGTGAATTTGTTAATATTTTTAAAAAATAAACAACATTTACAAATAAAATAAAACCAAACAAATATGGATGTCATTGGAACCAGCTCAATGAGCCGGTTCCAATGACAGCCATATTTGTACAATTGTATTCACAAAGTGCCAGGATATTTCAGGTCATGTTAGCCTTGTATTGGTTAATATGGCATCACTATGTTAGGTAAAGGGTTAAATTGACTCAATTCCTTTCATACGAATCCTATCAGAGGAGCAGTGAGAATCTATGTGGATTTCACTGGTTTTGTTGCGTGAATCTTTACATAAATCTATTCTTGGATGCTCGTTGAAATATAAGCCCTGCTATTTTCATAAAATCTCATCATTGAAAATCTGCCTCATCAGGGTTTTTTCAACTTGGAAATCCCTTTGTAATACTATTTTGTGCATAGGACTTGAAATTCAACCAACAATATCTTGTTTGACAGAGCTCACTGAGCTTTGTCAAACAATATACAGTTTGGTTAAATGTGTAACTGCATTACGGGAGATTTTGCTGCTGAAAACATTGGTTTATCAACCTAAATGATCTGGGAGTCAAATTTCTAATTCCAACTGTGTTCACATATGTTTTGTCAATGAAAAAAAGCCTCCCACCTTCATTACAAAATCAAGGAAAAATTGTTTTGGAAAGAAAAAAATTTTTTTTTTAAAGTCCAAAACAACACGTTAAATATTCAATTACAATGATGTAGTTTTAACATTTTCTTAGTTTCAAGACATCTTCTTACCTAAAACTTTCTGATGAAACTCAATATCCTTTCAACTGCTTATTTATGTTATTGTAAAATCTCATTGCAATTCTAACAGGAATTTATTAAAACCACCCACTTTCTTTAAACTGCGCAGCTGAAATAAAATTTAGTGAACTTGGGCAATAAATTTTTTTTAATGGAATTGTCCAATAGAGATTCTCAAAAGGCTAAAGAAGCCAAAAATAATCATATCCAAAAATAACTAAAATAAAAGTGAACTGACGATGATGCATGCTGTAGATTATAAACAATGAAATCATAATGAAATGAAAAAAAACAGTTAACCGTAAAAAGCCTAGAGATTTTTATTAATTTTTGCTCCTGTTTGACAGTCTTCATCCTAGGGATTTGCTGTTAGTACTGGGAAAGTCTTGGCTGCCTGCACAGGCAGCCAAGACTTGCCTAGAAACAACTCTAAAGGTAATTAGAATGTAACTGTCAAGTTTACCTAAAGAATGCATGTAAGGGCACCTGTTCTGTTGCAATAAAAAGTTATCAAAGTCAGAATTAGACCTTCAAGGGTTAACATGGAGGGTACTAGATTACTGTTGGTAATCAGAGTCTGTTTGTATATATGTTTTGTTACTATTTATTAGGGAGTACCTATAAGAACTCTCCAATAAATTCTAACAAGATAAACTCATATTGTCAGAATAGCTTTCCTTCTAAGTAAATATGAAGAATTATAAGTATTGTGACACACATCTCTTAAGAGGCCAAATATGAGCTTATAGCTCTCAACTTTCATTTCAAATTTCAAATGGATTAAGTGATCACTTTGAGTTGACGACCAATTTCTACAAATGCATCCACAGCTTTATCAACATCTTCTTCTCCATGTGAAGCTGAAAGCTGTACTCTGATTCGAGCTGTACCTGGAAGTATAAAAAAAAAACCCACAAGTGACAATGATGAGAAAGTATTTACTAATGGGCTCAATTCTGCCAACTACTAAATCTTTAAATCTATAAAGGTATAAAACCACATTAACCCTTAACCTTTTTGCTGCTATAGGTCTGTGCTGAATGCAGACCCAGACTTTGATGCCACGTTCTATACGTCTGTACTGAGTACAGAGTTATTTCGTACATAGAATGGATACACCGCACAGTGTTTTTCTCAATAAAATGCACATTGTAACAAATGTAAGAGACGTCAAAGATTTTTTCTGGTATTTTCCGCCATTTTTATGGAAATAACCGAGTCAACTGCATGTCAAGTTTCCAGTTAAAGTACATTTCCTGATGTTCTTGAAATGTAAACATGTCTAAAAAAATTTTTACAACCGATCAAGTTGTTGTAGACATATTTGCTGACAATGATAGTGGTGCGGGCGATTTAGATGATTCAAGTGACTTTAGCAAATTCAGATATTACTGCTCAGCCTGTCCATGTGGCCCTGGGCTATGTTATTACCCCGGTTTTGGGTTATACCACCTCAAAATTAGGTATTGGAACTGAACATTAGACTCCAAAAGTCTTATATTATGTTCTGGAGGGTTGAAAATTACAAATTCTTTTGCGTTTCTGTCTTTTTTCAATTTTTATCATTTTCTACCATTTTTCTGAATACATGACTATGCACAGGGTATTACAAAATTGCACAGCAGCAAAAGGGTTAAAGCCCCAAATTCTTTTTTATGATAGTAACTATGATATATTCCTATACACAGTTGAACATTATCTAACAAATATCTAACAAAGTTTTACAGGCAGCCAGCAATGATGTAAAAACATTGCCAAGCCTAATGCAACCTACTGGTAAATTTCTCAAGGAAAAATATACTTGGGGGCTATGGCTTCCTGCAAGGCAGCCAGCAATGATGTAAAAACAATGGCAATCCAAATGCAGCCTACTGGTACATTTTTCAAAGAAAAAAAATATACTTGGCGGCAACTTTTTCAAAGCAATGTAAAAGTGACAGTTTGTGACGGGAGCATAATGCTTAAATAAATTGGTGTTATTTCATGTAATTCTCCTAACTATATTCACTTTCATACATTTGTAAACTACATTAACACTATTTAAGTGATATTGACACAATTATGACATTGTGCTGAATTGGTGTTTGTGAATGCATTAATGCACTTCACTCACAGTGATGGCAAACTTATTTACTTAGTGTGTGTGAGCACGTATGTAACTTGAGACAATTCTTGGCACAATTAATGCTGAATTCAATTTTCAGGAAGATTCAAGGGACTTGGAAAACTAAAATGAAAGTGTCAATGACACTGTTGCTCCACTTGTGTAAGACGTGTACATATATAGTATGTGACACAGCAATGACACACATCTAGTTAATGACCTGATAACAAAGGTAACTAGATTTTTCGATTTCAAGAAATCGAGAGATTCACCTATTCCGCTTGTTTTTTTTAGACAGTGGCGGAATGAGATTGCGTATAGTGCTGGTAGGTTTTTAAGCTATATCAAGTGCATAGCCGATAGAAAACTCCCTACAGTGTCTAACAATTCTTTCGGCAATACTCTTTCACATTGGCGTGAATGCTGTATGCTTAACGTCCAAGTTAGGGCTAAATAGCAAACCCGTTGAACAGATCGCGTGTACTTAATAATAACAACATGTGCATGTGTGACACCATAGATTGTGGCGAACGTTTTCGCAGCAGCCATCCCAAACTTTCAGAGTTTGTACCTGAAGCTCGCCCGAACTCGGTCATATTATTAGAAAGTCCCGAAACCAAGCATGGGCCTCGAGGCAGCCGCCCCTCTCTCTCAACCCACACCCCGAACGTGCACATACCCTCTCCAGACATTCAACACGATAGAATTGGAAATTGGTGTCTCTCTCTATGTGAAAACATGCGGTAACTATTTGTGAAGAATGAGTGAAAAATTTATGGAAATCGGCCAAGAAGTGGCCGAGATATAGCGTTTTAATGAGTTGAGGTAATTGTTTGAATTTGGTCCTGTTCCAGCTGGTGCGACCTGACGCTGGGTATAGTAATAGTAATAATAATTGTTTATTCAAGCAAAATAACACCTACAGAGAGGCAGATTGCATAAAGAGTTAACAGAGAAATGATATGATTATTAGAAACAAATAATAAACGAAACAATAAAGTAAATAAAGCTAATGTATCATACATATAAGTATATAATCTCAAAACCCTAGGTCAATTTAATGACCTACTATTTTGCAATTATTGTTTCTCTTTTCCTGAAGAACAGCAGGATTATGTTGCAGATGGTGTGACATAATGAGGGCGTATTATTTTTCATAATAAATTCAAACCGATCTTGTTTTCTTGCATTTGAGAAGTCTGCATTATTCCTGTTAATTATTGCAAACAACTGTCTCCTGATGTTTGTATAGGCCGGGCAGTCCATGACAAAATGCATCTCGGATTCCACATCGCCGGCGTCTTTACAGACATCAGAAGCATTGCAAACCCTATCTTCTAAAGGTATTGGCGGGGGTTGTGGCACTGCTCCCCTCTGGGGTAGGTCCGCTTGAAATCGTGGATTCTCAGTTTATGGTGGAGAGACGCTGGTGACTGAAAGATGCATTGTGTACACGCTAAGCTGGTAACAGTTAGAAAATTGCCAAAAATGAAAAGTGGACAGAAATCGCGCTTGGGTTAATGGCGAAAATGCGGAAATTTGGCTAATTTGACATTAAAATTGAACAGACAGCAGTGTCGCTCATATGCCCACTGCGTCCCGGCCAGTGAAGGCAGATACACGAAATCTTCAGATCTTGTTCTACTATCCTTGCTTGACAGGCTAGTATCTTTGTCGAGTGGCGTTACCGCGTGGGAACAACGTGGATCGCGTGGAAACTATGGGGGCGATTCGTCCCTACTCTATTCCCAATGCAATGCCGTTTCCATTCACTATTTACCCACCACAAGTCGGTCGAGTTTGGCATCATTTCTGTCTATTTGATGAATTGTTCAGCTTTAAATATTCGCACATTCACATGGGACAGAAAGTGTGGAGTTAAACTGCTTATTTTAGACCGCCCCGACAGAAACTGACAACATGACACGGTGGCGAAAAAGCCGACATCTGGCTAATTTAACATTCAAATTGAACAGATACATTGTTGGATATACGCCAATTATGTCCCGACCGTGCAAGACAGCAACTTGAAATTCTCAGAGTGTGTTCTACTCTCCCTGTTCGACAGCTTAGTATCTTTGTCGAGTGCCGAGACCGTGTGGAAACACCGCGGATCAGGTGGAAACCGAGGGCATGATTCGTCCCTACTTTATTCTCAATTCAACGGCTTTTCCATTCATTATTTACCTGTCACCGGCTGAGTTAGGCATTATATCTGTCTATTTGATGAACTTTTCAACCTTAACTATTTGCGGCTTCATGTTGCACCACCGAAAGGCCAATGGACGGTTACAGTGTTGAGAAATCACCTTTGAAAGTTGGCGAAAACAACAATTATTCCGACTGTATTGTTATGGGAACTCTCAAATCTGCAAGGGCTAACCTCAGGGTTAAATTCTGTTGGAATTAAAATCAGTAAAAGAGAGTCAACAGACTGTGCTCTTTCACACTGCTGAGAATCCATATCTACTTCTTTGAAACTACGTGCAAAGGGTTAAATTAAAAATCAACAGCATCATAGCAATACTGCTTAGGAAATAGTGTCACCACACATTTATCTATTCTGTTGCAATTAAAAAATCAGTAACAAAAGGGTTAACAGACCGTACTCTTTCACACTGGCATGACTGTTGTATGGTTGATGTTGAAGTCAGGGCAGATGGGCATTTCTGACAACTCTTCCGACTCTACCCTTTCACACAGAAATGACTGGTGAATGGTTAAAATGGAATTCAGCGCGCGCTTCCTGTCAGGCAGGTAGGTTGGCATACACACTGACGGACCGTATTCCATATTATTCCAGCCATATTTGCTGGAAATCCATATCTAATTCTCTGTAACCACGCATGCAGGGTTAAGTTAGAAATCAACAGCATTACAGCAGTATTGGTTTGTTGGAATTAAAATCAGTAAAAGAGGGTTAATGAGTATTTTGAAAAGTGCAGTTTTTTCCAGGCAGTACTGTACTCTGTATGAAATAAGAAAAACAACATCTGGAGAATGCTGGTCAGTTAAAATCATATTACACAAAATGAAACACCTGTTGTCATGTTCAATCACATTTGACACTCACTGATAACAACGCTTGAGCAATATTATACCAGCAAAGTGAACAACTTTTAAAAAGAATTTGGGGGTACTCCAATTCAAGGCCGAAAACTGGGTGAAGAGCAAAACTTTGAATAAAACATATAACAGCAATATTGTTCTAGAATGTACGCCCTATCTTCTCAAGGAAAAAACTTTGAGAAAATATGTCTCCAGTGTTGAGAAATCGCATGTGAAAGTTGGCGAAAACAGCAATTATTCCGACAGTACCCTTATGGGAGCTCCCAAGTCTGTCAAGGGCTAAACTTTTTACAATAACATATAGAACAAAAGTTGTTGTACTTTGACAGCTGCATGCAGCCATACAAAAAAATTTGAGAAAATATGTCTCCAGTGTTGAGAAATCGCATGTGAAAGTTGGCGAAAACAGCAATTATTCCGACAGTACCCTTATGGGAGCTCCCAAATCTGCCAAGGGTTAAACTTTTTACAATAACATATAGAACAAAAGTTGTTGTACTTTGACAGCTGCATGCAGCCATACAAAAAAATTTGAGAAAATATGTCTCCAGTGTTGAGAAATCGCATGTGAACGTTGGCGAAAACAGCAATTATTCCGACAGTACCCTTATGGGAGCTCCCAAATCTGCCAAGGGTTAAACTTTTTACAATAAGATATAGAACAAAAGTTGTTGTACATTGACAGCTGCATGCAGCCATACAAAAAAATTTGAGAAAATATGTCTCCACTGTTGAGAAATCGCATGTGAAAGTTGGCGAAAACTGCAATTATTCCGACAGTACCCTTATGGGAGCTCCCAAATCTGCCAAGGGTTAAACTTTTTACAATAACATATAGAACAAAAGTTGTTGTACTTTGACAGCTGCATGCAGCCATACAAAAAAATTTGAGAAAATATGTCTCCAGTGTTGAGAAATCGCATGTGAAAGTTGGCGAAAACAGCAATTATTCCGACAGTACCCTTATGGGAGCTCCCAAATCTGCCAAGGGTTAAACTTTTTACAATAACATATAGAACAAAAGTTGTTGTACTTTGACAGCTGCATGCAGCCATACAAAAACATTTGAGAAAATATGTCTCCAGTGTTGAGAAATCGCATGTGAAAGTTGGCGAAAACAGCAATTATTCCAACAGTACCCTTATGGGAGCTCCCAAATCTGCCAAGGGTTAAACTTTTTACAATAACATATAGAACAAAAGTTGTTGTACTTTGACAGCTGCATGCAGCCATACAAAAAAATTTGAGAAAATATGTCTCCAGTGTTGAGAAATCGCATGTGAAAGTTGGCGAAAACAGCAATTATTCCGACAGTACCCTTATGGGAGCTCCCAAATCTGCCAAGGGTTAAACTTTTTACAATAACATATAGAACAAAAGTTGTTGTACTTTGACAGCTGCATGCAGCCATACAAAAAAATTTGAGAAAATATGTCTCCAGTGTTGAGAAATCGCATGTGAAAGTTGGCGAAAACTGCAATTATTCCGACAGTACCCTTATGGGAGCTCCCAAATCTGCCAAGGGTTAAACTTTTTACAATAAGATATAGAACAAAAGTTGTTGCACTTTGACAGCTGCATGCAGCCATACAAAAAAAATTGAGAAAATATGTCTCCAGTGTTGAGAAATCGCATGTGAAAGTTGGCGAAAACAGCAATTATTCCAACAGTACCCTTATGGGAGCTCCCAAATCTGCCAAGGGTTAAACTTTTTACAATAACATATAGAACAAAAGTTGTTGCACTTTGACAGCTGCATGCAGCCATACAAAAAAATTTGAGAAAATATGTCTCCAGTGTTGAGAAATCGCATGTGAAAGTTGGCGAAAACTGCAATTATTCCGACAGTACCCTTATGGGAGCTCCCAAATCTGCCAAGGGTTAAACTTTTTACAATAACATATAGAACAAAAGTTGTTGTACTTTGACAGCTGCATGCAGCCATACAAAAAAATTTGAGAAAATATGTCTCCAGTGTTGAGAAATCGCATGTGAAAGTTGGCGAAAACTGCAATTATTCCGACAGTACCCTTATGGGAGCTCCCAAATCTGCCAAGGGTTAAACTTTTTACAATAACATATAGAACAA
Organism: Pictodentalium vernedei; assembly: GCA_031216915.1. NCBI lineage: Eukaryota > Metazoa > Mollusca > Scaphopoda > Dentaliida > Dentaliidae > Pictodentalium > Pictodentalium vernedei. The sequence continues at coordinate 219,008,366 of CM062289.1, read as the reverse complement.
AAGTTGTTGTACTTTGACAGCTGCATGCAGCCATACAAAAAAATTTGAGAAAATATGTCTCCAGTGTTGAGAAATCGCATGTGAAAGTTGGCGAAAACAGCAATTATTCCGACAGTACCCTTATGGGAGCTCCCAAATCTGCCAAGGGTTAAACTTTTTACAATAACATATAGAACAAAAGTTGTTGTACTTTGACAGCTGCATGCAGCCATACAAAAAAAATTGAGAAAATATGTCTCCAGTGTTGAGAAATCGCATGTGAAAGTTGGCGAAAACAGCAATTATCCTGACAGTACCCTTATGGGAGCTCCCAAATCTGCCAAGGGTTAAACTTTTTACAATAACATATAGAACAAAAGTTGTTGTACTTTGACAGCTGCATGCAGCCATACAGAAAAATTTGAGAAAATATGTCTCCAGTGTTGAGAAATCGCATGTGAAAGTTGGCGAAAACTGCAATTATTCCGACAGTACCCTTATGGGAGCTCCCAAATCTGCCAAGGGTTAAACTTTTTACAATAACATATAGAACAAAAGTTGTTGTACTTTGACAGCTGCATGCAGCCATACAAAAAAAAATTGAGAAAATATGTCTCCAGTGTTGAGAAATCGCATGTGAAAGTTGGCGAAAACAGCAATTATTCCGACAGTACCCTTATGGGAGCTCCCAAATCTGCCAAGGGTTAAACTTTTTACAATAACATATAGAACAAAAGTTGTTGTACTTTGACAGCTGCATGCAGCCATACAAAAAAATTTGAGAAAATATGTCTCCAGTGTTGAGAAATCGCATGTGAAAGTTGGCGAAAACAGCAATTATTCCGACAGTACCCTCATGGGAGCTCCCAAATCTGCCAAGGGTTAAACTTTTTACAATAACATATAGAACAAAAGTTGTTGTACTTTGACAGCTGCATGCAACCATACAAAACATTCAGCGCTCAATCAATTAGATATGGAGAAAATTGACACTTAAGGTTACCAAATTCTAAAAAATTGAAGTGTTCTTGGACGGTACCTACTTTTAGGCAACCAGAATGGGCATAGGGTTAAACTTTACAACCAAACTTACAACAGCAAATATGATCGGTAGGCAATTCTGAATGCGGACATGTAAATTATTTTTCGATATTCCATTCCAAAGTGGAAGAAAACTGAACTCAAAATGAGCGAATTTTAGGTAGACTTTTAGGGTACTCTGATTCAAGGCCCGAAAACTGGGTGAAAGCTAAAACTATGAATAAAACATATAACAGCAAAATTGTTCTTGGATGAATGCCCAATCTTCTCACTGAACGTGATTTGCGAAAATGTGGTTGCAGTGCTGAGAAATCGCATGTGAATGTTGGCAATTTTCGCCAAAAATGCATTTTCAGGTGACGTTTGTGGCAAAACAGGGTCAACGTGGGTAATACTGCCTATGCAGACAGATGCAGGTGCACATGCTTCAAACACTAGGAACGTTTCGGCCCAATCGCCCAGAGCATTTTTGAGAATTGGGGCAAAACGTGACATTTTGGCGACATTTTTTACAATTTTGGCAGAAAACGAAAAACTTCAGAAATGCCATGACCCAGGTGAGAAACTTCGCATGATGCTCTACAGATGTGCCGAATTTCAACAAAATCGTACAGACCGTTTTCGCGTAATCCGTCAGACAAGATTTGGTGAAATAAAAAAAAAAATAAAACTAGATTTTTCGATTTCAAGAAATCGAGAGATTCACCTATTCCGCTTGTCTTTTTAGGCAGCGACGAAATAAGATTGCATATAGAGCTGGTAGTTTTTTAGGCTATATTAAGTGCATAGCCGATAGAAAACTCCCTACAGTGTCTAACAATTCTTTCGGCAATACTCTTTCACAATGGCGTGAATGCTGTATGGTTAATCTCCAAGTTAGGGCTAAATAGCAAACCTGTTGAACACATCGTGTATACTTAATAATAACAACATGTGCGTATGTGGCATCACAGATTGTGGCGAATGTTTTCGTAGCAGCGATTCCAAACTTTCAGCGTTTGTTGTTTATTTTTGAAGTTCGCGCAAACTCTGTCATATTATTAGAAAGTTCCGAAACCAAGCATGGGCCCGTCGCGGGACTCCCTCCCCCCCCCCACCCCCATCACACACTGCACATACGCTTTCTTGACATTCAAAAATGCAAAATTGATGTCGCTGTCCATGTGAAACCATGCCGAAACTCTTTGTTAAAAATGAGTGAAAATTTCATGGAAATCGGCCTAGAATTGGCTGAGATATAGCGTTGTGATGAGTGGCGGTGATAGTTTTAATTTGGTGCTGTTCTAACCGGTGCAACCTGACGCTGGGTGTATGCCTGGGGTTGTTGGACTGTTCCCTCTCTGAGGTAGTTCCACTTGAATCGTTTTGATTCACAGTCACTGGTGGAGAGATGCTGGTGACAGAAAGATGCTTTGTGTACACTTGCGCCAAATAGACTCCGCTAAGCTGGTAACAGTTAGAAAATTTCCAAAAATGAAAAGTGGACAGAAATCGCGCATGGGTTAATGGCGAAAATGCGGAAATTTGGCTAATTTGACATTAAAATTGAACAGACAGCAGTGTCGCTCATATGCCCACTGCGTCCAGGCCAGTGAAGGCAGATACACGAAATCTTCAGATCTTCCGACTGGACTCTTTCACACAGGCATGACAGGAAAATGGTTAAAATCGAAGTCATCGCATTCTTGCTGTAAAGCAGGTAGGTAGGTTGACAGACTGCATTTCATAATGTTCCAGCCGTAATTGCAGAAAATCCAAATCTACTTCTCTGAAACCACGTGCACAGGGTTAACTTAGAAATCAACAGCATCCTAGCAATACTGCTTAGAAAATAATATTACCACACATTTATCAATTCTGTGGCAATAACAATCAGCAAAAGAGGGTTAACAGACTGTTCTCTTTCAAACTGTCATGACTGTTGTGTGGTTAAAGTTGAAGTCAGGGCAGGCGGGCATTTCTGACATCTGTTCCGACTCTACCCTTTCACACAGAAATTACTGGCGAATGGTTAAAATCGAATTCAGGGTGTGCCTACTGTCAGGCAGCAAGGAAGATATACACACTCACAGGCCGTTTTTCATACTATTCCAGCCATTTTTGCTGGAAATCCATATCTACTTCTCTGTAACAACGCATGCAGGGTTAATTTAGAAATCAACAGCATTATAGTAATATTGCTTTGTTGCAATAAAAATCAGTAAAAGAGGGTTAATGAAAATTTTGAAAAGTGTATTTTTTTTCAGGCAGTACTCTCTCTCTATCAAATAGGAAAAACAACATCTGGAGACTGCTGGCCAGTTAGAATCATATTACACAAAAAATAAATAAAGCATCTCAGTTTCCAAAGATCATCAATCACAACTTGACAGAGTTTCTGGTGCATAGAAAACATTCAGCGCTGAATCAATTAGGATATGGAGTAAATTGTCACTTGAACTGAAAATGTTTTTTTTTTTGGATGGGACCTATCTTTATGATGCTAGAATGGGCATAGGGTTAAACTTTACAACAAATCTTACCACAGAAAATATGCTCAGTAGGCAATTGTGAATACGCACATGCAAATCATTTTCGATATTCCGTTCCAAAGAGGAAGACGAGTGAATGCGCGCAATCAGGCAGCGGGTGCGGGCAGCCAGTAGGCAGGCAGGCACAGGCAGGCAGGAACATGCAGGCAGGCTCAGACCGAGGCATACAGAGCGCACAGGCAGGCGGGCAACTGTACTCTTTCACACAGACATGGCTGTTGAATGGTGAATATCGAAGTCGGGACGGGCTTGATGTTAGGCAGGTAGATAGGTAGACAGACTGCGCGCAGGCATCTAGTGCAGATAGGCAGGCACAGGCGGGCAGACAGGCAGGCACAAGCAGGCAGGCAGGCAGGCAGGCACGCAGGTAGACACGCAGGCACGCAGGCAGACTCGGGCAAGCACAGGCAGGCGCAGGCAGGCTCGCAGCCAGGAAGGCAGGCGCACGGGCAGTTCTAACAACAACGACTGTACTCTTTCACACAGGCATGACTGGTAAATAGTTAAAATCGAAGTCAGGGCTGGCTTGATGCCAGGTAGGTAGATAAACAGAGAGACTGTGTTCAGGCGTGGGCAGGGAGGCGCTGGTAAGCGCAGACAGGCACACAGGCAGGCTTAGGCAGGCACGCCAGCAGGTGCGCATGCAGGCAGGCACAGGCAGTCGGGCAGGCAGGCGCACATGCAGGCAAGCGCGCAGAAAGGCTGGCGTGCAGGCATTTCTAACAACTCTTCCAACTGTTCTCTTTCTCACAGGCATGACTGTTGAATGGTTAATATCGAAGTCAGGGTAGACTTGATGTTAGGTAGATAGGCAGGCAGGCAGGTAGGCAGGCAGGCATGCATGCAGGCAGGCAGGCATTTCTAACAACTCTTCCAAATGTACTCTTTCACACAGGCATGACAGGTGAATGGTTAAAATCGAAGTCAGGACGGGCTTGCTGTCAGGCAGGTAGGTAGGTAGACTCACAAACTGCATTTCATAATATTCCAGCCATAATTGCTGAAAATCCATGTCTACTTCTCTGCAACCACGTGCACAGGGTTAAGTTAGAAATCAACAGCATCATAGCAATACTGCTTAGGACATAGTGTCACCACACATATATCTATTCTGTTGCAATGAAAAAATCAGTAACAAAGGGTTAACAGACTGTTCTCTTTCACACTGGCATGACTGTTGTATGGTTATTTTCGAAGTCAGTGTAGACAGGCATTTCTGACAACTCTTCCGACTCTACCCTTTCACATAGACATGACTGGTGAATGGTTAAAATCGAAGTCAGGACGTACTTTCTGTTAGTCAGGTAGGTAGGCCTACACACTCATAGACTTTCATATTATTCCAGCCATAATTGCTGGAAATCCATATCTACTTCTCTGTAACCGAGCATGCAGGGTTAAGTTAGAAATCAACTGCATTATAGCAATATTGCTTTGCTCACATTTATGAATTCTGTTACAATAAAAACCATAAAAGAGGGTTAATGGATATTTTGAAAAGTGCAGTGCTCTATCAAATAAAAAAGCAGCATCTGGAGAATGCTGGTCAGCTACTAATGATATTATACAAATAAAACGTTAATCACAGCTTGACAGTTACTGATAACAGCAAGCTTGAGGAATTTTAACTGGCATTAGCAAAGTAAACCACTTTTATAAAGAATTTGAGGGTAGTCCAATTCAAGGCCTGAAAACTGCCGTTTCCATTCACTATTTACCCACCACAAGTCGGTCGAGTTTGGCATCATTTCTGTCTATTTGATGAATTGTTCAGCTTTAAATATTCGCACATTCACATGGGAGAGAAAGTGTGGAGTTAAACTGCTTATTTTAGGCCGTACCGACAGAAACTGACAACTTGACACGGTGGCGAAAAAGCCGTCATCTGGCTAATTTAATATTCAAATTGAACAGATACATTGTTGGATATATGCCAATTATGTCCCGACTGTGCACGACAGCAACTTGAAATTCTCAGAGTGTGTTCTACTCTCCCTGGCCGACAGCTTAGTATCTCTGTCGAGTGCCGAGACCGCGTGGAAACACCGCGGATCAGGTGGAAACCGAGGGCATGATTCGCCCCTACTTTATTTTCAATTCAACGGCTTTTACATTCATTATTTTACCTGTCACCGGCTGACTTTGGCATTATATCGGTCTATTTGATGAACTTTTCAACCTGAACTATTTGCGGCTTCATGTTGCACCACCGAAAGACCAACGGACGGTTACAGTGTTGAGAAATCACCTTTGAAAGTTGGCGAAAACAACAATTATTCCGACTGTACCGTTATGGGATCTCTCAAATCTGCAAGGGTTAACATCAGGGTTAAATTCTGTTGGAATTAAAATCAGTAAAAGAGAGTCAACAGACTGTGCTCTTTCACACTGGCATGAAAGTAGCATGGTTAATGTCGAAGTCAGGGCAGGCAGGCAGGCTGGTGGGTATACAGGCTTTTTTCGGGAAGGCAGGCAAGTAGTTTTAACAACTCTTTCAACTGAACCCTCACACAGACATGTCAGGTGAATGGTTAAACTCGAAGTCAGGGCATGCTTGCTTTCAGGCAGGTAGGTAGGCAGACCAACTGATAAACTGCATTTCATATGATTCCAGTCATAATTGCTGGAAAATCCATATCTACTTCTATGAAACCACACGTACAGGGTGAAGTTAGAAAACAGCCTCACAGCAGCACTGCTTAGAAAATAGTTCGAGCACACATCTATCAATTCTGTTGCAATAAAAATCAGTAAAAGAGGGTTAACCTAATGTTCTCTTTCACATTGGCATGAATATTGTATGGTTAATGTGGAAGCCAGGGCAGGCTGGTAGGCTGGCGGGCGGTTTAACAGGCTTTTTCAGGCTGGCAGGCAGGCAGGCAGGAACTTCTAACAACTCTTCCGACTGGACTCTTTCACACAGACATGACAGGAAAATGGTTAAAATCGAAGTCATCGCATGCTTGCTGTAAAGCAGGTAGGTAGGTTGACAGACTGCATTTCATAATGTTCCAGCCATAATTGCAGAAAATCCATATCTACTTCTCTGAAACCACGTGCACAGGGTTAACTTAGAAATCAACAGCATCCTAGCAATACTGCTTAGAAAATAATATTACCACACATTTATCAATTCTGTGGCAATAACAATCAGCAAAAGAGGGTTAACAGACTGTTCTCTTTCACATTGTCATGACTGTTGTGTGGTTAAAGTTGAAGTCAGGGCAGGCGGGCATTTCTGACATCTGTTCCGACTCTACCCTTTCACACAGAAATTACTGGCGAATGGTTAAAATCGAATTCAGGGTGTGCTTACTGTCAGGCAGGAAGGAAGATACACACACTCACAGGCCGTTTTTCATACTATTCCAGCCATTTTTGCTGGAAATCCATATCTACTTCTCTGTAACAACGCATGCAGGGTTAATTTAGAAATCAACAGCATAAAAGTAATATTGCTTTGTTGCAATAAAAATCAGTAAAAGAGGGTTAATGAAAATTTTGAAAAGTGTATTTTTTTTCAGGCAGTACTCTCTCTCTATCAAATAGGAAAAACAACATCTGGAGACTGCTGGCCAGTTAGAATCATATTACACAAAAAATAAATAAAGCATCTCAGTTTCCAAAGATCATCAATCACAACTTGACAGAGTTTCTGGTGCATAGAAAACACTCAGCGCTGAATCAATTAGGATATGGAGTAAATTGTCACTTGAACTGAAAATGTTTTTTTTTTTTTTGGATGGGACCTATCTTTATGATGCTAGAATGGGCATAGGGTTAAACTTTACAACAAATCTTACAACAGAAAATATGCTCAGTAGGCAATTGTGAATACGCACATGCAAATCATTTTCGATATTCCGTTCCAAAGGGGAAGACAAGTGAATGCGCGCAATCAGGCAGTGGGTGCGGGCAGCCAGTAGGCAGGCAGGCACAGGCAGGCAGGAACATGCAGGCAGGCTCAGACCGAGGCATACAGGGCGCACAGGCAGGCGGGCAACTGTACTCTTTCACACAGGCATGGCTGTTGAATGGTGAATATCGAAGTCAGGACGGGCTTGATGTTAGGCAGGTAGATAGGTAGACAGACTGCGCGCAGGCATCTAGTGCAGACAGGCAGGCACAGGCAGGCAGGCAGGCAGGCAGGCAGGCACAAGCAGGCACGCAGGCAGGCACGCAGGTAGGCACGCATGCGCGCAGGCAGACTCGGGCAAGCACAGGCAGGTGCAGGCAGGCTTGCAGACAGGAAGGCAGGCGCACGGGCAGTTCTAACAACAACGACTGTACTCTTTCACACAGGCGTGACTGGTAAATAGTTAAAATCGAAGTCAGGGCTGGCTTGATGTCAGGTAGGTAGATAAACAGACAGACTGTGTTCAGGCGTAGGCAGGGAGGCGCTGGTAAGCGCAGACAGGCACACAGGCAGGCTTAGGCAGGCAGGCCAGCAGGAGCGCATGCAGGCAGGCAGGCACAGGCAGTCGGGCAGGCAGGCGCACATGCAGGCGCAGGCAAGCGCGCAGAAAGGCTGGCGTGCAGGCATTTCTAACAACTCTTCCAACTGTTCTCTTTCTCACAGGCATGACTGTTGAATGGTTAATATCGAAGTCAGGGTAGACTTGATGTTAGGTAGATAGGCAGAGGCAGGCAGGCAGGCAGGCATTTCTAACAACTCTTCCGAATGTACTCTTTCACACAGGCATGACAGGTGAATGGTTAAAATCGAAGTCAGGACGGGCTTGCTGTCAGGCAGGTAGGTAGGTAGACTCACAAACTGCATTTCATAATATTCCAGCCATAATTGCTGAAAATCCATGTCTACTTCTCTGCAACCACGTGCACAGGGTTAAGTTATAAATCAACAGCATCATAGCAATACCGCTTAGGACATAGTGTCACCACACATATATCTATTCTGTTGCAATGAAAAAATCAGTAACAAAGGGTTAACAGACTGTTCTCTTTCACACTGGCATGACTGTTGTATGGTTATTTTCGAAGTCAGGGTAGACAGGCATTTCTGACAACTCCTCCGACTCTACCCTTTCACATAGACATGACTGGTGAATGGTTAAAATCGAAGTCAGGACGTACTTTCTGTTAGTCAGGTAGGTAGGCCTACACACTCATAGACTTTCATATTATTCCAGCCATAATTGCTGGAAATCCATATCTACTTCTCTGTAACCGAGCATGCAGGGTTAAGTTAGAAATCAACTGCATTATAGCAATATTGCTTTGCTCACATTTATGAATTCTGTTACAATAAAAACCATAAAAGAGGGTTAATGGATATTTTGAAAAGTGCAGTGCTCTATCAAATAAGAAAAAACAGCATCTGGAGAATGCTGGTCAGCTACTAATGATATTATACAAATAAAACGTTAATCACAGCTTGACAGTTACTGATAACAGCAAGCTTGAGGAATTTTAACAGGCATTAGCAAAGTAAACCACTTTTATAAAGAATTTGAGGGTAGCCCAATTCAAGGCCTGAAAACTGTATGAAGATTAAAACGTTGAATAAAACATATAACAGCAAAATTGTTCTAGGATGTACGCTCTATCTTTTCATGGGAAAAACTTTGAGAAAATATGAGTCCAGTGCTGAGAAATCGCATGTGAAAGTTGGCGAAAACAACAATTATTCCGACAGTACCCTTATGGGAACTCCCAAATCTGGCAAGGGTTAAACTTTTAATAATAACATATAAAACAAAAGTTGTCATACTTTGACTGCTGCATGCAGCCATAGAAAACATTCAGTGCTCAGTCAATTAGATATGGAGTAAATTGACACTTAAAGTTACCAAATTCTAAAAAATTGAAGTTTTCTTGGACGGTACCTACTTTTAGGCAACCAGAATGGGCATAGGGGTAAACTTTACAACCAAACTTACAACAGCAAATATGATCGGTAGGCAATTGTGGATGCGGACATGTAAATTATTTTTCGATATTCCATTCCAAAGTGGAAGAAAACTGAACTCAAAATGAGCGAATTTTAGGTAGACTTTTAGGGTACTCTGATTCAAGGCCCGAAAACTGGGTGAAAGCTAAAACTATGAATAAAACATATAACAGCAAAATTGTTCTTGGATGAATGCCCAATCTTCTCACTGAAAGTGATTTGCGAAAATGTGGTTGCAGTGCTGAGAAATCGCATGTGAATGTTGGCAAATTTCGCCAAAAATGCATTTTCGGGTGACGTTTGTGGCAAAACAGGGTCAACGTGGGTAATACTGCCTATGCAGAGAGGTGCAGGTGTACATGCTTCAAACACTAGGAACGTTTTGGCCCAATCGCCCAGAGCATTTTTGAGAATTGGGGCAAAACATGACATTTTGGCTACATTTTTTACGATTTTGGCAGAAAACGAAAAACTTCAGAAATGCCATGACCCAGGTGAGAAACTTCGCATGATGCTCTACAGATGTGCCGAATTTCAACAAAATCGTACAGACCGTTTTCGCGTAATCCGTCAGACAAGATTCGGTGAAATAAAAAAAAAAATAAAAAAAAAAAAAATAAAAAAAAAAAAAAAAAAGAAAAATACCAATAATAATAGATCCACCTATTAGAAATAGGTGAATCTAAAAAAAAAAAATAAAAAAAAAAATAAAAAAAAAAAAAAAAAAAAAAAGAAAAAACGCAATAACAATAGATCCACCTATTTGAAATAGGTGAATCTAAATATAAATGCTGACCGTAGCCTCTAACAAATGTATAGGTAAAGTATTGTAAACGTGGGCGACAGTTGGATGCTAAATTAGAAAAGAAATCTTTGAGTCCCAGAGTGGGTCTGATTGAACTCAAAAATATTTGTTCTCATAGCACAGTGATAACAAATGCACCCAAAAACACTTGTTCCTGTCCCAAAGTGATAACAAAGGTACCCAAGAAGTTTCATGAAGATTGGTTCATGAATAGAGCCTCTAGCCCGAGCTGTATTGACATGTGCACTTACTGTGTATAAGTAGCACTGAATAAATCAAAGTTCATCTAATTTGCATAATTTCTGCACGAGACAAAAGCCTGTAGTATATGTGAAGTATTCCATGTAACTAAACATTCATTCAAAAATTTATTCAAATCAGAACCTTCATATAGAAGTTCTGTACAAAAAACTGATTGTACCTAATTTTGGTACAAAATGGTTGCTGGGAGCCATCTTGAATTTTGGATGGCACCCAAAAACACTCATTCTCGTCCCAAGGTGATAACAAAGGTACCGAAGAAGTTTCGTGAAGATTGGTTCATAAATAGAGCCTCTAGCCCAAGCCATATTGACATGTGCACTTACTGAGTATATGCAGCACTGAATAAATCAAAGTTCATCTAATTTGCATAATTTCTGCATGAGAAAAAACCCTGTATTATATGTGATGTATTCCATGTTACTAAACATTCATTCAAAAATTTATTCAAATTAGAACCTTCATATAGAAGTTCTGGACAAAAAACTGATTGTAACTAATTTTGGTACAAAATGGCCATTGGCAGCCATCTTGAATTTCGGACCGCACCCAAAAACACTTGTTCTCGTCCCAAGGTGATAACAAAGGTACCCAAGAAGTTTTGTGAAGATCGGTTCATAAATACAGCCCCTAGCCAGAGACGTATTGACACGTGTACTTACTGTGTGTAAGTAGTACTGAAAAAATCAAAGTTCATCTAATTTGCAGAATTTCTGCACGAGAAAAAAACCTGTATTATATGTGATGTATTCCATGTTACTAAACATTCAGACAAAAATTTATTCGAATCAGAATTTTCACTCAGAAGTTCTGTATAAAAAACTAAAATGGCTGCTGGTGGCCATCCTGAATTTCAGACCGCACCCAAAAACACTCTTTCTCGTCCCAAGGTGATAACAAAGGTACCCAAGAAGTTTCGTAAAGATCAGTTTATAAATACGGCCTCTAGCCCGAGCCGTACTGAATTGTTGACAGACGGACGATGGGCCATGGCCTAACCTCAAATTTGACTATGTCAAAGTTGAGCTAAAAATTTGACTACGTCAAAGTTGAGCTAAAAATTGGACTACGTCAAAGTTGAGCTAAAAATGGAAAGCTATTCAAATTTATAAAAATAGCAAATATTTTAAGTTGTTTTCAACTGAAACTGATGAACAAAAACACTGGACACCAGTGAAAAATGGAACAAATATTTAATTCTTCTTTTCTTGAATTTGCTTTCATTCTGTTTTCTGTACTTCATTTTCAAACATCGTTTACAAACAAAACTATCCATAATACAAATATATTTATTTATGCCATTTGCTGAAGGGTTTTTGCAACAATGAGAGGTAAACAATCTAACTAGAATGTCTTATCCAATTTTTTGCAGATGAAATTGAACAAGATTGGTTCGTGTTCCATTTGTCTACACTGGGATACTTTCAAGCGTTCGAAAAAAGAAAATAATCCTCTGTTTTTTTCTCTATATATACTTGGCTCATTAACTTGGCTTGATGAGAAGTTAATTCATTATTTTATGTTACAAAGGTATCTTGTTAGTTTTTTTTTATTTTTAAGGGTACAGACGTCTCAAGTGCTAGGCATTTCAGTTGCTGACAATTTGGGTAAATTTGGCACCAATCAATACATTCCAGCCGCTAGTATTTTCAGTCAGTTCGACCACAGAAGAGTGGGAGTGTAATAATTGAAGACTGGCTGAGGAAGTAATTTTATTTGTAGGATTTTTTTTTATATCGAAAACAACATACATGTAGCTTTGTGACATCAAATTAGTTTACAAACTGACACAAAAAGGTTGACGTTTTGTGTTGAAATAATATATATTATATCCTCATAATCATTTTCCCTACCCCAATAACTTAAAGGAACAAAAAAAACCCCAACAAACTATAACTATTCTCATGCTATTGTCAGTTTCATCTAGACATTAAGCATTAGTCCCGGCCAAACTAGAATGGCAGTTGATCAGGCAGAGCTGATCATGCTAGATTGACTAGCTGAATATAAAAGTGAACTGCCATAAAAAATAATTAAAAAAAATAATAATTTTTTTTATTAATATTCTCCTCTTATTTTCTTAGGCCAAAGTACTTTGAAACTTATGCTTACTTTATACCCTCAAATAAATTTTTTTCTACAAAAAATGAAATGATTCTATATTTGAAGAAAATGTGTTCTTTTGATAAGAAATCCAGGTGGGTTAGGTGGGATATAACCCCATAACTTTATCCCTAAATATCCTCAAGCCTTTTTGAGCACTCCCTTACAATGTGCTCCTTTTCTGTCATCACTATCCAAGCCTTTCCATGCCCGTTTTTAGGTGAATTATGATTGGGCGAGATTGCTCAAGGAGGTTTCGACTAGTAATGTCGTCGAGGCAATTAATTATGTCACTGTAATGACAGGACAGAACTTACTGCAAATAAAATATTCTCTTTTGAGAAATATCACATTTGTTTTTCAATGCACATTGTCTGTGGAACAAAAGCATGTTAGTTATTGTTGTACAGTGGAACCCTGTTAATTGAATAGCTACTTCGCCAATGAAAATTATTCAGTTAACAAGAGTGTTCAATTAACAGGGATTCTTCACTTTCCTGTATTTTAGAGATAAACTTAGCATTTATTCTATTATATCTTGTTTGACAGAGCTCCATGAGCTCTGTCAAACAAGATATAATAGATTAAATGCCTGCATTGGATGTCCTGAGGCCAAATAGATCTATAAAAGGAAAACTGGGGAGAGTAATGGTAATTTCTCGACATGTTACAAAATTTTTTATTCATTCAACATGAGTTTTCTCTATTATTATAACCTATATTCAATTAACAGGTCACATCTGTACTGGAGGTATGGTAAATGGTTTTGTGCTAGGCAATTATATTCATTTAACAGGGTTATTCAGTTAAGAGATATCCAATTAAGTGGGCTCCACTGTATTAAATTTTTGCTTTGTCTGAAAAAGGTAAGTACTTTTCAAAGGCTATGCTTAAAGGAAAACAAGCCAAGACCAATACCGGGTCTGGACCTACGTCGCTGCATGCAATTGAATCGGCAAACAGGAAGTGGCTGCACGGCAGATCTGAAAATTGCATACACGATACAACTGATCATTATCAGGCTCCAGATGAAATATAAAATCAATCCCTTGCATAGAAGCCGAGAAAAGTTTGCCGAAAAATTTCAATGTTCAGTGGGTACAGTAAAATTTCAAAGTATCGGCAAACAGGAAGTGGCTGCACGACAGATCTGAAAATTGCTTAAACGATACAACTCATCATTATGAAGCAGCAGACCAAATATAAAATCATTCCCTTTCATACAAGCCAAGAAAACCTTCATGGGAAAAGTGTTTCAAACGGACTGACGGACTGACAGATGGAGTCGAGCGGTTACTAGACCTGCTCTGCCGCTGGCGATGCAGGTAAAAAGAAATACTCAGGCAAGTGCTATTTTTATCATATTTTTTTTAAAAGCTTTTAATGTTACACATATAGTTTGTTTTGTCATTTGAGATCGTATTGACCTTTATTTAACACAAGTATCTGTGAACTGTTTCTAACTTTGATAGTACATTTAAGTATTCTTTGTTGTTTTCTGGAGGGGTGGGGAGGTACTTTTGCAAAATTTTTTTGAATGAAGATTTTAACCCACAAAGTGTAAGATCCTGTCGATAAGTTTGCAATTCTTTAAAAAAAATAATTTTTGTGAACCACCGGTCACAATAATCCGAGATGGTTCAGGGGCATTTCATCTCAAAATTAGCTCGAATGGATATTTCATCCCAACTCTATTCATACCAAAAGCAGATTTTTATGTTGGTTTGTATATGTGTAGTGGGGAGATGGGGGAGGTACCCTTTCAAGTATTTTCAAATGAAGATGATAATCCCAATAGTTTAGAACCATGTCCAATAAACCTTAAATTATTTAAAAAGAATATTTCTCATGAACCACCTGTCACAAACTTTTGAGGTGTAGTGTTCAACTTCTTTAAGTAAACAAGATTCCAGTTTGTTCCCAGAAAGTTTCTTTTCTATGTTCCAATACAAAGAGATTTGATGATATGTGCACAAAGTAAGTTCTTCATGGGCCTTTTCTTGTACGCTTGTGCTTGCACAAAAAGTTTTCTTGTTTATCTTTTGATACACTTTATTTTGAAAACCATCATGAACCCTCTGCACAATGACATCAAAATACCTGTATTTTATTCTGGAAATTTTATCCAGAATTCAACTAAGATTTAATCAGTTTATTCTAGTTTGACAGAGTTGAACTTAGGCATCACAAAATAGATCTCCTGTATCTCAGGCCATTTTTTGTAAACTTGCATGTGGGGAGGTTATTTTTTATTTTATTTTTTATTTTTGTAATTATTTTTTTGCCATCAAAAATTCATCTTGTTGGTTTTTGTTTTAGGCCTCAAAATCTACAGAATAGCATGGGGGGAGGGGGGGGGGGATTTCATCCCTTGAGTGCAACAAGGCTTTGCAATGCTAAAGCATTGCAAAGCCTTGTTGTACTCAAGGGACAAATTTATCAATTTTATTAACTTGGATAAAATATCAGACATAAACCATTTTATTTTTATTTTTTCAAGTTTGCATTGGTTATAAAGAGAGCATGCAGAACCAAAAGGACCATGCGGGAGGGCCTGAGAAACAGATTTTTTACTCTTTAAGGCCTTATGAAAACTAAGATTTGCTTGCAGTCACTCATGAGATAATTCCGATACCAACTCATAAGCAGTAGATATTCTCTGTTGATGTATATTTTGATTTCTATCATCTCACTGGATAAAACATAAGAAAAACTGATATTATTCAATCTAAAACTGTTGCTAAGGGTGATTGATATCCTACTTCTGGCTTTACAGAACACACCTGTAAAGCATTGCAAAGCCTTGTTGTACTCAAGGGACAAATTTATCAATTTTATTAACTTGGATAAAATATCAGACATAAACCATTTTATTTTTATTTTTTCAAGTTTGCATTGGTTATAAAGAGAGCACGCAGAACCAAAAGGGCCATGCGGGAGGGCCTGAGAAACAGATTTTTTACTTTTTAAGGCCTTATGAAAACTAAGATTTGCTTACAGTCACTCATCAGATAATTCCGATACCAACTCATAAGCAGTAGATATTCTCTGTTGATGTATATTTTGATTTCTATCATCTCACTGGATAAAACATAAGAAAAACTGATATTATTCAATCTAAAACTGTTGCTAAGGGTGATTGATATCCTACTTCTGGCTTTACAGAACACACCTCTGAATGCATAGCTTTGAAATTTTGGAATATGTTGGCAGTTACCTGCTTGTGGGCATGTCAGAGAAAATTTATCGAAATCAAATAAGATTAGGAAATGGTATTACTGAGACAGGTAATAATATTCAAGAATATTTTCATTGTCACACATGACTTAGCTCTGCCTCGGCATTCCAAACAACACACACATTCTTCACATTATGAACTTTTTATAACTGGGGCATGTAAACTGGAATGCATACGCTTTCATCTGACAATGTTGGAAATGTACTGTTAAATGATGTTGAAACTCTCATGGAAAACATAATGAATGATTGAGATGAATGTGACAATTCAGATAAGTGAAAAGCAAATAATTTCAGAATGGGACCAAATGTGTAAGATTTCTCCCAAGAGATGTTGGTACATATTTTGAATCTCTGATGATGTGAATGGTGAAGAAATGGGCCCTGTCACAATTCATCCTAAGTCTTCAATGCCACATCAGTTGGCTTACATATGATATGGTTATGTTCATTAAGATAGAAATTTCCATTCATATTTTTTATTGAAAATATATTGTTTTATCCGAATGGTCCAAGCTGTATTGATAATGTATTGAACATCGTATCGTGCTTATATTTTTTATTGAAAATGTATTGTTTTAGCCGAACGGTCCAAGCTGTATTGATAATGTATTGAACATCGTATCGTGCTTAACTTTCACTAGGACATACAGCAGTACATTGTCATTTGCCAGTTTGCAGCACTCCACACCTAAGTGACCCTTTTTGAGCTGTACTCCAGAAATAGGACAGTGTTTTTGAATAATCATTCCCATTCATCACTTACTTTTATGACCAGGAGGATATGAGATTCAAAAAATAATATATAAATCGGTCAATTATAAGATTTACATCTTATTTTAACTTTGCTTTCCAAGAGAATTTCACGATCCAAGTTGAATGGCTCAGGCTATTAACTCCTTGCATGCAGCTGATGGATATTCCTGCTCAGGACACAATATCTCTTGCCACGAAAATAAGTATAATTTGGGCACTTTAAACCAAATTATCTTCTGCACACTGTATCAACGTTTTTGTCCATTGATTTCTGGAATTAAAATGTCATGAATTTCCATCAAATCAAGTCATGGCTGCTTCATAGCAGCCATGACTAGATTTCATGAAAACCATTTTCGAAATATAAGGCAGGTGAAGAGTTAAACAACACAATGCCATGTCATCAGTAACTTCACACTACAGTCTCAAGTCAATACTGATAACCCTGTTCAGTAGTTGTCTATGTGTTGACTATGCAGAGTTATTCAGTTACAGAAATAACAAAGAACTCATCAATTCAACCAGTTCAGCCAGAAGTGGAAGTAATGAACATACTTCATGTAAGTTGTTAAAATTCTGTGTTTATTGAGGAAAGTCGCAATTTTGACAGTAGTTAGTATAAACCCAGCAGTATGGATGGGGGCACTAGGATAAAAGGGGGTGTGTGGGTAATGGGACTCTTCTTAAGACAAAAGTTACAGTTGAAAGAAATTTCATTACTTGCAAGTATTGTTATCTAGTAAATGTTTATGCCTTCATGACACTGTCTGTTTATTTATATTTGCTTCCTATTCAAATATTCATTAACGTTTTGTGGATAGGGAGCATATAGCCTTCCTTGAACACAAATTTCTGTTGGGAAGAGGAAGAAAAATGAAAAAAATGCCGATAGGAACACCGATCCAATGTCCAGTTGTGAGAGCACAAAAGAGGGTTTAATTATTATCAACTCATCGTCTGGAAACCAATTGTTTACAATTTACCATGTGAAGAGTCACTGTGACCTTGACCTTTGATCTAGTGATTCCCAAATAAACAGGGCTCTTTCTTGCACAAATGCCAACCTACCTATGAAGTTTCATGAACAAGGGTGTAACCATTGTCAAATTATCATTTGGAAACCAAATGTTTACGATTTATTATGTTCAAGGTCACTGTGACCTTGCCCTTAGACCTAGCGAGTCCAAAATAAATAGGGGCCTTCCACTCACCCAGGGGAACCTAGCTATGAAGTTTCATGATTGTGTGTCACACCATTATCAAGTTATCTTACTTTATTGAAGGTCACTGTGACCTTGACCTTTCACCTAGCGAGTCCAAACTAAATAGGTTCTTCCTTTTTACTGATATCAACCTACCTATGAAGTTTCATGATTGTGAGTTGAACCAGTATCAAATTATCATCTGGAAACCAACTGTTTTGATTTACTATGTTCAGGGACCTTGAACGTTGACCTGGTGAGTCCAAAATAAATAGGGATCTTCCTCTCATGAAAGCCAACCTACAGATGAAGTTTCATGAATGTGGGTTGAACCATAGTCATGTTATCATCTGGAAACCAATTGTTTATGATTTACTATGTTCAAAGTCACTGTAACCTTCACCTTTGACCTAGCAAGTCCAAATAAATAGGGTTCTTTCTCTCACAGATGCCAATCTACCTATGAATTTTGATGAACGTAGGTCGAACCAATATCAAGTTATCGTCATTGTGAACTTTGAACTTACGGGTATGAATATTAATAAACAGTTCAATGGTTATGAAGGCGCAGGTAGGATGTCCCAGTCACTTTTCGCCCCAGTTTTGAAAAAAATGACAACCTGCGATCTAAAACTTAACTTTTTTTGTAACTTCAGATATTTTTTTTTTGTTACAGATGTTATCAAACTAATAATGAATTCAAATAAACCTAGTATTTTTTCTTCACCATCTAAGAACTGTTAACCATGCATCACATTAGGTACATTTTTGAGGGTATGTGCGTAAATGGTGCAGAAACAGAAACAAAGGGAAAGGGAAGCCTGCACAATAATAATCCATTCAGATGTTAATAATGGTCGCTAACATTTTTTTATACTTACCAATGGCCCAGACTAGCTGGTGCTTAACTGAAAGTTATTACGGGCCAAAAACAAATTTTGAACCCCCCCCCAATCCTCCAAATTTTCTTGCAAAATCGAAAATTAAAAGTCCTATCTGGCCCTCCAAAAATTTACTCTTCGCGCATGCACAGACGTCAGGAAGTGACTGAATTGGCGCCAACATCATTCTTTGTAGAAGAGAGTACTACATAATAATTCAGCGGGAAGGAATGAGTACCCACTCATGGGAGGGCCATCTCCGTCTGGGCCATTGGTAAGTATAAAAATATACAAATTACTTCAAATTTATAATATTTTTACACTGTAAACCAATGGCCCAGACTAGCTGAATCATAAAAAGGCGGAGGGCCTAGAACTTCAGAATTAGTAGATCAACATAGTTGAAAGGAAATTAAAATTAATAGGAATTACATGTATGTCTCTCTATACAGTAATAGAGAAGATGTATCATAAAAAAGGAGCCCAGTTCAAGTAATTTTGTAAACTTTGCATGAAGACTATGCTAATTGGATGTAACAAGTTCGCAATTTTCAATGCTAGCCTGGACTAAGCCTCAAAAATAAGGATGGCGTATTTAAGAATGAGAGAATATTAGCGCTGAAATGATTAGCTATTTTCAAAAGTCGACTAGTAGGCCCGTTTTGCTACAAAAAACAAGATTACTTACCAAGTGTTAAAAAAAATGCATAGTTTTTCAGTGAAATGCTACAACTTATTTCGACACATACTGTAATTTGCAAATTAGCAAGTGATCTGATTTGAAGTTTTGTTGACATATCATCCCCCACCCACCTCCGATCTGTGCCCATGCTAGAATGTATGATAAATGCCAGGTATATTTCTTAGTTGTGGCGAAGATTTATGAGATCAAAAACTGTTAAAACAAATACATAAGGAGATATATTGCTATTCATTTCTTAGAAAATTATCCCTACTATTTTGAAATGTTTCATTCACACGGGGCAGTTCAAGAGTTATTTTTAGGCTATATGTCATTTCGTGCGAAGCGTCACAGACCAGGTGGTTCACCTCTGTCTCTCTTCAGAAATGGAATCCACATTGTGCATTGTGAGTTTCCTGTCACTTTGGCAGTTTCAATTAAAAATAACTTTTCAAATGCTTCACGTTTGTGATTAAAACTTAGGCACTGCATGTAGATATGTCATAAATACATATCTGTGAAATACAGTGCCAAAATGCAGTCTAGTTTTAATATACCAATTCTTCAAATAAAAAAAGATTATAAATTTCACCGAATGACAGAGGATGTAGCATGTGACTGAAGACTTCCAATCAGATGATGTGGATATAAATCATTTGGCGCCAGAATAAAATAAACTATTCAATTGGCTGAATTCCTGTATTATTTTCACTCACATCACCATATTAGGAAAGAATTCTGTTAAATAGGCTTGTTTAGATAATTCATATTCATGAAGATGGGTCATAGATGTGTTTTTTTTTACTTGATAGTAAGTTCTTGTAAGTATAACGGAAGTCGAAAAAATCTTTGGTGATACATTGGTAATTGAATGAGTTTGACAATATTTAACGTTATTCGCAAAAAGGGATTCCAAATTATGAATTGCGTCGCTAAATAGGCGATTTGTATCGCAAAATGCGATGCGAACCCAGTTATTTTAAGGCCTGGCCAATATGGGCATATAATGTAACAAATTGGATTGAACATGAGTGCGAAAGTGAAAGTAAACCTTTAAACAAATACAGAAGCAAGTGCCGGAATTGTAAATTTTCGTGAGTTGGGTTAAAATGAACAACATATTTTGCCTCAGTTTTCCAAAAAATAGGGTTCTGCCGACTTTACTGTCAGTTGTGGCAAATCAGAGTATAGTATGTCTGACACTTATACCTTGCAATGATCTCCGTAATGAAGGTGCCGACTAGTCAACTGGCGAATTTCAGAGTCGACTTTTTTAGTAATCGAGTCGGGGTCGACTAGTCGAACAATCATTTCAGCACTAGAGAATATCCCCCACAAACATACGCCATATACAATAAAACTCCAGCTGTATGCAGGATATAATTACAGACAATACAGCTTCACTCATATTTACATAGTTATGAAGCCGGAGGAGAGGTAAAAAATCACACCCCCCCCCTTTCTTTTGAAGGAATCTTCAAAAAGAAAGAGGGGAGCACTCTGGAATCAGTAAAAGCGGTACTAAAAAACAATATACATATTCGTCGAACAGGCACTCAGGTATTAATTATTATTAATAAATGGTGCTTAATGCCACTTCAGAAGCTAAGGCTATAGCAACAATCCCGGTAATTAACATCGCACGCTATATAACATACACCTGTCGGCAAATGCAAATAGGTCCAAAACCGGAGATATAATATATAACATGCACATGTCCAATAGAACCACAATGAATGATCTCTGGAAAGTAAACAGACTTCCAAGGTAACCCACAGGAGACCCCATTCAGGCGTACAATAAATTCCAGTAACAACACTCCCCGACGTGTACTATCCGATATCTATGACACTATAAACATGCGAATATACGAGAGTGTAAACAAGATGTATTCGATTGAGTACCGACATTAATAGAAACCTGGATCTAGAAATGGAAGTAGGTATGATTAACAGGCTCGACACGGACCGTCCCCGAAATAATTCATAACAACACTTCCCGACGTGTACTATCCGATATCTATGACACTATAAACGTGCGAATATACGAGAAGGTAAACAAGATGTATTCGATTGAGTACCAACATTAATAGAAACCTGGATCTAGAAATGGAAGTAGGTATGATTAACAGGCTCGACACGGACCGTCCCCGAAATAATTCATAATTTCTAAGGTCCATAACATACAATAATGTGTCATCCTATTTATTCATTATTATGCGCGGGAGCATTGAAATCCTGCATGTAATCATCTGAATACCAGTTAACTGGCTATGCAGTCTCCAAGGTACCCAATGACTAGCAATTTATTATGATAAATTATGCGCTCCTATATGACATATAGATGAACAATCACAGGAAACCAATCAACTAAAAAGAGGATGTGCCCATGAGGTCGCCATAGAATACGATCCAGCTGGCAATCGAGAAGTCATGAAATGCATGTTTACTTTTAAACTCGTACGAGGCTTGCGGGAAGAAAACTACGTCTTGCCCGGTAATCGCTTCTAAAGACATTGGCGTGGAGGGGGGGGGGGGGAGGGGGATTTGAAGTCATATCAAACCCACCTCACCCGCATCACTTTAATCGTTCTTGTGTTAGTCATAAAATAACATAGGAACCGCAATGATTCCCTCACGTCTAACCGACTACATTATGCCACTATGGGCAGAGAAGGACGTGAAGAATAAAAACTTCACCTGATAAAGAAGGTCTTTCGTGGAGGAATCTTCCAGGGAATGTCCCATAACAGACACCTGAGAAAACTGATCCAAGGTTTCTGTGATGACAGAGGTGCTACTAGAAGGATTCACAAAGAGACTTTTTGATCTTAAACATAATCTACAGAATCAACTGAATTAGAGGATACGCATATCCTATCATTCATCCCCATGAGATCGACAGAGCGTCCACTGTGTACTCTCAATGGTCTGGGACCCACTGATCTTCCATGATTGTTATCCATTTTTTTGTGGAGCTTAATAACCTTCCCGCTAACTGGTCAGCAAAAGGGGTCTAAACCATCACCTTTATGACCTGTGAGGCTTACAGGAGGAGGAACCACATCCTCCCCATGAAAATCTTGTCTCGTTGACCTAGGGGTGTCTGACCTATAGTCCCGATCAGCCCTATGCCCCTTTTTCGAGACTCTATACTGAATACCTCCAGAGTAATTATAAGAGGGTTTCTTGAACTCTCATGAGGAGTTTCCTTTTGCCGATTTTTGTCTGGAACGCCCTCCTTTATACTCTTGTCTGCTGAAGCGGGTTGTTGATACGCTGACTTCAAAAGCAGAGCACTAGACGCTTTCTTAGTAGCCTGCTCATAGACTAACAAAAGCTAGTCATCGAAAATAAAATGTCCGAAAACCTGAGCGACTCGGCGAGAACTTTTCACCTTGTCATCTTATCAGTGATGACGATGCAAGGGCAGCATCACGTCTGATGAACTCCAGATTAGCCACTGTTAGGGCGGTGTTATACGTGGTATACATAATTGCCCTGGAAAGAACTCTAAGAGAGGTACAAACGTTCTCAAATTCCTTTCCCTTTAGATGTTGCGCCATAGCTCTTGTAAGGTGATCTGCATGAGACATAACGTCCAAATTCCCTCTATTTGAAGAAATTGCCGTCTCAATTGTGCCTGAGCGAATAGGGAATGATACAGGTAAGGATATCTCTACATCCCTGACCTGCTCATCCAAATGCAGAACTCTCTGAACATCTTCCCCGACCATTTTTAAATGAAAGTGGTCCAAAAAACGGTATGTATATGGAAGGCGAGGATAAGAAACCGCCTTCTTCCTCGCACTCAAGAGGATAAATACTGAGTCATCTATATGGCCGAAGGCCTGCGACACCTGCATAAACTTAACCGGGAAAGAAAGGGCTTCCTCCTTTGTCCGGATAAAGTCTGTGCCCAACGACTCCAGCAGTTTCTCTCTTGTCGTCGCAGCATTCTGAATCGGCGGAACAAAATCAGGGTAGTATTGATGGATGAAAGCCTTCGCAACCATGTACTGTTCCGAAAGAGAAGGGTGATCCTCTTCCTTATCCCTTTCACCATCTGAGAGAATCAGTTGCGAATCTCAGTCCATTGCACCTGCGTGAACAAACGACTGGACCAACCGAGCACCGTCCCACAGTTCAGATTCGACCAACCGAGCACCGTCCCACAGTTCAGATTCTGAGTCTGCACTTGCTGGGATGCTGCGATGAGCTGCGCAATCTCCGTCATCGAGGCCTGAGGAGCAGTGGTCTTCCCTTCCTTAGCTGCATGCTGCTCCTGGGACGGTATGTCGGAAACAGATCCTTTCTCCGAACGTCCTGATGATTGAGGTCTTGTCTCCCTAGCTACCGGATGGTCCGACTTCACGGTCGAAGAATTGTTCCTTCTTCATGCAACAGGCTGGATATCCAAAATCAGGTAGCTAGAATGCAGTCGTGTGTGCTTAAATAATGTAGCGGAGGAAGCAGTGACTGAATCCAACCTCGGCTGCAGACTAGACGGGGTGTCCCGAGTGGCGGGTGGACATATGCTCCATCTCGTGCAAGTTTCCAACCAGAAAACTTCATTTTGGCCTTGTGAAACATAGCAGAGGAAGCCTTGACTGAAGCCGACCCCGGCTGCAGACTAAACAGAGCATCCCGAGTGGAGGGCGGACATATGCTATGGCTTGTGCAAGTTTCTCAAAACAACATCTGACCCCAGACTTTGCTAGATTAGAGAGGGGGGCCTCTCCCACTCATGGTCTATCAGATCTTGACAAGTACAAGAACTTGCTGACTTCCTCCCTATTTCCTTCACCGCTGGGTAAGCTATTTATATTATAGTGCTCGCTCTACCCACATCCACTTCTTATGACCGCAACGGACTTACCCGGCATCATGGCACCCATGGATGGAGTACCGCTTCACCGGTCGAGCTAGCTGCTTGCAAGAGGTTAAAACCCTTAACAAAAGGCCCTGACTCTTGCAATAATGAGCACTGCAGCTAGCTCTATATGATCCATGGAGTGCGACGATGGTAGCACACTTGGATGGGTGTCAGAATATCATCACCATGTTCATGTTCCTCTGAAACAGAAACTGACAGAATGAATTAAAATGGAGTCAGAGGCCTGATCCTCAGAACCTCACCGTCAACAACGTACTGCAACTCCCAACTCCAACATCAGTCATCCCAGTGAAAACAAGAATGACAAGAGTCTGCAGGAATGTATCAACTAAAGTCGATATCAGTCTTCCAAACTCCACAACAATATATAATTATAACTGAGATACATGAATAATAGCAATCATAATTAAATTCAAAATATTTTTTGGAAACAAAATTTTTAAAAAAAAAATGCCCAAGTTCCCAAAGGGAACATTAAGAGCCCAAGAGCATCCCGACAGAGCCTAAGTGTGGACAAAATCCAAATTTTTGAGCTACACTACCGGAATAGTAATCCATGTATCCTACAGTACACTACAGTAAAAGAATATAAACAAGAGGCCCCAAGGAGCCTTAATCACTCACCGGCCAAAGTGGTTCAAAGAAGTATTTGGGGTCACATTCAGTTAGACATGGTTCGTCAACACTACAAAGGAATGAAGTCATGAGAGACAAATTTTATGGAACTAGGGACATGGCTTGAACAAACTTGAATCTTACCCCCCTAAGGATGCTGCATACCAAATATCAAAAGCATTCATCTGCTGAATCTGAAGAAGAAGATTTTTAAAGAAAATTCCTCATTTTGAACTAAGTTATCATTCGGGCTCCCACAGTGCGCCCAAATATGAACCCAGGGACTTGGCTTGAACAAACTTGAATCTCACCCCCAAAGGATGCTGCATGCCAAATATCAAAACAGTCCGACTGCTGAATCTGAAGAAGAAGATTTTTGAAGAAAAATTCCTCATATTGACTAAGTTATAATTCGGACTCCCACAGGGAGCCCAAATATGGACTCAGGGACTTGGCTTTAACAAACTTGAATCTCCCCCCCCCCCCCCCCCTAAGGATGCTACACACCACATGTCAAAACATTCCGACTGCTGGATCTGAAGAAGAAGATTTTTTAAGAAAATTCCTCATTTCGATCTAAGTTACAATTCAAGCTCCCACAGTGAGCCCAAATATGGACCTAGGGACATTGCTTGAACAAACTTGAATCTCACCCCCCTAAGAATGCTGCATACCAAATATCAAAACATTCCGACTGCTGGATCTGAAGAGGATGATTTTTTTCCTCATTTTGAATTAAGTTATAATTCAGGCTACCACAGTGAGCCCAAATATGAACCCAGGGACTTGGCTTGAACAAACTTGAATCTCACCCCCCTAAGCATGCTGCATACCCAATATCAAAAGATTCTGCCTGCTGGATCTTGAGAAGAAGCTTTTTAAAGAAATTTGCCTGAAATGCACTAAGTTCAAATTTGGGCTCCTATACTGAGCCCAAATATGAACCCAGGGGCCCGATTGGAACAAACTTGAATCAGATCCACCCCACAATGTTGCATACCAAATATCAAAAGATTCTGCCTGCTGGATCTGGAGAAGAAGATTTTTTTAAGAAATTTGCCTGAAATGCACAAAGTTCGACTTCGGGCTTCTATAGTAAGCCCAAATATGACTCCAGGGGGCCGATTTGAACAAACTTGAATCAGATCCACGCCACAATGTTGCATACCAAATATCAAAAGATTCTGCCTGCTGGATCTGGAGAAGAAGATTTTTAAAGAAATTTGCCTGAAATGCACTAAGTTCGAATTCGAGCTTTTATAGTGAGCCCAAATATGAATCTAGGGGACCGATATGAACAAACTTGAATCAGATCCACCCCACAATGTTGCATACCAAATATCAAAAGATTCTGCCTGCTGGGTCTGGAGAAGAAGATTTTTTAAGAAATTTGCCTGAAATGCACAAAGTTCAAATTTGGGCTTCTATAGTGAGCCCAAATATGAATCCAGGGGGGCCGATTTGAACAAACTTGAATCAGATCCACCCCATAATGCTGTATAGCAAATATCAAATGATTCTGCCCACTTGTGCTGGAGAAGAAGATTTTTTAGTAATTTCTCTAATATACATAGGGTGCTATTGGAGTTATGCCCCCTATGGAGCCCCAAGTTGGCATGTCCATTTCATTTGAACAAACTTGAATTGACATATGTTAATGAACATCCATACCAAGTTTCGAGCAAATCGACCAAGCGGTTTCAGAGGAGAAGTCGTTTGAAAAATGTTCACGACGACGGACGGCAAGTAATAAGTTTAGCTCCCTTCGGTGAGCTAAAAATTCCTCATTTTGAACTGAGTTACAATTCAAGCTCCCACATTGAGCCCAAATATGGACCTAGGGACATGGCTTGAACAAACTTGAATCTAATCCCCCTAAGGATGCTGCATACCAAATATCAAAACATTCTGACAGCTGAATCTGAAGAAGATTTTTAAAGAAAATTACTCGTTTTGAACTAAGTTATCATTCGGGCTCCCACAGTGAGCCCAAATATGGACCCAGGGACATGGCTTGAACAAACTTGAATCTCATCCCCCCTAAGGATGCTGCATACCAAAATATCAAAACATTCCGACTGCTGGATCTGAAGAAGGAGATTTTTAAAGAAAATTCCTCATTTTGAACTAAGTTATAATTCGGGCTACCACAGTGAGCCCAAATATGAACCCAGGGACTTGGCTTGAACAACTTGAATCTCACCCCCTAAGCATGCTACATACCCAATATCAAAATATTCTGCCTTCTGGATCATGAGAAGAAGCTTTTTAAAGAAATTTGCCTGAAATGCACTAAGTTCAAATTTGAGCTCCTTTAATGCGCCCAAATATGAACCCAGGGGCCCGATTTGAACAAACTTGAAACAGATCCACCCCACAATGCTGCATACCACATATGAAAAGATTCTGCCTGCTGGATCTTGAGAAGATTTTTTAAGAAATTTGCCTGAAATGCACTAAGTTCGAATTTGGGCTTCTATACTGAGCCCAAATGTGAATCCAGGGGGCCGATTTGAACAACCTTGAATCAGATCCACCCCACAATGTTGCATACCAAATATCAAAAGATTCTGCCTGCTGGATCTGGAGAAGAAGATTTTTTAAGAAATTTGCCTGAAATGCACTAAGTTTGAATTCGGGCTTCTATACTGAGCCCAAATGTGAATCCAGGGGGCCGATTTGAACAAATATGAATCAGATCCACCCCACAATGTTGCATACCAAATATCAAAAGCTTCTGCCTGCTGGATCTGGAGAAGAAGATTTTTTAAGAAATTTGCCTGAAATCACTAAGTTTGGAATTGGGCTTCTATACTGAGCCCAAATGTGAATCCAGGGGAACGATTTGAACAAACTTGAATCAGATCCACCCCACAATGTTGCATACCAAATATCAAAAGATTCTGCCTGCTGGATCTGGAGAAGAAGATTTTTTAAGAAATTTGCCTGAAATGCACTAAGTTCGAATTTGGGCTTCTATAGTGAGCCCAAATATGAATCCAGGGGGCCGATTTGAACAAACTTGAATGAGACCCATACCAAGATGCTGCATACCAAGTATCAAAAGATTCTGCCCACTGGTTCTGGGGAAGATTTTTTAATAATTTTTCTGTAATTCATACGGTGCTATCAGAGTTATGCCCCATACAGAGCCCCCAAGGGACATGGCAATTTCATTTGAACAAACATGAATTGCCATATAGTAATGAACATCCACATGAAGTTTTGTGAAAATTGGACCAGTGGTTTCAGAGGAGAAGTCATTTGAAAAATGTTCACGACGACGGACGGCAAGTGAAAAGTTGAGCTCCCTTCGGTGAGCTAAAAAAACAACCTATATATGAGGACGTTGACAATGTAAACAACGTGAATGTAAACAAGACATCAGGCACACAAAAAGGCCCAAAGTCAGAACCAATTGAAATGCTATCAGATGCAAAGCTAGATCTTCATACGAAGAAAAAACGATACATCGGATAGAAGATGCAAGACTAAACGACCTAACACCCCTAGTGTGAGGACGTAACCCTGGGGAAGAAACAGAATAATATTCTGTAATATATGTTAATGTAATAAAAAATTTCAATAAAAAATAGCCAAAAAGCTTAAGAGTTTAACAGGAAAGGTTCATGGAGGGATAGGGAAGGAATATTTAACAAACAGTGGAATAATCATTATCAAAAATGATGACGGCAGGCATATGTCCCGAAACTGGGAAACCTAAAATAATTTTATAATTATTATAAAGTTACAACCCTGAACATCCAAAACCATCTTTGAACACTTCCTTCATCCAATAACAGCCTTGTATCCACCAATTCTGGCATTGATTTGTGTCTGGCATCCTCAAAAAAGGAGATTTTAAAGCACAGATGTCATTTCATTGTTGATGACTTTTGGACCAAACAAAGAATGATGTTGGTGCCAATTCCGGTCTCTTGCTGACGTCTGCGCATGCGTGGAGAGTAAATGTATGAAGGGCCAGATAGGACTTTTAATTTTTGGTTTTGAAAGCAAATTTTGGGGATTGGGGGGGTTCAATAACTTTGAGTTAAGCACCAGCTAGTCTGGGACATTGCTTTACAGTGTAAAAATATACAATAGGTCACAAGAAGAATCAAAAAATGGAGAGCGAAATGCAGGGCATGAAGTACCCAGTGCCCAAACTCCCTAATCAGCTGTATTAATTAATATTCATGAACAAAGAAAAATATACACTAGAGTGAAGAATTGTGGATTATCTTTTTCAGAGAAAAAGTTATGGCACTTAAATGTTTTCCGTCAAGTCTGACCTGCCTCTGTATTGTGATTTTAAATCAAAATAAAATAATGCTGCGCATGTTAGTGAAAAAAAATGCTTTATT
Organism: Pictodentalium vernedei; assembly: GCA_031216915.1. Taxonomy (NCBI): domain Eukaryota; kingdom Metazoa; phylum Mollusca; class Scaphopoda; order Dentaliida; family Dentaliidae; genus Pictodentalium; species Pictodentalium vernedei. Next base: position 218,979,102 of record CM062289.1, on the reverse strand, counting down.
AAAGATATTAGTTTTAGCTGAACATAAGATGGAGAGAACAGTCAATTTTATTCAATTGTTAATCGCCCAAAATATATCTGTGTTGTCAACTGTTTACAAACCTCCGCTGCCCAGAACGACTGTATGACATTTCGGCCCATAACACTTTCGGCCCATAACATATTCGGCCCAAAACACATTCGGCCCAAAACACATTTGGCCCATAGCAGAATCGGCCTATAGAATAAATTGGTGGATTGATAAGATGACACTTTGGGCTCATAGCATATTAATTCATGTGTTTTAGATAGTAATTCATGAAAATAAAACAATCCCATAAATCTCGACCGAACGCAGTGAATCTTTGAAGTTTCAGTCGGCCATATGTTCAGAAGTTTAATAAAAGGTTTCATTTAATGTTATAAAACTATGCAGTTTGGGAAGCTTGTTGAATATTGTTATAACAACATGTGAACTCACTGATGTTTGCGTGTTGTTTTCTCAATCTGAGGATGGGCTTGTTCTTTTGTGGATATTTTGAGTATGCAGTTTGGGAGGCTTGTTCAATATTGTTATAACAACACATACACACACTGATGTCTGTATGTTGTTTTCTCGACAAGTCTATTTAGTACAATCCCCTGAAGCTACTGTCACATTCATCCCAACCATGGGTATAGACCACTGTATTGAGTGCTCTAGGGTAGTAAGACCAAGACAGCATGCTCTGCTATGTGATTCATGTGATTCCTGGCAGCACAGAATTTGCAACAATGGTATTTCTATAAAGGAATACAGACAGATGATGAGAGAGAGTAATATGGCGACATTTACATGTAACAAATGCAAGGAGGGGACTACGCAGAGGTAATTATATTTCTATACATATATCAAGTTAATCACGTCCCCCATCCCACCCGAGTCATTCCGTTACATCAGTCCCATGGGACGTACCACACCAAAAAAGTATTTTGCGAACTTTATAGCCAAGTCTGGACTATCTCCTACCACACCCTCCACCTTGCCACATCTACCATCACTTTAATCAAGTTATTTGCTTTCCAGTGGCCACGCGGAATCCACACTTTTAGACCAACAGCCTATGGCACATTTCATGTGTCATTCAAAGTTTCAGAAATAGCCGTAGAGAACAAATCACCTGAATCAGAAAATCCACCGGAAAATCAATCAGAAATAGAAAATCATCCTTCAATCCAACTGGAAATACAATCAGCAAATGCAACTTTCATTGTATCGCCGCCGTCACTAGATGCCAGTTTTGATATATCGACTATTCGATATATTTATTTTATGGGCCAAATGAGTCATAGGCCAAAAATGTTATGGGCAGAATCTGTTTGGTCCGAAAACGTTATGGGCCGAATTTGTTATGGGCCGAAATGTTCAGCAGCGCCCAGAACATAGCCTGAGTTTTTTCACCAGAAAGTTAAAAAATTTATAGTAATTTATATATTTTTTATACTTACCAATGACCCAGACATAGCTGGTGCTAACTCTTAAAATTCTAGGGCCAAACACAAATTTTGCCCCCCAATCCCCAAAATTTGCATCTAAAACCAAAAGAAATCATGTCCTGAAGGTCCTCCATACTTTGCCCTCACTGCGCATGCGCAGTGTCAAGGACATCCCAAAATTGGCGCCAATTATCATTCTTACAAGCAGTGCCTGGTCAGCGCTATGTACTCAGCGGGGAGGTATGAGTTCCCAACTCCTGGGAGGGCCATCCCCGTCTGGGTCATTGGTAAGTATAAAAAAATATATAAATTACTATAAATTTTTTAACATTTTTATACTGTACCAATGACCCAGACATAGCTGAATAGTAAAAAGGCTGAAGGGCCTAGGACATAGAGGAAAATCCAATAAGCTCAACTATATCAATAGAGTCAACCCCTCAAGGAGAAAAGGAGTATTAGGCTTTACATGTATCTTTCTTATTTTATAATAAATTAGAAAGATACAACACCCTTCATAATTGAGCACAATAACATTCATGTTCTCTATTAACATCCAGTATAACCCCTTATACTAATTATTTTTAAAGTAAGCCAATAAATAAAGTTAGTCCAGAGAATTGAGACTCTTTATATTCTTTAAAAGTGTCCGAGGATTGTATATTAACGCCCGTTTGACACTTGACATATACAAATGCTTCACACCGAGCTACACTTTAAAAATATGACATGAATGAATTTTTAACATTAATATTACACTTTAAAACCATCCCAGTAACGACTCAGAATTACTGACTCCGGAGGAGGAATCCCCTTGCTTTTCACTATAAAGCAGGTGACCTAAGGGAACACCCTCCCCCCCCTTCCCCTTGCCCTGGGTCAAATAGCCCAGAGCGAAGAGGGCAGCAGGACGGAGTCACTGCCAGAACAGAAAGCCTGCATAACTATAGTTGCAACTGTTTAGTGGACGACATTCTGAGCAACAGATAACGGACCTAAACAATGCAGGTCTCCAGAAATGGACTCAATATTTCTGAGATAAAAATTTGTGAATGTGGATGGCTGAGACCAATAAGCAGCCTTCATTAAATCTGTAATGGCAACACTATTTGCGTAAGCCCAAGATGTAGAAAGAGCTCTTACTTCATGAGCCGAGATCTTAAGCACAGACTGCTGAGTAGAAGATAGATTATCATAAGCAGTATGGATAGTTAATTGAATCCATCTAGCAACAGAATGGACCAAAATGTCCTTTCTATTAGGCATCAGAGACAGAAAGAAGCGTTTTCGTCCCTTTCTGATAAACTGAGGGATCTTTGTTTATAAATACGTAAAGCTCTAACAGGACAGAGTAAAGGCCTACGCCCGTCTGAAGACGGCAGAGCCTTAATAACAATAGGTTCCGGATATTTATTAGGAGCCTGATTCTTAGCTAAAAATCCAACATTAGTAGTGAAGGTGATAGTGTTCCCGACACTACGATAGTGAGAATCATCCACCGATAGTGCATGAAGCTCACTGACTCTTCTAGCAGAAGAGAAAGCTAAGAGAAAAGCTGTCTTATAAGACAAGAATTTGAAATCTACTGTCCCAAGAGGCTCAAATGGCTTTTCTTTCAGTTTAAGAAGAACCCAAGCTAAATTCCACTTAGGAATTAATCTAAGAGTTCTGGGTCTATTTATCGAGAAGTTTCTAACTAACTTAGATAAAGAGACATTAGATCCAATTTGTAAACTATCGTGGTGTGCATAGGTATCAGATAACATAGACCTATAACCCTTAATAGTAACAGGCTGCAGTTTGATCTCGTCAAACAAGTATACTAGAAAGTTTGCAATATCTGGTATGGAGAGATCAAAAATATCAACAGAATGATCCCTACACCAATGACGAAAAACCTTCCACTTAGCCGCATAGTTTAGCGAAGAGGAGGTCCTCCTACAGTTAGAAATCGCGTCCACTGCTCGTCCTGTAAAGTGCTTGCCATGCAAGAAGGACCGCACAACGGAAATACGTGAAGGTTGAGACCTTGCGGGTTGTGATGAAGTTGACGCGATTTCCCCTGCGAAAGAAGATCCTCCCGTGGAGGAAGCTTTCGCAGTAAGTCCCACAGCAGACACCTGAGTAGATTTATCCATGGTCTCTGTGGAGACAGAGATGCTACCAACAGAATCTTGCATTGAGATTGTTTTATCTTTAGCAACACTTGCTGAATTAACGGCGCTGGAGGATATGCATATCCTATCATTCCATCCCATGAGATCGACAGAGCGTCTACTGCATATGCTCGTGGATCCGGACATGGCGACACATACGTCTGCAACTGATTGTTGAGATGTGTCGCAAATAAGTCTATCATTGGCCGTTCCCATTGGTAGCAAATCTGATTGAATACCTGTTTGTTGAGAGTCCACTCTGACGGCAACAAGCGACCCTTTCATGAAAGGGAGTCTGCTAGTACATTCAGACGACCCGGTATATTACAGGCTGAAAGTAGAACTTGGTGTTCTAGAGCAAACACAAGGATTCTTTCTGTTAAACTGAATAACGGAACGGAATGAGTGCCTCCCTGGTTCCGAATATACGCTACTACTGTCGTATTGTCGGACAGGATTTGGACATGAGCTTTGTGAATAACGTCCATCCAATGGCGTAACGCAAGCCAAATTGACATCATTTCCTTGATGTTTATGTGCTTGCTTAGAAACTGTGGATCCCAAAGACCCTGGCACCTTGAATCCGTTGGGATCAATGTTACACCCCAACCTGTTTGACTGGCATCCGTCATAATCGTAAAACTCGGATCCGGCAACTGCAGCGGAACTCCCTGAGTCAACCACTGAATGTTTGCCCAAGTCTGAATCTCTTGTTTCACTTGATCTGACAAGAGAACGTCTGTATCGAGCGAATGAATCTTCACACTCCAATTCTGAGTCAAGAAAATTTGCAGAGGACGAGTGTGCAACCGCCCCATCGGAATGAGATCCGCAGCGGCTCCGCACAGACCTATCAGTCTCATGAACTCCCTCGCTGTGACTTTGTCTGCATGAAGACAATAGCGAGCGTAACAACTGATTAACATCGCTCTGGTTAACGGCAGACGAACGAGATTGTTGTGCGTCTCGAAGCTCATTCCCAGATGAGTGAATGACTTGGACGGCACCAGATCCGACTTCTCCTCGTTTATAACAAAACCGAGACGTCGGAGCAATAGAAGCAGATTCTGCACATCGTTCTGAAGCGTTAACTCGTTGCCGTACCTCTGAAGAATGTCGTCCAGGTAGGCCGACGTTACAGCAGACGAATGAGCTCGGAAATAACATCATTACCGAGTTCATTACTCGAGTGAAAGCCCAGGGCGCTAGATTCAATCCGAAGCACATCGCCCGGAATTGATATACAACTCCTAGGACTGCGAAGCGTAGATACTTTCTGAATGTTGGATGTACCATGACGTGAAAGTACGCATCTTTGAGATCTATGCTTGTAGCATAATCGTTCACCCGAATACTCGCTCTGACCGATCGAATCGTCTCCATATAGAACTTCGGAGCGACGATCAGCTTGTTTATCCAGCTCAAATCTATGACTGGACGGAACGAGCCGACTGGTTTCAGAACCAGAAATAGATGGCTGTAGAACCCTGGTGATTCCTGGTCTTCTACGACCTCTACCGCGTTCTTCATCAAAAGAGACTGTACCTCAGATAAAAGAGCGTCTCTTTTCTGCGGATTTGACGGAAGTTGAGTCCATTTTGGACTTTGAGTTCATGGAGGCTTTCGTTTTAAGGATATTCTTAGTCCTTTCGAAATCACCCCTCTCACCCAAGGGTCATCCGTAATCGACGCCCACTCTTCTGTAAAACTCGACAACCTTCCGGCAACCGGAACACGATAGAGGTTCAAACCATCACCTCCTGGACCTGTGAGGCCTGCGGGAGGAGAAACCACGTCCTCCACGACCCGCGCCTCGTCCTGTCGACCTCGGGACGTCAGACCGGTTGTCTCAACCCGAACGTCCCGCACATGAGTCGCTGCCTTGACGGTCTCTAGAATAAGACCAAGAGGACGCAAAGGAACCTCTATAGGAACCTCTCTTGGGCGTATTTGTCCCAGAAGTGCCTGTCTTACTCTTATCTGCTGAATCCGACTTTTTAGAAGCGGATTTAAAAAGCAGAGAATCCGAAGCTTTCTTAGTAATTTTATCATAGATTGCTGAAAGCTTGTCATCGAAGAGAAGCTCTCCGGAGACCGAAGCGACTCTGAGGGAGTTCTTCACCTTACTATCCACGCGTGTGGATGTAGCTAGGGCTGCGTCACGTCTAACCAACTCCAGGTTTGCCACTGAAAGGGCGGAGTTATACATGGAATAAGCCACTGCCCTTGAAAGAAGTCTTAATGAGGATTGTATATCCTGGAATTCTTTCCCTTGAAGATGCAGTGATAACGCCTTTGTAAGGTGGTCTGCGTATGATAAAGCGTCTAAGCTGGCTCTGTTAGACGTAATTGTCGTTTCCAATGCCGCGGTTGGAATGGACAGAGATGACGGTAATGACAATTCCAAGTCTTCCGCCTCGTCGTCTAGACGCAGAGGAACTCTCGGTATGCCCTGTCCTGCCGTATCGAATTTATTCCTTGAATTGATGAAAGGCAGGTTAAGAGCATTGGCGGACAAGAAACCAGCTTTGCCTGTTTTGGAAGCCAGCTTAAAGATAGCGTCGTTCAATAATTCGAATGTTCTTGTGACATTATTGGACTGAGACGGAAACTCAGGGACGATGTCTCTGAACCGCTCAAAAAATTCAGTGTTCAATGACGCTATCAGTCTCTTGTCCGGTATCGCAGCAGTCTGGCCCGACGGAACAACTTGAGGAAGGTAGTGCCGGATGAAATCTACAGCAGCTTTATGTTGTTCCGAAAGGGATAGCTCCAAGTCCTCAATATCCCTTTCGCCATCCGGTCAGACCTCATGATGCTCCCGGTCATCCGCACCCAATGCTTCGGCGGAGCGTACCGACCCAGCGACGTCGGATAATTCCTGATCCGACAACGATTCTGTCGTTTGCTGGGATGCTGCGATAATTAGTGCTACCTGAGCTAGCACGTCCGTCATCGAGGCCTGTGGAGTAGCGGTCTTCCGCTGCTTAGCCGCCGGAAGCTCCGCATCAACTGACTCCCGCATACTTCTCTTATGTGAACGTCCGGAGTATACCGGCCTCTTGTCCCTGGCTACCGGATGGCGTGACCTGGTCGCCGTTGAATCCCTGATCGGAAAAGCTGGCTGAATATCCGCGGTCACGTAGCCAAGGTGCGGTCGTGTGCGCTGCTGATAGGATGAGGAAGCCTGAACAGTCTCTCCGGACTGCCTATATAATGGAGCGTCCCGAGCGGCGGACGCATGCTCCGCTTGCGAAACATTTTGTACCACAACATCTGGTCCCAGATGATGTTGTACGAGAGAGGGGCCTCTCTCGCTCGCGGCCCGGCTGGACCTGGACGAGCTAGGAACCGGACTACAAGGCTTCCTCCGATCTCTCCTCTTATCCGCCGTCACTGGGTGTGCACCTAGTATGTTTATAGTGCTCTAATCACCCAAAACTCCTTCCTGGACCGCAACGGACGAACCCGGCTGCCGAACCATTCGGTGAATGGACGCTACACCGGGCGAGCTAGTGGACGACAGCGCCGTCGATCCTACTAGGGACCTCTTAGGCAACTGGCGTATCTCCATGAGCACTTTTGCCGCTAGCTCTTCATTAGATTGTGATGACGGAAGCGCACCTTTGGAAGATAACATGGAAACATCACCCTGTTCTTGTTCCTCTGAAATAGAAACGGATAAACTAGAGTGACCCTGCGGAGAAAGGACCGGCATAGCCCTTTCCCCGCTAACAACATACCGTGACACACGTTTCCAATGTTTGTCATCCCAATATTCACATACTGAACAGGAGTTAGTGCGAGTACACTGACTTCAATTAATACAATGATCATGAAAGTCAGAGGAAGATTTCCTCTCATTACAATTTGAACAATATCCTTTCATTGTGAAAAGACAACAATAAGTCCTAGTACTCGCACAAACCCCTGAACACAAAGATACATAATAACATGACCCATTAACATTGAAAAAACAATTGAAATCAAAAATAAATTTTGAAAAAATATTTTTTCAGCAAAGCCCAAGTTTCTGAAAAGTAACGTTGAGCCCCAATGGATCCCAAGCCTAAGTGTGGACAAAAATTTTAAAATTATTTTAAATAATTAATGCAACACTTACGAATAATAATAATGTATCTTGTAATAAGATAAACTAGTACAAAGGCAAAAAGCCCCCCTCAAAAGAGACTGTTGCCAATGTAAACAAGAAGTGTATAAACAGCAGAAAACATGACTCCAGGCACTGACAATCCTGGCCCGAAATCAGTTACCAAAATATACACTATCTGATGCAAAACAGAGACTTCCAGGGAAGAATCTGCAGAACATCAGATGGTAGATGCAGAACACTACGTCTAAACACCCATGAGTGAGAACGTAAACATGGGGAAAATAACAGAATTCATTCTGTTACCAAGCTAAATCTCCCAAGAAATTTCAGTAGTAATCTTACTCAAAAATATGCCAAAAGCATGGGAGAATAGCAAGGGGGGACTTAAAGGACAAGGGGAGAGGAAACACTGAATAAGCAGTGCAACTTCATAGCAAGAATGACAACAACAGGCCCATGCCTCGAAAATAGGCAACTTAACATAATTTCATTACAAAATTTTAAGTTACAGCCCTGAATATTTTGTCTCTCCTTTTTCCTCTCCTCCTTTTATATCCTCCTTAGAATCACCATTTCTTCAATATTTATGTGTCTGGCATCATTTAAACTGAGATTTACAAGCGCAAAGATCAGTGAGATGTTAACTGATGAAGGGCCAAACAAAGAATGATAATTGGCGCCAATTTCGGGACGTCCTTGACACTGCGTATGCACAGTGAGGGCAAAGTATGGAGGACCTTCAGGACATGATTTCTTTTGATTTTAGATGCAAATTTTGGGGATTGGGGGGCAAAATTTGTGTTTGGCCCTAGAATTTTAAGAGTTAGCACCAGCTATGTCTGGGTCATTGGTACGGTATAAAAATATTGGATAGTCTATCCTACTGATATATAAGACGCACCCTTATTGGGGATAATTTTTTTAGGGAAAAGGTGTGACTTACACACCTGTCAGACAAACTTGACTTTATACATGTATTGTGGCCATGAAATAGCCATAATGCAGAATGTAACATTTGTTCCACAATCAAAATTGTATTTTTTTTACACAAATCTACTAAGATTTGCGAACTTAAGAGATTTGAGCGAATCTTTATGTGAATCAATTCGCGTTAATATTATGCCCCTGTACACCATGTTTTTTCTGCACACGATGGCCTATTTTTTTGATCTAGCACACAAATCCAGATGTTTAAAATGGACAATGAAAGATACTTGGCTGCAGAACATTGAGCATTTTTCAATTTTTTTTTTATTAACCCTCTGCACACTGATGTTAAAATATCAAAATTGAAAGTAGCAGATTTCTCCTCTAATGTGCACCACTGGATTTAACCAATTCATTCTTGTTTTACAGAACTCAATGAGATTGGATTGGTTAAATCCCTAGTTTTATTATGTGAAAAAATTTGATGCTTGGAATCTCAAGCGTATTGACATCAGTGTGCAGGGAGTTAAAGGACTCTTTTCAAGGACAAACTGCATAAACTGTATAAGTAAACAAATTGGGAAATAATTTTCTGTGGTGGCTGGTCAAATAACACTTAACTTGTTTTGACTGGTACAGCTTGTAATTTTACCTTGTTACATGTGTAAGGATTTTTAAATCCTTTGAGAATTTTTCATGAAATTTTCTTGAGGAGAATGGAGGAGGCCTCACCAATGAATTATGCACTGTATCATTGAAGAGAGTGAATAACTTGACTGAATAATAATTTATATTGTAGTGGTGCAGTTGCATACCAATCACTGCTCTTGATGTCTGATAAAGAAGTCCTCAGTTTATCTTTGAGTTTTTCAATGCTAAAAATTAATTTCAAAAACCTTGTACTTCATCCAATCTTAACTCTTTGCATGCTGCTGGTGGTTATTCTTGCCAGGACAATATTTCTCTTGCTACGGAAATATGTATAGTTCAGGAATATTTAATACAATTTGGGTCTGTAAATTGAATGGATTTTTTCACCAATGATTTCTTGAGTTAAATTTAGATGAATTTTCATCAGCTCTAGTCATGGCTGCTTCACAGCAGCCATGACTAGATCTGATGAAAAATATCTTAAAAATACACAGCGGGTTTTAAGAGTTAAATCACTCAAAAAGATTTAATGGCAGTAAATCATTACTGTGAAATCTCTTAAAACTCAATGATGAAAGTTCTGATTCAGAATTTGAAATTACAGAGTAAATGTTCAGTTGCAATATTATTGCATAGGGTTTAAGAAAATAACGGCATTCTTCTCACTAAAAAAACATGAAAATACATGTATGCAGGCTCAAGAATATGTGGATTTTTAAATTCTAAGAAGCATATAATATATACTATCCTCTCAAAAATTAACAATGTTCATTTTTTTCACAAATTTGGGTCTCAAGGTATTTAATTCATCGTAGGCGTATGGGCTGGGGATGGGGTCAGGACTGGGCTGCAGATTGCCCCCCCCCCCCCCCCCCCCCCCCTTGAAGAGCCCATACTCGAGAGCAGTGGGTTGATGCAACTGTTGACAAAATTATTAATGATTCAGAAGTTTCCCGCGACTTATGTTGTCGAGTCTGGAGAAGACACTGGCCGCAGTAAAATGAAATTGACAACCCTTATGCTAAATATAGTAAAATATCTCGGCGCACAATCTCAGGGCAGACTTTCAGTTCGCGCCAAAAAGTGGCCGAGTCAGACGAACCTGCTGTTTCGTGGGAACGCCTTTACAAGATGCGGCTTGAAAGCTGCTCCCAAATTGACTGTCTTCATTCATGAACAAAGCACTTGTTTTATATGACGTACGCAGCTGCGAACAAGATCATGAATCAGTGAATTAAGCATGATGCTAAAATAATAGAGTATGATACTCAATTAATATAGCATGATACCCAAATAATATAGTATGATACCAGGGGGAGGGGGGGGGGGGGGGGGGGGGGGGGGGTAGGAAAAAATGTGCAGACACCGATGCCGATTTTTTTGTTTTTGACCGGTCGGAGGACCCACCCACCCACCCCATGTAATTTTTTTCCAGTTTTACAATTTTTTGAGAGTTGGGAAGGAGAGATTATGGGGGCCAGAAAATTTTGGGCGATTCGGTTGCTAGAAATGATGAAAAAATTTGTCTGTTTTCCAGTTTGGAAATTGTGGTACTTTTAAGTATTATTAGATTATTAATAGAAGGCATGTGAAATATAGAATGAATCTAAATCTACATCTGTCTTCATTCTGAATAATGCTGTTCTCAATCTGAAAAAGGAAAAAATATATCAATTTCAGCAGCATGCACAGGGTCTCTGGGCCAGAGACTCCATGCATGCCGCTGAAATTGATATGTTTTACATTTTCAGATTGAGTCTCGGGGTACGAAATTTAATGGATTCTGATATATCACTCTGGAAAATGTCCTGAATAGGTGCTTTAGAAGCCTCAAAATTGCTCTCAGGGCATCCATTTTCTGACAATTTTCCCAGGTGATGCCCGGACCCCCAACAGTGGATGAGTCACCCATAGCCCCTCCCCCTCAGACTGATAGCCCTCGGGAGATGCATTTGGCATCTCTTCCTGACATTCAACTTTTTCAGGCAAAAAGGACTTAGCTTAGCACCCCCCTCTCCCTCCTGAATGGCCAGAGAAATAGATCTACTTTGTGGTGCCTAAATAGAACTATTGTGGAGGAAACAGAATTCGAAATTAGAAAAAATTAATCCCAGAAAAAAATGGGAATTAAAACCAGCAAACTTTTTCTTGTGGCCAACACCTGTAATGAACAGCTCAGGTGGCTGACTCCCCATCCTATCATACTCATTAAACAATCTACTCTTCCTTCCCTTAAGTCTTTTAACCCTGATGGCCCTGAATATCATCCTCTGTACTATTGTATACACAAAAGTGGCAAGTCAATCTTGTATTTATGGGAGGTTCACTTATACTTCAATCCTAAACCCCTGCAGGGCCATATGATTAATTTATCAATGATCCTCCTGTCCAGTCAGGTATTTATTGTGTTTTATACCATGACTGCTGTGCATTTTCAAAGTTACATGATACAATTCAGAGATTGGGAAATGTGCTACACACATCACACATGGAATTTGGATTAGGCCTAAAAAAGTTAAAAATCTGTTTCTCAAGCCCTCCCACATGGTCATTTTGGCTGTCACATGCTCTCTTTTTATAACCAATGCTAACTTAAAAAAATAAAAATGATATTTTACCCAAGTTAATAAAACTTGATAAATTTGTCCCTTGAGTGTAAGAAGGCTTTGCAGTGCTTTAGGCAAAGCCTTCTTGCACTCAAGGGACAAAATACACCAACACCATACTATGCCATTCGGCAGATTATGAGGACTAAAACATGAAACAACCAAGAATATGAACTTTCAACGGCAAAGAAATAATTACAAAAATAAGAAACAAAATAAAAAAACGCCAACTCACATGCAATTTTACAAAGAAATGGCCTAAGAAACAGAAGATCTACTTTGTGGGGCCTTATTTTTCTTTTAAAATATCAGCTTCATTCACTTAATTTAAGTTTAATTGTGGTATGAATAGAGAACACAACAAAGGGATTCAGGGGACAGGAATCAATGACCTTGGAAGAGCTTTTCCTATTTTCCCTCCATATGAAATACATGAAAAACTCCACCCTGGGCCATTGATTCCAGTCCCCCATACTCCACCCTGTTTGTGTTCAGTTTTAGTATACCCAAAGTTTGTGCTATACAAAATTTTATGCATACTGAGTTTAAAAAGTATGTAGCCAATTCTAGTGAATGTGTGGTACACATCTTACTTGATTACAGAATGTATACACAATACACTTTTATAAAAAGTACATATTCAGTGGGTTAATTAAGCAATGAGTAAATTCTATGGATAAGCCATGCAATGCATCCATTCTACATGCATACCTATGGGCCATGAACTGTACATGTTTTCAATATATTGGCCAGTTATACAATGCACCTAAACACATTTGAAGCTCTATCAATTGATATACTTTCCAAGAAAGGAAATTTTAAAATAAAATAAACTTCGAAAAAAAATAACACTGCAAGGACAGGCCCCACAAACTAGATCTGTTTCTCAGGTCATTTTTTGTAAAATTGCATGTGTGCAGGTGGTTTTTTATTTTATTTTTTATTTTTGTAATTATTTATTTGCCATCAAAAGTTCATGTTCTTGGTTTGTTTTATGTTTTAGGCCTCATAATCTAAAGAATAGCATGAGTGGTGGTGTATTTTGTCCCTTGAGTGCAAGAAGGCTTTTCAATGCTAAAGCATTACAAAGCCTTGTCGCACTCAAGGGACAAATTTATCAATTTTATAAACTTGGGTAAAATATCAGACATGAACCATTTAATTTTTATTTTTTCAAGTTTGCACTGATTATAAAAAGAGAGCATGTAGTAGCCAAAAGGACCATGTAGGAGGGCCTGAGAAACAGATTTTTAATTTTTTAGGCCATTTTATATTATTAGATCATTGCTTGAAGACGTTCATTCAGTTTTTCATACAATTTGAGCCCACAATCTCTCCATCTCAACCAAGTTATCCCTAATCTTTCTATCCCATTACTTAATTTTTCTCCCATTGTATCTTAATCAGTTCAACCGATACTTGGCTCAAGGGGAGTGATGTATAAAATTTTATTCTCACACTCTTCCTTTAAAATTTTCCAACTCAACTCCTAAACCCAAATAGTTCTTTCTTCACTTTTACTATCTATCACCATCTTATGTTTTCTGGCATGCTTAAACAATGGTAACATTTGTTTAGGCCCCAAAAAGTAGATCTTCTGTTTCTCAGGCCATTTTTTGTAAAATTGCATGTGAGTGGGTGGTTTTTTATTTTATTTTTTATTTTTGTAATTATTTCTTTGCCATCAAAAGTTCATGTTCTTGAACTGTTTTATGTTTTAGGTCTCATAATCTATAGAATAGGATGGGTGGTGGTGTATTTCATCCCTTGAGTGCAAAAAGGCTTTGCAATGCTTGAGTGCAGGAAGGCTTTGCTGCACTCAAAGGACAAATTTATCAATTTTAATAACTTTGGTAAAATATCAGACATAAACCATATAATTTTTATTTTTTAAAGTTTGCATTGGTTATAAAAAGAGAGCATGTGGCAGCCAAAAGGACCATGTGGAAGGGCCTAAGAAACAGATTTTTAACTTTTTTAGGCCCTAAATTTGATTTTTCTTTTTTTCTTTATTATTAGGGTTTCAGATCACTTTCAGCATCTAATACCATGAGTTGAATGCACAAGAATCTCATACAGAAATCTTTATTAAATCTTTAAAGTTCAAAATCATCGCAGATGGAAAATATGGAAATAAGTACATGTTTACTTCTGAGTGATGATGTCTGAGAAAGTTTCAATGAAATTGATTCATAAATGTAGGAGGAGTTGTACATACAAAATTTCATGTAGAAATCTGTATTAAATCTTGTTGGGTTCAAGGGGAGATAACCTGGTTAAAATCATTTATTTATTTATTGGGGTGTAACAACACTTTTGACAGCCAGGGTCACCTTGTGTTGGACAGTTTTATAGGTGGAGAAAGCCGGAGTACCCGGAAAGAATCACCGAGCAATGGTGAGAAACTGTCAGACTCCCAAATGAACTAACTTCACACAAGCAGGGTGAGCATTGGTTGAAGACAAATTCAAATCAGAGATCAAGCCAGCAATATTAAACAACATACTGATGACCACCAAAAAACTAAAATAACCAACTATTGACATTTGTAATAGTTTTAATAAATTGTAAACAAAGTTTATTTTTAAAATATTGAATTAATCATAAGGTCTATCTCTCTGTGTCACTAACACAACATCCTTTCCACCTCTACACTATCACAAAAGCATCATGAGACAGTAGTTGGGTCCTCCAGACTATCCATAACAGTCAGCATAGACTGCTGGCGGAAAACCCATAAGAAGAAGAAGTTTGTATGAAATTCACTTCATAAATCAGAGTTCCCGCAGGCAAGGACTGATAAAATTCAAGACTACTCAAAGCTGTTTCTCAATATATTTCAGCATTTTTTAAGGCCCTACAATAGCCAAATTCAATAATTGTCATGGCCCTGCCTTCACTAGTCCTAACTAGGACCTCCGGTCATTACCCCCTCCTCCCACTTCCCTAAAAGGGAAGTGGGAGGAGGGGGTAATGACCAGAGGGTCCTTGTTAGGACTATGTCCCCACTAACTCTGACAAATAAAACTAAAAATGATTATGTGCTTCATCAGCATTGTTATTTCATGAAAATTAAAGGCTTTTCAAGGCCTCCTGACACATTTTCCAGGATTTCAAGGCTCTGAATGAACCTTAGTTACATTCAAGGCTCCACGGAAAACCTACAAATGTAGGCAGAGTTGCACATGTCAGTAGTCATAGAAATGTATGTTATGTCATTAAAGTTAAAAGAGATGTAACTTGGTTTAAAACTGTTGCAAATCGAAAATTTTACAAAGGGACATGTTCACTCATAATCTCATGTTTGAGAGTTTCATCATTGTTAGTTCATAAATGTAAGAGGAGTTGCACACACAAGAATTCCAGATGGATGAACACATGGATGCACAGACATATTGACAAACAGTGTGATGACAATACAGCCCTGTCTACTTTGAAGTGGAAGTAAAATGAACTTGTTTTTAACTTAGTTTTACCAGAAAACTAAACTCACCTTTTGCTACAACAGGATAGCTGAAGCCAATCACATAAATTCCTCGGTCTGTAAACAAAAAAATAGTTGCAAATGAACCCAAATTGTATCTTATTTTACCAGTGATCATTTTTAACCAATCAGCATGCATTATTAGTCACATGAGCCCGATCCATATACTGCCATCTCACAGTTGGAGTAACCCCATATGGTGAGTAGATGCCATTTTGGATTCCCAATAAATATACTTGCATTGCCTCCAATAAATACAAATCGACAAGAGTGTGATAGATAGATAGATAGATAGATAATTGTTGTGTGACGCTAAAATATTTCAATGCTTAATGAAGTGTTGAGCAATTTATAAACCAAGTTAGCACCCTTGCATCACCAGAAGATGATGTTTTTTTTATAAACAAAAACACATCAGCAAAAATGATAAATTTAAAGTAATTTCTGTATTTTTTATACTTACCAATGGCCCAGACTAGCTGGTGCAAACTCGATATTATCAAGGGCCAAACATAAATTTTGAACCCCCAATCCCTAAAATTTGCTTGCAAAACCGAAAATTAAAAGTCCTATCTGGCCCTCCATACATTTACTCTCCGCACCTGCGCAGCCATCAGGAAGTGACTGGAATTGGTGCCAACATCATTCTTTGTAGAAGAGAGTACTAAATAATAATTTAGCGGGGAGGAATGAGTGCCCACTCATGGGAGGGCCATCTCCATTTGGGCCATTGGAAAGTATAAAAATATACAAATTACTTTAAATTTATAATATTTTTACACTATAACCCAATGGCCCAGACTAGCTGAATCGTAAAAAGGCGGAGGGCCTAGGACTTCAGAAGTACATCAACATAGTTCCAATCCTGTAATCCAAGGTGAAAGGAAATTAAAATTATTAGGAGTTACATGTATGTCTCTCTATACAGTAATAGAGAAGACATATCATAAAAAAGGAGCCCAGTTCAAGTAATTCCGTATTCTTAGCATGAAGACTACGCTAATTTGGATGTAACGAGTTCCCAATTTTTAAGGCTAGCCTGGACTAAACCTCAAAAATTAGGATGGAGTATTTGAGAATGAGAGAATATCCCCCACAAACATACGCACTATACCACAAAACCCAATCTGTATGCAGGATATAATTACAGACAAAACAGCTTCACTCATAGTTACATACTTATCAAACTGGAGGAGAATTAAAAAATCCCCGCCCATTTTTGAAGGAATCTTCTTCAAAAAGAAAGAGGGCAGCGCTCTGGAATCAGTAAAAGTGGTACCAAACAAGAGGCCCCAAGGGGCCTGAGGGCGCTGACCTGACATGGTAGCCTAAATATCAACCCAGGGAATTGATTTCAACAAGTTGCATCTGCTCCTCCTACGAAAAGCTTATACCAAATATCCAAAGATTCCCACAGGGAGCCCATATATGAACCCAGGGACTTGGCTTTAACAAACTTGAATCTCACCCCCCTAAGGATGCTGCACACCAAATATCAAAACATTCTGACTGCTGGATCTGAAGAAGTAGATTTTTAAAGAAAATTCCTCATTTTGAACTAAGTTACAATTCAAGCTTCACAGTGAGTCCAAATATGGACCTAGGGACATGGCTTGAACAAACTTGAATCTCACCCCCCTAAGGATGCTGCATACCAAATATCAAAACATTCCGACTGCTGGATCTGAAGAAGATTTTTAATGAAAATTCCTCATTTTGAACTAAGTTATCATTCGGGCTTCCACAGTAAGTCCAAATATGGACCTAGGGACATGGCTTGAACAAACTTGAATCTCACCCTCCTAAGCATTAAGCATGCTACATATGTAATATCAAAAGATTCTGCCTGCTGGATCTTGAGAAGTTTTTTGAAGAAATTTGCCTGAAATGCACTAAGTTCGAATTCGGGCTTCTATAGTGAGTCCAAATATGACTCTAGGGAGCCGATTTGAACAAACTTGAATCAGATCCACCCCACAATGTTGCATACCAAATATCAAAAGATTCTGCCTGCTGGATCTGGAGAAGAAGATTTGTTAAGAAATTTGCCTGAAATGCACCAAGTTAGAATTCAGGCTTCTATAGTGAGCCCAAATATGAATCCAAGGGGCCGATTTGAACAAACTTGAATCAGATTCACACCACAATGTTGCATATCAAATATCAAAAGATTCTGCCTGCTGGATCTGGAGAAGATTTTTTAAGAAATTTGCCTGAAATACACTAAGTTCGAATTCGAGCTTCTATACTGAGCCCAAATATAAACCCAGGGGGCTGATTTGAACAAACTTGAATCAGATCC
Organism: Pictodentalium vernedei; assembly: GCA_031216915.1. Classification (NCBI taxonomy): domain Eukaryota; kingdom Metazoa; phylum Mollusca; class Scaphopoda; order Dentaliida; family Dentaliidae; genus Pictodentalium; species Pictodentalium vernedei. Next base: position 218,961,408 of record CM062289.1, on the reverse strand, counting down.
ACCCTACAATGTTGCATACCAAATATCAAAAGATTCTGCCTGCTGGATCTGGAGAAGATTTTTGAAGAAATTTGCCTGAAATGCACTAAGTTCGAATTCGAGCTTCTATACTGAGCCCAAATATAAATCCAGAGGGCCGATTTGAACAAACTTGAATCAGATCCACCCCACAATGTTGCATACCAAATATCAAAAGATTCTGCCTACTCGATCTGGAGAAGATTTTTTAAGAAATTTGCCTGAAATGCACTAAGTTCGAAATCGGGCTCCTATACTGAGCCCAAATATGAACCCAGGGGGCTGATTTGAACAAACTTGAATCAGACCCACCCTACAATGTTGCATATCAAATATCAAAAGATTCTGCCTGCTGGATCTGGAGATTTCTTAATCTTTTTCCCATTGCCTACAGTGTTGAAAAGTGCTGACTCAGCACTTTTTCAAAGTCCTGAAAAAAGTACCTTGTGATCAAACTGATAGGGAGTTTTTTAATCATTCTATTCTACTGGATAAAAGTAAGCTCTATACAAAATAAGAATTCTCTGGGCCGTGTAGTTTTGGAGATATGGCAGTTTTAAGGTTTTTCCTATTTTTAGCTCCCGAGGTTCCCATGGGGCAATGAGAAAATTTTTTTTTTGCATCAATCAACTACTTATGACCAATTACCATCTCATATCAAATTTGGTTCAAATCGACCTCACGGTTCTGAAAATAGAAATTTTAGGCGTGGCCAGAATTTTTGCCCCTCCCTTAACGAAGGCAAATAATGCCCGACAAACTTCTCTTGAACAAACTTGATTCTAAACCTCAAAAGGACTCTGTATACCCCATATCAAGACTCTGCTACTGGTGGTTCATTAGAAGAAGATTTTCAAAAAATTTGGCCATTTTTTTCCCCACCCCTCTGCTCAATACGAGCCGAAACCTAATTTGCATAAATATCAAAATGCCCCTATATAACCACTATTTACATGAAATTTAATTCAAATGTGGCCAGTGGTTTAGGAGAAAAGGCTCAAACACCACCTTCACGACGTACGACGGACAAAAAGTGATCAGAATAGCTCACCCTCACTTTCAGTCAGGTGAGCTAATAAAACTACTTGTTTGTTGTCATTTTTACCTTTATCAATAATCTTCAACATTAAGTTCAATCATCTGTCTAAAGAATGAACATCGACATTCTGTCCAATAGAAGCAATGTCGGTGATAACTGACTTCCGACATACTGTCCAGAAAGTATCAACATAAGACAACACCAACATTCCATCCAGCGTTCCTGGTAAATAGTGTAAATACAGTTTTGCGTATGAAAACAATACACTCAGCTGTATTAACCTAAATATACTGAGCACTCATACTTAGTGTCTCAATATAATAACTTTGATGTAAATGTGTGTTGTGAACTTGTGTCCATACATCAATTACAGATTGATCGACACAGGAAGTATCAGAATTTAATGTTCATTTTTTAACTTTTTATCTCTCTTGATGCGTTTCTCCAATATTTACTCTGCAGTCAACATTGGAGAAATAGCAAGGGAGGTAACCAATTGAACAATGAACTTAAACTGCCAACGTGGTTGTGATAGCCATGCAACATACATGTTGCATAACAATCATCTGTCATGGAAAAAAAAGATTGTTTTTTAATTTTTTCTCTAATTTTATTCTCCTATTGTGTTGTTATGTCTGCTTCATGAAATACTGCAGACTGCCGACTGAACACACTGTAATCCTTCGTTAACATTATGTACTCATTGCAAGTTTTGCAACATTGTGAAGAATCAGTCAAAGGCCTGTGATTTCGATCAGCTGTGAAAAGGTGCAGATCTCGTATTTATTGCAGGTGGTAAATCTTGTAATATCTCTGCACTACAGATTCTTATATTCTGCTATGCACTGCATGTTTTTAATGGCACACTTCACTGAAATGGCCAGATATCAAAGATTTTTAATAGTCAGTGTTAAGTATACAATAATCAGAAACTGCTGGTTTTTAACTGCCTGGTGTCATAATCGGCTGATGCCCCATAACCCGTCAGTTCCGATTGCCGATTCCGATTATCGATTCATCACTACTTTTTTTTGAGCTGAGTGAGGTGGGAGGTTAGAGGCAATAGTAAGAAGGTGCAGAAGTGGGGAGAACAAGACTGTTACAAGAGAGAGAGAGAGAGAGAGAATAGGAGAATACCAAGGTTACCCCGCCAGGAAACAACAGAATCAATGGGGGAAGACAAGGAATCCTGCTACTCTGAACAGGGGTACATCAACATCTAGGATCTCCACAGGAAAGAAAAAGAAATAGTTATATTGATCGAGGAGGGTGACTTCAATGTCAAAATGTGGTTAAGGCATGATGAACAGGTGGGCCAAATAGGGGTGTGCAAATCGTTATGTGTTGGACAAACTGCAGTTTAGAACAAGAATAAACATCTGTGACCGTGAGCTTTGATCACAACTTCAAAGACTCTAAAAAAAGTCGCAGTAATGCCAGGATGAGCTGTGTCATTTGAGTATGTGTATCCGGAGTGACAGGAGGTACTGTATATTCTAGTGAATTTTGGATTATCTTCGGAAAGTTTTTTTAGGATTAGTATCTTGAAAAACGGAAAACAGTGAGGACATCTTAATTATTTGATAGATTTTTAGATATTTTAAAATATTTTTCACCTGCACGTAAATAATAATAATAATAATTAATAATAATAATAATAATAATAATAATAAGTGGGAACATTCGGCCTCAAAAGTGGGAACATTCGGCCCTGACTGGGGCCGTATGTTCTCAAGAAGTTACCTGGGACTGAATGTTCCCGAGGCCAAAAAGACCCGAACCCGTACAAAACCAGCTCTGAGTTTCTGTTTCCGCATGGTCACTTCCGTTTCAGCTAGTGCTCAAACGACTAGTGAACTCCAAAGTCGACCAGTCAATACCCAAAAGTCAAGTCGACTTCGACTAGTCATTGACGATAACTTGTCTAGAGCTGAAACGGTTAAGGGGTTTTCTTGATCGATTAATCACATGGTTTAACCTCGGTTAACCGATTAATCGGTTGTCCTGTACTCCCGATAGATCGCTGACGCTGAATAGCTCATTATTATAGCTGCCGCACTGTTGGTGATTACGGATGGTGTTGATAACATCCTGTTTTCTGGCTATCGATACAGTGTAACGTTCACAACTTCACATGGATGAACAAGTACATAGAATGTCGACTTGTCAAGTGTGAGAAGTTGCTAACGTGATCTGTAATTTCGTTGGAGGGGGGGGGGGGGGGGCGCGGAGCTGGCGTTCTGAAAAATCTGCGAGGGTGAAAAATCCCCCTCGCCAGACTGCTTTACAATAAAGTGAGGCTAATATATACCAAGCATACTCACACCTTGATCTGCCCATATTCCATTTTTAAAAGTTCCCTTTAAATGTCCATGCTAGTCAACAGCCGTTTGAAAACTTTATCAAGAGTTTCTGGCACATACAGAACAATTGCGCACGTGCTCTCCTGATAAGTCATCAACCATTCATTGCATGCTGATTACCTCAAAACAATAACTCTCGCCATAGTATCGCATTTCAGGCACACTGCCCACACATTCCAATGACATCAAACGGAATCATAGAGACAACGTTATCAGGATAAAACACATGCCGACTTCACTGATGTTATAAGTTTTAACAACATCATAGCGAGTACTGCATGCATTTGAAACTGACAATTCGCCGACGAGTGAGTGTGGCAATGTCTACGTAAGTCGGGGAATGTTTTTTACAGCATTAACACTTGAAATGCGGTAGTTCAAAGGTAACGGTTAATCAATCAAGGACTTTTTTGATCGATCATGCTGTTGATCGTCGGTTAATCGATTAACCGGTTAATCGTTTCAGCTCTAAACTTGTCTCCTTATAACAGTGTTGGTGTTCCGGTAGAGTGCTGAAGGTCCAAATTTGGCTTCACTTGGGCATTCATATACAGCAACTTACTGGAAAACTATTCTGTTAATGTGCTTCTAATTATGCTAAGAGTGAAATTATACACTCTTATTTAATTTGCTTTGTTGTGATTTATGGGATAGTGCCTATAGGCACTCTCCCATAAATTGCAACAAGGCAAATTAATAACATATCCTGATAGCCCAAAATAATTCAGCACTCTACTAGTACCAGTTAAAACAAACTACTGTCACTACTATTAGATGGCAATAGATGTATACATTGATTGCCCAATATTGCTGTTCAAACTGGCTGACAGTGGCAGAGAGGTGATACTATTTACCTAAAAGCTTGAAATCCTCTGACTAGTTGACTGTACAATTGAGAGTCGACTACTGGCTTGCCCAGAGTCGACATCGACTAGTCGACTAATCGTTTGAGTACTGGTTTCAGCAGACTGCCCGATTATTGTTTTGAGAATTAAAAGCAACAACAGCGGAATGTCGATGGAAATTTACATCTCGTTGTGTGTATCAAATGAATAAAATCCCCACTCGGTTGAAAATACCACACATAAGTAATTCACTAATCGAAAACAATTGATATAAAACCCATTTTCGCATTCGGGGAACGGTCGATTGGTACCACGGTCGATTGGTACCATGGGCGGTCGATTGGTACCATCTCGAAAGTCGATTGGTACCATCTCGAAAGTCGATTGGTACCGTCCAAAAAGTCGATTGGTACCGTCGGTTCGGTCGATTCGCACCAACCGTAAGTTGCAGTGTAGCCGTTTCATCGATCTCCTAAAAATGTCAGGTTACGTTTATAAATGTGATGAAACTCAATGATAAAATTGCATCAGAAAAATAGTGCAATCAACAAGAAGTTTTTATCGCATTTTCCTATATTGAAAAAACTAACACTTGACATAATTTCTTGGGAAGCTTTCTCCCCGCGTGTTTCCCATGAAATTATGCCAGGTTTTAGTTTTTACAATACAGAAGAATGCGATAAAAACTCAATGAATTCTGCCTAGTGGGCTTTGTGGGCTCGTCACTCAACGATAATGTTCACTCAACGACAGTAATAAAGTAATAAAATTGCTTCAGAAAAGTAATCATGACATCTTTTTTTAATTAAGTGGATCCTCAGAGTGGTCCACTAATTGAGCACACTGACGGAGATATTCTGACGTACTCATCTCCCTTTGTTCACTCCCATAAGCATCCCACAGTCTCATAAGTGTTTGGTGTTTAATCTGCGTGCTCTTTTTTTGATGACGATAGAGTTTCTTTTGGGAAACCAAGCGAACTTGAAGAGGGAGCATTTCTGACTCTCTGTGAAGCAGACTAAATAGCTTATACATATTTAAGGAGTTTGTTTTAGCCTGTGTATTGATGGAATGGTGCCATCCCTCTGCATCATTATTTGTGCGTACAGGCCGTCGGAAAGTTGACCATGATTCAGGAGGACATTTTTGAGAAGACACCCAAGATTTTTCAATGTACTTAACCAACTTTTCAAGTTTATCTGCAGATCCTGGGCATCGGGCTTTCAAGAAAGTAAATGCCTCGACTATGTGACTGGGTGGTAGGTGTGGGAGAGCCATCAACTGACGCACATAGTCTCTAACTTGTATCTGGTGGACATATGCAGATTGTAGCCCAAGTTCTTTGACTTTCCTGTAGACTGCCTGGCTCCAATGAAACCAACAGCCATGAATAGCAACCTCAGGTAACACAGCACGTATAGAGGCCCACATCGCTTTTTCAAAATCCAATACACATTCCTTCACTTTTACTTCCGACACTAAATTAACAATTGTTTGTAATACTGCTGTATAGTCTTTTGTTTTACGACGTGACATGTAAATATAGCACAACGGGACTTGTTTCATTGTCTCACCACTCTTAATAAAACTATGAAGACTAAAAAGCTGAACAAATGGCTCACGAGCTACCTTGAATGTGCCATCCATAAACCAAATTTTTGATCTCCCCAAATGTTCTAATTGTAAATCAGTAGCAAGAATTATGTGTCACTGCCCATCAACAACAATGTCCTTTTTAAGAAACCCATTTGGTATGAATGATTCGTCCAAGATAAAGTTAAGGTCTTTAGGATGTTTTGGTCGGAGCTTTTCCCTAGCTCTATTTGCTGATCGAGCAAGCTGATCTAGTTTGGGAAGTGACACATTTTCATTTGCTACTTTGCTCAAAGCCTGTCTTGCGAGTATACCTATAGATAAAAAAACGTCACCTCTTGCTGCATCCTTGACAATGGCTCTCGCTGAGCATGTGACTGAAGAAGACAGATCACCTGGATGAATGTGGGGGTTCGGCCCACGACAGAAACTATTAACACCTTGTTGCCTAACTGTAGCATAACACTTTTTAGAAGACCTACTGCTGCATATCCACGTAGCTGCAACAACCGTTTTACGTTTCAATGCATATGTGTAACCCTGAGAATCAATTAAAATGTCTGCTCCTCTCTTTGAACCTTCTTTGACGATTTCGTATGTGGTTGGTCGGTCGTCGATTATATTTTCTGGAATCGTTTCTTCCTCAAGTGACTGCTCTGCTGCTGGTTGTATGTCATCAACGGGAAGCAATACATCAAACGATCCTTCTTCTGGTATAGCATCCGTCTCCATATCCGACTCTACTGTGTTGTTACTAGACTGGTTACATTCTGGGCAGAGCCATGTTATTGTGTCACCATCTCGTTGTTGTTGTTTCATCATTCTCCTGTAGACATCTCTGGTTATTCCAGTGCCACAAAGCCTGTGTCTCCATTGATTACAGGAATCGCATTACAAAGCATCTTGCCGACGTCGAACCTCTTTGGTACAACCTGAGCATGAGTATTCAATGAGAATATCCATCTTCAAGTGGTGAAATTCGAATGAATGAAAGGTTTTAGCGCGCCAAAGGCGCGCAGGGACGATGTGGGATTTACAAATCCCTTGCGACCCGGTTAGCCTTATTTTATTTCACTTGGATCTTGGATCACACAGGCCTAGCTTTCCCATTGCCTCAAATGGGGTCTGAAGGGGTATGCACGCGGTTAGAATTCCCGGCAGTTTGCATTGGAGTGATAGATTGTCAAAGACCAAACCCTCAACGCCATTAAGTCTATTAGAGAGTGGGCTCTATTCGGTCCAGCTTGGCGATGGTAGAGGTTTGAGTCCCACCATGGTGGCGAGCCAGAATATAATGTTGTGCGATGGCAATTTTAAGGGAAAAAGAAAAAAGAAAACCAAACAGCAACGCCGGTTTGGTAGCGGCCCCGGTATATGACCATAGCGGTTACAAAAAAGGAATGGAGAAAGCTCCAACAGTTTAGTTTGAAAAAAACGGGAGTCATCCATCAAGCCTTCTGGGAGATAGGATGCCGTATGTGATTTTGAGGTATCTGGTTTTCCTTCGTGATGAAATTCCAGAAAATTTGACGTCTTATATAGAATATTGTTGGCTTGGTTCGGCGGTAGTCTTTGAAGGAGATAAGAAATTACTGGAAACATACTCGGCTTTAGAGCACAGGGGGAGACTCAAAGGAGAGGGTTACTATGCTAATCGGAGAGATTGGGAAGAATGGGACGAGGGATATCATCAAGCAGTTCGTCTCTGAGTGTTGGGAGGAGAGGAGAAGCGTGGGAATAGGGAGGCAGTTGGGAGTACAGGGGTAACCATGGCCTTCTCGTCCGAGAACCGCGACAAATCAGCGGCTGGCCAAAGTGTTATTATTATTAGGTAAATGTGATTTTACCAATGGACACAAATTGACGTCGGCAAGAACATAAAAGCCGTTATAACGATATGCGGTAGTCTACAAACGTCGCTGTTTTCATAATAATAATACTTTCCAAGAGAAAACAACCTTTGATTATATTTTCTACATTTATTGACAATCTATCACTCGAACGTAAACTACCAGGAAATTCTAACCGCGTGCATACCCCCTCAGACCCCATTTGAGGCAATAGGAAAGCTAGTGTGATCCAAGTGAAATAAAATAAGGTTAACCGGGTTGCAGGGGATTTATAAATCCCACATCGTCCCTGCGCACCTTTGGCACGCTAAAACCTTTCATTTCATTCATTCACATAATAATCCCAGAGAAAACAACCTTTGAAAATATTTTCTACATTTCAAACGCAACATTTTGGGGGAAAATTGTCATACATTTGTAGTGGTAATAATAATAACTCTTTGGCCAGCCGCTGATTTGTCGTGGTCCTCATAAGAGAAGGCCATCATTCCCCCTGCACCCCACCCCCCTCTCCCCTCCTCCCAGCATTCAGATATAAACTGCTTAATAATGTCCCTCACTTCCTCTTTTTCAATTTCTTCAATAAGCATTCCTACCCTCTCCCTCGTGTCCCCCTTCAGCCATCTATCCTTTGTTTCTTCACCCCACTTCTGCATTATTCTTCCAGTAAATTTTATTCTATGAGGTATATACTGCGGGCATTCCAAGAGAAAATGTTCCAGGGTCTCCACTACTCCAAAGTGGCACATTTGGCATCCCTTTTCCCCATCTCTCCCAATTTTTCCCCGAAGCTCCAGTGATCTTGATCTCAGTTTGAACAGCAGTGACCCTCCAAAGGTGCCATCTAGGTACTTCTCAAAAGCTGGCTTTTCTTTATATTGTAACCCCTGCAGTGATCATTTCACGCTAACCCCTGCTCGCCAGTTTCGATTGCAATCTTCCATGACTCTCTCTTTGACAAACCTTTTGCCTTCTTTCATTCCTACTTCTATGTTTGTGACCTCTATAGAGTAATTGTCCATTAGTTCCCTCACATGTTTTGACCACCCCGTTTCTATATTAGAATTCCAAATGGTATCGAGCATCAATTTGCACCACCGGTTGTCAGGCAGGTTTCTCAAGTAGTTAAAGTAACACAGTTTTCCCAAATCTACCCTGTCCTTGATTTTCATCCACCCAAGCTCCCCCCTTACTGCTCTGATACCCCTGGGGACGAGAGTGAGGGGGAAAGTGTGGGGGTGAGATGGTTGGTGATGATGATAGGCCAGTCGGGGTAAGGAGGGCGGTCAAGAGAAAGAGGGGGCCAGGAGCTTGCAAAACGAGAGGAGGTGCAGATGATATAGGAACTGGGGCCAGAGGAAGAAAATTAGTTGTAGCGGGGAGCAGCATTGTACGTGGGATTGACAATGTTGTTTGTGGTCCTGATAGTTCCAATCGAACAGTCTTGTGCTTTCGGGGGGCGAAGGTGGAGGATCTCAGGGACCGGGTAGACGGCATTGTGGCAGGGTCAGGGCCGGAACCGGTAGTGGTGGTCCATGTGGGGACCAATAATATCAGGGAGAGAAGGTCAGTAAGTTTGGTGGAGTCGTATAGAGGCTTAGTCGGCAAACTGTTAAGTAGGAATGCAAGGGTAGTCGTATCCGGGGTCCTTCCTGTCCTTGGAGGTGGGGACGAACGGAACTCAAGGATTTTGGCACTAAATGAAGAGTTAGAGGACTACTGTGTTGATCTGGGAATTCCCTTTATCGACCATTGGGACACGTTTTGGGGCAATGGGAGCATGTACGGGCGTGACGGGCTGCATCTTAGCAGGGCGGGGAAACGGGTATTAGGGGATAAAATTCTACGGGTAGCAGAGCCTTTTTTGGAGAGGAGCGGGGTGGGAGGTCAGAGGCAAGTATAACGAGAGTGGACATAGGTGGGGTGAACAAGAGTGAGGGGGACAGAATAAGTTTACCAAGACTAGCACCAGAAAACAATGGGCCCAGTAGGCGGAAGCCAATGAACCTCGGTACCCTGAAAGTGGGTTATAGCAACATCCAGGGTCTCCACCGGAAAGTAAGCGAAATTGCTACATTGATCGAGGCAGAGGAGTTTGATGTCATGGGCTTAAGCGAGACGTGGGTAAGACACGAGGAACGGGTAGACCAAGTAAGCGGGTGTGTGTGGATAGGTGTAGGGCGAACGGAAGGCCAGAAAAAGGGGGGAGGGGTAGGCATGTACATTAAAGAGGATTTAAAACCGTCGCTGATTACAGATCTAGAAGATATCATCACCTCGGCTGATGTGTCAAAAGAAATTGGATGGGTAAAGATCAGTCTGAGAAACAAAAGTATTGCCCTTGGGATTGTGTACTGTGCGGTGGAGGGAAGTAAACCCGAGTGGAATGACTCGATATACTCAACACTAAGATCCAATATCACTGAACTAGAAAACAGGGGGCTCGGTATAATTCTGATGGGCGACTTTAATGGACACATAGGTGACAAGGAAGAAGGCATAGAGGATGGGGACAAGAAAGTCAACAGGAATGGAAGGAAGCTGTTGAACTTCACAAATGAGCTCGGTCTGAAGATTCTGAACAGGGACGCTAGATGTAAGGGGAAATGGACCTGGGAGAGAAACGACAGAAAATCAATAATTGACTATATTCTCATAGATATGAATTTATGGAGGGAGGTGATAAGGGTAGAAGTGGATGATGAGGGCAAAATGGAGTTGGATAGTGATCACAACTTGATTACAGTGACGATGAGGGCCAAAAACCTAGAGAAAAGGAAAGGAAGCTTCAAGGAGATTTGGGAACTCAAAAAGGATGCCGACTGGGCGAAGTTCGAAGAAAAACTGAAACCAAAGCTTGCAGCCGTACACAAGGGGGGTAGTGTCCAGAAGATGGCCGACGCCATAGTTGCGAGCCTAGTGGAGGCAGGGAAGGAAAGTGTAGGAAAGATTAGGGTGCCAACACAGGAACTTGGGTACAGAGTGAACGAAGAATTGAAAAGGGCCATAAAGGTTAGAAAAGATAAATGTGCTGCATACAGGAGAAGTAGAAAACTTAAGGGGGTGGAAAGCAATGAGGCCATGGTGGCAAAGGAAGAATACCAACAAGCACGAAATAAAGTAAATAAGATTAAAGACGACAACCGGAGAGTGCGAAATAGCAGTCTTATTAGGACGATAAGAACGACAGGGTGGTCGTGTTCGAGCGTATTTTGGAAATGGGTGAACAAACGTAACAAAGGGAATAACCAACAGAGCATTAAAGTAGATGACAGAGTTACAGAAGAGCGAGATCAAATCGCATTAGAACTAGTCAAGCACTGGGAAAAGGTAAACGATAAGCGATGGGGCATGGGGAACCCACCGGAGTGTCCGAACCAGGTCGAGGAAAATCTCTCGGACTTTGTGTGCAGCGAAATCAAAACTGAGGAGGTGCGAAGGGTGATCTCAAAATTGAGGAATGGAAAAGCGGGAGGGGTGGACGAAATTCCTAACGAGTTTATCAAAAAAGGGGGAGAGGAACTCTTGGAAAGCCTGACTGCCCTATTCAATTTAGCCATAGAAAAACAAGAGGTCCCAAAGGAGTGGAGGGAAAGCAAAGTGACGTTTATTCACAAAAAGGGGGAAAAAGACGTTTTGGATAACTATCGAGGGATCTCTGTCAGTAGCAACATTGGAAAGGTTTTCTGTAAAGTCCTTTATGGGAGACTAGAGGAGGTAATTGAGGAGAAGGGTTTTTTGGGAGAAATCCAGAATGGCTTCAGGAAGGGAAGGAGAGTAACCGACCATCTTTTCACGCTATCCCAAATGATAGAATCCGCGAAAGCAAAAAGAAAAAGATGTTTATGGCCTTTTTGGATGTCAAAAAGGCATACGATAGAGTATGGAGGGAGGGTATGTGGCGCAAGCTGGAGGCTCTGGGCTTAGGAGGCGAGTTTGTTGGAATTATGAAAGCATTATATAAAGATGTACAGAGTGAACTTAGTCTGGGAAACATTACAACAAAACGTGTGCCTATGGAGATAGGCCTAAAACAGGGGTGTATCCTTTCGCCAATCCTGTTTGCATTGTACATCAAAGGTTTAGGAGATGAACTCCTGCGTAGCGAGGAGGGGGTAGAAGTTGGGGACTTGAAGATCCCAGGGATATCTTTTGCAGACGATATGGTTCTAGTGTCAGAAAGCGAAGAGGGGCTAACGAAAATGCTGGGAATTGTTGGGAAATATGGGAGCAAATGGAGACTCGAACTTAATGAAAGCAAGAGCAAAGTTATACCTGTGGGCCGCAAAGTGGACCCCACTCGAAGGTGGAGAGTGGGTGAGTTCTGCATTCCGGAAGGGAGCAGCAAACTTCCCAGTGTAGGAGAGACAGGTGATTACGAGTATTTGGGGGTAAATATAAACATTACAGGAAGAGGCATCTACCGAAACCACACAAATAAATTGATTCTGAAGGGGAAGCGAATCCTTAACCAAATGAAACTTATAGGGAGAAACAGTTTCAATAAGGTTTTTGTGGGGAAAACCATTTGGGAAATGGTGGGGCTGCCAAGTATAACATACGGTACGGAAGTGGTACCTCTAAACCAGACGGCCATAAAGAGCTTGGAAATCTTACAGAACGATGCAGGCCGATGGATAACGGGGTCGAGCAATGCCGCAGCGCTAGAAGCAATCAGGGGTGAGCTTGGGTGGATGAGGATCAAGGACAGGATAGACCTGTTGAAACTCGGTTATCTTAATTATTTGGTGAATCTCCCCGACAGCCGATGGTGTAAAGTAATGTTCCTGCAAATCTTCAACTCAAATATCAAAACGGGGTGGATGGTCCAAGTGAGGGAGCTAGTAGAAAACTACTCATTGGAGATCTCGGACCTGGACGTTGGGGCAAACCAGGGTAAAAAAATCGTCAGAGAAAGGGTCTTGGAGGATTGTAACCGTAATTGGCGAGAGGGGGTCAAATCAAAGAGGTCTTTGGGTGGCCTGCGTGATAAAGAGAGGCCAGGTTTTGAAGAGTACCTTGATGGCACCTTTGGGGGGGCACTGCTGTTCAAGCTGCGGTCGCGATCCCTGGAGCTGAGGGGAAAAATTGGGAAAGACGGTGAAAGGGAGTGCCAGATGTGTAACTTGGGCATGGTGGAGACCCTGGAACACTTCCTTCTAGAATGCCCTAAGTATCAGTCTAAAAGAATGAGATTCACTGGGAGTATAATGGGGAAGTGGGATGGGAGAATGAAGGACATGTGGTTAGGGGGAGACTCAAAGGAGAGGGTTAATGTGCTAATCGGAGAGATTGGGAAGAATGGGGCAAGGGATGTCATCAAGCAGTTCGTCTCCGAATGTTGGGAGGAGAGGAGAAGCGTGGGATCAGGGAGGCAGTTGGGAGTTCAGGGGTAACCAAGGCCTTCTCGTTCGAGAACCGCGACAAATCAGCGGCTGGCCAAAGTGTTATTATTATTACTGCTTCCAAAGCTGCAGCATTACTCGACCCTGTTATCCATCTGCCGGCATCATTCTGAGTACTTTCCAACTTCTTAATAACGGTTTGGTTTAATGGAATCACGTCCGTGCCATACGTTATACTTGGTAAACCCACCCTCTCCCACAGTGTTTTCCCCACAAAGACCTTATTGAAACTATTTTTCCCTAAAAGTTTTAGTTGGTTCAGAATTCTTTTCCCCTTCAGAATCAGTTTGGCTGAGTAATTTCTGTACACCCCTCTTCCCGTTATATTTATGCTTTCCCCTAGATACTCATACTCTCCCGTTTCTCCTACAGTGATTTGTTTGCTTTCCCCTTCGGGGATTGAGAACTCCCCCACTCTCCATCTCTTCGTCATATCTACCTTGCGTCCAACGGGTATTACCTTGCTTTTATTTTCATTTAGTTCGAGCCGCCAAGTGTTCCCATATCTACCAGCAATTTCCAGCAGTTTCTCTAGCCCCTGTTCAGTTCTAGACATTAACACCATGTCGTCCGCAAAGAATAAGCCTGGTATCTTTATGTCTCCAACATTTACCCCCTCCGCACTCTGAATTAGTTCGTCCCCTAAATCTTTAACATACAATGCAAACAAAATCGGTGAAAAGATACACCCCTGCTTGAGGCCTATATCCATAGGGACTCGTTTTGTAGTGATACTCCCTAGACTGAGTTGGCTTTGCACATCTGTATACAGTGCTTTCAGGATTCCCACAAAGTCACCCCCCAGTCCGATGCCCTCGAGCTTTCGCCACATACCTTCCCTCCACACTCGGTCGTACGCTTTTTTCACATCTAGAAATGCCAGAAACACCTTTTTCTTTTCAGCCTTTGTTGATTCTATCAGTTGGGTGAGTGTAAATAGGTGATCAGTGACTCTTCGTCCTTTCCTGAAACCATTTTGAATTTCTCCTAAAAAACCTTTCTCTTTAATAACTTCCTCTAGTCTACCGTATATGACCTTACAGAATACTTTTCCGATGTTACTACTAACTGATATCCCCCTATAGTTATCTAGAACTTCCTTATCCCCCTTTTTGTGTATGAACGACACCTTACTTTCCCTCCACTCTCTGGGGACCTCTTGCTTTCGCAGAGCCAGGTTGAAAAGGTTTGTCAGGACTTCAATAAGTGCCTCCCCTCCATTTTTGAGGAATTCGTTCGGAATTTCATCAGTCCCTCCCGCTTTACCATTTTTTAATTTCGAGTCCACGTTCTGCGCTTCTTCTGCCGTTATTTCGCTACATACACGATTGGATAGGTTCTCCTCCACCAGTGTATTTCTTTTTGGTGGGGACCCACTGCCCCATCGCCTATCGTTTATCTTTTCCCAGTGCTTGACTAACTCTGAAGCGATACGGCCTTTATCTTCTGTACTTTCCCCATCCACTTTGATACTCTGCACACTACTTTTCCCCCGTTTATTTATCCAGTTCCAAGATACGTTTGAGCTCGAACCCCCCGTTTTCTTTATTGTTCTGGCAAGACTGCAATTGCGCTCCTTCCTATTATTATTCTTTATCTCATTCACCTTTCTCCGTGCCAGTTCATATTCTCCTTTCATTAGTCTCGTGTCATTGTTATCCACCCCTTTAAGCTTCCTACTTCTTCTGTAAGCAGCGCATTTTACCTTCCTTTCTTTTATAGCCTTTTTCAGTCCCTCGTTAACCCTGTATCCAAGCTCTCTCGTTGGGACCCTCACCCTTCCTATACAATCCTTCCCTGCCTCTGTTAGGCTATTTACTATGCCATCTGAAATACTCTGGACATTTGCATCCCTAGGTATACATTCAAGATTTGGTTTTAGTTTTTCCCGAAACTGCTTCCAGTCGGCTCCTTGTTTTAGTCCCCAAACTTCCTTGAAGGTATTTCTGTCTCTATTCGTCTTTTTGCCCATAATCTTAACTGTTATCAGGTTGTGATCACTACCCAAGTCATTTTTTCCCTCGTCATCTATTTCTACATCTATAACCTCCCTCCATACGCTAATGTCAGTGAGTATATAATCAATTATTGTTTTCTTATCGTTCCTCTCCCAGGTCCATTTACCCTTACATTTCGCATCCCTGTTCAGGATCTTTAAACCAAGCTCTTTTGATAGGTCCAACATCTTCCTCCCATTCGTGTTAATTTTCCTATCACCTCCCTGTATGCCCTCCTCCTTATCCCCGATGTGCCCATTGAAGTCCCCCATTAGGTCAATACTGAACCCTCTGCTTCCAAGCTCTGTGATATTCGATCTAAGAGTTGTATATATTGAATCATTCCACTCGGGCTTACTTCCCTCCACTGCCAAGTATACAACACCAACGGCAACACTCCTGCTTCCTAACTTGATTTTTGCCCAGACTATTTCGTTGGATACTGGAATCTGAGTCCTTGCTTCTGTGAGATCTGTAATCAATGAGGGCTGTAATTCCTCTTTAGCGTAGATGCCAACACCCCCACCCCGTTTCTGACCCTCAGTTCGCCCAGCTCCTATCCACACGCAACCCTTCATCTGATCAACCCGCTCATCCCGTCGTATCCACGTCTCACTTAGACCCATTATATCGAAGTCTCCTTCGTCCATCATTGTTGATATTTCGCTTACTTTCTTGTGCAGACCCTGGATGTTGCAGTACCCAAACTTAATGAATCTTTGTTTTTTTGTCATCACTGGCACATTATTATAACCCTGGTATGTCCCTGTATTGTGCATGTTTGTTGTTCTTCCTATGTTCCCAGCATTTGTGCCCCTCTTGGTTATCGGCTGTGGTCCCCTACCCCCCTTTTCTCCAAAAAAGGCCCAGTCACCTGTAAATTTTTTTTGCCCAACAGGTCTGTACCCATCCTACTTAAATGCAATCCGTCTCGCACATACAACTCTCCTTGTCCCCAGAATGAATCCCAGTGGTCAATGAAATGTATTCCCAAGTCTTTGCAGTGCTCTACCAGCTCCTCGTTTAGTGCCATAATCCGCGAGTTCCTCTCATTCCCACCACCCATAATGGGGAGCACCCCTGAAACGATGGTCCGAGCATTCCTGCTAAGTAGCTTACTAATTAGGTCCTTGTATGTGTCCACCAAACGAACTGATTTCCTCTCCCTGATGTTATTGGACCCCACTTGTAATACCACTACCGGATCAGGCCCCGACCCAGCTACAATACCGTCCACTCTATCCCTCAGGTCCTCCACTTTAGCCCCCGGAAAGCACAGAACTGTTCTATTTTTACTGTCCGGACCACAGACAACCTTGTCGATCCCCCGCACTATGCTACTTCCCGCAACCACCAACTTACTTTTGGCCCTCGCCCTATTTATCTCCTCTAGTCTCCTATTGTTTACAGCGTCCTCTTCCTCTCCAACAGCCCCACTCGGAATCAATATCGGTATCGGTATCTTTGACCTAGGATTACTCCTATCCTTGTCCCTCCGTCTCTTTCCAGGCCCTGAACTACCTGGACTACTCCCCTGGTCTTCTCCCGGATCCCTCCTCCTTTTTCCTGGCCTAGACCCCAAGCTACTATCTGTTGCAACTACCTCCATCTCCCCCTCTGTCTCTTCCGAATCGAGCACATCAAATCTGTTTCTGGTGCTGCACTCCCCACTGCCTTTGGACTTTACACCCCTATCTACCTGCTTCTCTGGCCCCCCTTTCCTACCACTTTTGATAGTCCACGCCAAACGCTTTACAGCATTGCTCCGGCCTGCCCCCCCCCCCCCTCATCTGTCCTACGTACTTTTCTAGCAGCCCCCACCTCATCACCTACCTCATTCACATCAAAGGTTCTACCCCCATGTTTCCTCTTGGAGCCACCGACAACCTTCCATCCTTCTCGGAAAGCTACTTTCACAGGCGTAACTCCGCCCTACCAAGTTTTCCCTTCAGCTCAGCAATCTCCCCCTCAAACTTAACAATTGTCTCAAGTAGGCGGAGGATTTCCTGACAGTTTGCACATACCTCTCCATATCCCATCGAGCGACAGTCCCCATACATCATAGAACACTGTTTGTGCGAATCGACCGAACCGACGGTACCAATCCACTTTTTGGACGATACCAATCGACTTTTTGGACGGTACCAATCGACTTTCGAGATGGTACCAATCGACCGCCCGATGGTACCAATCGACCGTGGTACCAATCGACCGTGGTACCAATCGACCAAGATTCTCGCATTCAGACATCGGCTATATCTCCCGGTGATAGCACCGGGGGAAACTGTCACTGATTTCATTGTACTGAATATGAATGTAGTGGGCAGCCACAATGTTCGGATAGCTGAACTATGGCACTGGACTTATGATCTGTGACTCTTTTTAATTTTTCAATTTTCAAAGAAAGATAAGTTTTAAGGCGCCATCAAACAAAACATCTGTGCTACAAAACTCCATATTTCCCCCATAGATTTCTTGATTAAAACTGCCTGTGTTTAAGTTCTTTTCCTGATACTCTCCCTGTGAACTTTTCCAGGGACTACAGCAGAAAAACTTTTAAATTTGTGGCTGATTTCATGGAACAAAGTTGAATTTAAAATTGTGTATTTATCTAAAACAAGTTTTGTTGGATGACGCCTTAATTTTGTCTCGAAGAAGTGCGACGTTCCAGCCTTTTTGTCTCGGGTGTTTCGAGGAGGCCGAAACGTCCCATGTTGAAACGTCTAAAGCCTAGTAAAGCCTAAAGGCCGAAACGTCTCGGAAACGTATGGACGTGGGACGCAAAACGATAAAGCTGTTTTCGGTGGTCTTCAGAATCATTTGTCGTTTTCATCCGACTGTTGAACAAAACCAAGCATTTTCATCATGTTCCACGCGATTGAAGTTCTGGACGAGAAACAAAGCAAATAAAGTGATCGCAGATCAATTGTTAACATGATGTTACCTTTTTCTCTAAAACACAATAACGTGTGATACTCGATTTCATAAGAGCTAACGAAGAGGTACACTCGATTGATGATTTAGAACAGGTGTCGCTAAAAAGCGCCTACTGCAAACCACACATATCCGGCTTTATGATTTAGAACAGGTGTCACTAAAAAGCGCATAGAACAAACCACAAATATCCGGTGCACGTCAGGTATTACAACCCATGTTCCAAAAGCACAAAATGAGAATCTGAAAAATTCTGAATAGCGAATTTTTGGTTGAAGCCCTAGGCTTGCTCATGTTAGTTATTTGTCTACAATTTTGAAGCACAAAACCATACACCAGTCAAACTAAGTCTCTCCATTTGTTTGACCAACTATTCCTCAAGGTGCCCAGGCAATTCTGTCAAACTTGCACGTTGTCTGAATGGTTGACCCAGATTGTCCTTCTGTTGTATTTGCCTATAATTTTGAAACATGAAACCATTTACCATACTTCAGTTATTCTTTTCTCAATGGTGCTTAGGTTGATCTCCACAAAACTTGCAGAGTGGAATTGCCTTTGGGGGTGTCTGCCCATAATTTTGAAACACAAAACCATTTACCATACTCCATCTCCATTTGCTGACAGGAAATTCTTATTTCTGTACCAACAACTTAACCTCTTCCAATGAGGTAAACCATGGTCACCCTCATTCCGCCCTGTTGACCAAGGTACTTAAACCCAGACCCCTTTATAAATCTCCCCCACTATTTTTGATTTTTTTTTTTTGTACAGCTCTATTCGGCTGGTCATGAGGAAGCTTAGTGCTTAAAAAAATGTTCTGAGCCGTGCAATTTTTGAGATATGGCCATTTTTATTTTTTTTACTTTACTGTTTCTGGAGAAGATTTTTAAAGGTTTTTGCACCTTTCCGCCCCTTCTGGGGTCCCCATTGGGCGTGGTAACTTTAGTCGCACAATTTCTAAATGACACATGCTAAGGAAGATACCAACCAAATTTGGTTCAATTTGGACCAGTGATTTAGGAGGAGAAGTTGTTTGAAAAGTGTTCACGACGACGGACAACGACGGACAACGGATGGAAAGTGATAAATTTGAGCTCCCTTCAGTGAGCTAAAAAATAGCAATTTAGGGGTGGGCCGTTAGCTAATCAGAAGCTGTGGCAGCCATGTTGGATGGTGGGCGGACATACCGAACACAATTCTGAAAGAGGACCACCCACTGGTTAACCTCAGCAAATTTTATTCAAATTGATCCAGCAGTTCTGAAGAAGAAGATTTTAATGCGTTTTCCTAATCACCAGCCATGGCAGCCATGTTAGATGGGCGACAGAGATTTCAAACACAATTCTTTGAGTGTTCCACCTAATGATCAATCCCAGAAAATTTTATGTGGCCCAGTGGTTTGGGAGGAGATGATTGTTGACGCGAGAAAAAGATTTTTTAATGTTTTTCCATTACCTTCAGTGTTAAAAAGTGCCGAGTCAGCACTTTTTCAGAGTCCAGAAAAAGTACCTTAGAAAAAAACCTTTAGCGATTTTTTTCTACCATTCCTTTCCATTGGTCATAAGCAAGCTGCACAGCAAATAAAAAGTTTCTGAGCCGTGCAGTTTTGGAGATATGATCGATTTTAATTTTTTCTATTTTTAGTTCCTGGGGTTCCCACGGGGCTACGGGAAAATTTTCTTTGGCATAAATTAGATACTTATGACCCAATAAGTCCTCAAAAAAAAATTTGGTTCAAATCGATCTCTTGATTCAAAAAATAGAAATTTAGGTGTGGAGCGTCAGCCAATCAGAAGCTGTGGCAGCCATGTTGGATGGCGGGCGGACAAACCGAACATAATTCTGAAAGAGGACCACCCACTGGTTATCTCCAGCAAATTTTATTCAAATTTATGCAGCGGTTCTGAAGAAGAAGATTTGAATGTGTTTTGCCAATCACCAGCCATGGCGGCCATGTTAGATGGGCGACAGAGATTTCAAACACAATTCTTCGAGTGTTCCACCCAATGATCAAGCCCACAAAATTTTATTGAAATTGGCCCATTGGTTTTGAAGGAGATGATTGTTGACGTGAGAATAAGAGTTTTTAATGTTTTTGCATTACCTTCAGTGTTAAAAAGTGCCGAGTCAGCACTTTTTCAGAGTCCCGAAAAAGTACCTTAGAAAAAGACCGTTAGCAATTTTTTTCTACCATTCCTTTCCATTGGTCATAAGCAAGCTGCACAGTAAATAAAAAGTTTCTGAGCCGTGCAGTTTTGGAGATATGAGCGATTTCAATTTTTTCTATTTTTAGCTCCTGAGGTTCCCACGGGGATATGGGAAAAAATTTTTTCAGCATAAATTAGATACTTATGACCCAATAAGTCCTCAAAAAAAATTTGGTTCAAATCGATCTCTTGATTCAAAAAATAGAAATTTAGGGGTGGAGCGTCAGCCAATCAGAAGCCCTGGCAGCCATGTTGGATGGCGGGCGGACAAACCAAACATAATTCTGAGAGAGGACCACCCACTGGTTATCCCCAACAAATTTTATTCAAATTGATCCAGCGGTTCTGAAGAAGAAGATTTTAATGTGTTTTGCCAATCAGCAGCCAAGGCAGCCATATTAGATGGGCGACGGAGATTTCGAACACAATTCTTCGAGTGTTCCACCTAATGATCAATCCCACAAAATTTTATTAAAATTGGCCTGGTGGTTTGGGAGGAGATGATTGTTGACGCGAGAATAAGAGTTTTTAATGTTTTTGCATTACCTTCAGTGTTAAAAAGTGCCGAGTCAGCAAGAAAGTACCTTAGAAAAAAACCGTTAGCGATTTTTTTCTACCATTCCTTTCCATTGCTCATAAGCAAGCTGCACAGCAAATAAAAAGTTTCTGAGCCGTGCAGTTTTGGAGATATGAGCAATTTTAATTTTTTCTATTTTTAGCTCCTGAGGTTCCCATGGGGCTACGTGAAAATTTTTTTCGGCATAAATTAGATACTTATGACCCAATAAGTCCTCAAAAAAAAATTGGTTCAAATCGATCTCTTGATTCAAACAAGAGGCCCCAGGGGGCCTGAGGGCGCTCACCTGACATGGTAGCCTAAATATCAACCCAGAGAATTGATTTCCACAAGTTGCATCTGCTCCTCCTAAGAAAAGCTGAAACCAAATATCCAAATATTCTGACCAGTGGATCTAAAAAAAGATTTTTAAAGAATATTCCTCATATTGAACTAAGTCATAATTCAGGCTCCCACAGGGAGCCCATATATGAACCCAGGGACTTGGCTTTAACAAACCTGAATCTCACACCCCTAAGGATTCTGCATACCAAATATCAAAACATTCCGACTGCTGGATCTGAAGAAGAAGATTTTTAAAGAAAATTCCTCATTTTGAACCAAGTTACAATTCGAGCTCCCACAATCAGCCCAAATATGGACCTAGGGACATAGCTTGAACAAACTTGAATCTTACCCCCCTAAGGATGCTGCAAAAAAAATATCAAAAGCATTCATCTGCTGGATCTTAAGATTTTAAAGAAAATTCCTCATTTTGAACTAAGTTGTCATTCAGGCTCCCATAGTGAGCCCAAATATGAACCAAGGGACTTGGCTTGAACAAACTTGAATCTCAGCCCCCTAAGGTTGCTCCATGCCAAATATCAAAACATTCCAACTGCTGAATCTGAAGAAGAAGATTTTTAAAGAAAAATTCCTCATATTGACTAAGTTATAATTTGGCCTCCCACAGGGAGCCCAAATATGGACCCATGGACTTGGCTTTAACACACTTGAATCCCCCCCTCCCCCCCAAGGATGCTACTTACCACATATCAAACCATTCCGACTGCTGGATCTGAAGAAGAAGATTTTTTAAGAAAATTCCTCATTTCGAACAAAGTTACAATTCAAGCTCCCACAGTGAGCCCAAATATAGACATAGGGACATGGCTTGAACAAACTTGAATCTCACCCCCCTAAGGATGCTGCATACCAAATATCACAAGATTCTGCCTGCTGGATCTTGAGAAGAAGATTTTCAAAGAAATTTGCCTGAAATGCACTAAGTTCGAATTTGGGCTTCTATAGTGAGCCCAAATATGAATCTAGGTGGCCGATTTGAACAAACTGGAATCAGATCCACCCCACAATGTTGCATACCAAATATCAAAAGATTCTGCCTGCAGGATCTGGAGAAGAAGATTTTTGAAGAAATTTGCCTGAAATGCACTAAGTTCGAATTCGAGCTTCTATAGTGAGCCCAAATATGAATCTAGGGAGCCGATTTGAACAAAATAGAATCAGATCCACCCCACAATGTTGCATACCAAATATCAAAAGATTCTGCCTGCTGGATCTGGAGAAGAAGATTTTTTAAGAAATTTGCCTGAAAAGCACTAAGTTCAAATTTGGGCTCCTATACTGAGCCCAAATATAAACCCAGGGAGCCGATTTGAACAAACTTGAATCAGATCCACCCCACAATGATGCATACCCAATATCAAAAGATTCTGCCTGCTGGATCTTGAGAAGAAGATTTTCAAAGAAATTTGCCTGAAATGCATTAAGTTCAAATTTGGGCTCCTATACTGAGCCCAAATATAAACCCAGGGGGCCGATTTGAACAAACTTGAATCAGATCCACCCCACAATGTTGCATACCAAATATCAAAACATTCTGCCTGCTGGATCTGGAGAAGAAGATTTTTTAAGAAATTTGCCTGAAATGCACTAAGTTCGAAATCGGGCTCCTATACTGAGCCCAAATATGAACCCAGGGGGCCGATTTGAACAAACTTGAATCAGATCCACCCTCCAATGTTGCATACCAAATATCAAAAGATTCTGCCTGCTGGATCTGGAGAAGAAGATTTTTTAATGTTTTTCCCATTGCCTACAGTGTTAAAAAGTGCTGACTCAGCACTTTTTCAAAGTCCCGAAACTGTACCCTATGATAAAACCGATGGCAATTTTTTTTTACCAATTCCTTCTGTTGGTCCTAAGGAAGCTTCACACCAAATAAAAATTCTCGGTGCCGTGCAGTTTTGGAGATATGGGCGTTTTAATTTTTTTCTATTTTTAGCTCCTGCGGTTCCCATGGGGCTACGGGAAAAAAAAAATCAGCATAAATTAGGTACTTATGACCCAATAAGCCCTCACATAAAATTTGGTTCAAATCAGCCTCTCGGTTTGGAAAATAGAAATTTTGGGCGGGGCCAAAAATTTTGCCCCTCCCATAACGATGCCAAGTATAGCCCCACAAACTTCTCTTGAACAAATCTGAGTCTACACCTCAAAAGGAAGCTGCACACCAAATATCAAGTCTCTGCTACTGCTCGTTCATGAGAAGAAGATTTTTTAAGATTTCAGCACACTTTTTGGGTGTGGCCCTACCCACGGGCGAGGCAACTTGATTTGAACAAAATCAAATTGCGATGTCATAACAAACTATTATCTCAAATATCAATTAAATTGGTTCAGCGGTTTGGGAGGAGAAGATGCAAACACCATGTTCACGGATGACGGACGGTGAGTGATCACTATAGCTCTCCTGACTGAAAGTCAGGTGAGCTAAAAACAGAAATTTAGGGGTGGAGCGTCAGCCAATCAGAAGCTGTGGCAGCCATGTTGGATGGCGGGCGGACAAACCGAACACAATTCTGAGAGAGGACCACCCACTGGTTATCCCCAGCAAATTTTATTCAAATTGATCCAGCGGTTCTGAAGAAGAAGATTTTAATGTGTTTTTGCCAATCAGCAGCCAAGGCAGCCATATTAGATGGGCGATGGAGATTTCGAACACAATTCTTCGAGTGTTCCACCCAATGATCAATCCCACAAAATTTTATTAAAATTGGCCTAGTGGTTTGGGAGGAGATGATTGTTGACGCCCAACGACGACGACGGACAGAAAGTGATCAGTAAAGCTCATCCTGAGCTTTGCTCAGGTGAGCTAAAAACAATATAAATATTTGTCGAACAGGCATTCAGGTATTAATTATTATTAATAAATTGGTGCTTAACGCCACTTCAGAAGCTGAGGCTATAGCGGCGATCACGGTAATTAATATCGCCCGAATGTAAAGTATGCCGGAGTCGGCATACGCAGATAGGTCGAAAACCAGTGATATAATATGTAACATACACATGTCCAATAGAATCACAACAGACGATCTCTGGAGAGCAAAAACACTTCCGAGGTAACCCACAGGTGACCCCATTCAGGTGTACTATAAATTCCAATAATAACACTCCCTGACGTGTACTATCCAATATCTATGAATCTAGAAATGTGCGAATATATGAGAGTGTAAGACAATGTGTATTTGATTGGGTACCGACATTAATAGAAACCTCGATCTAGAAATGGAACAAGCTATGATTAACAGACTCAACACGGACCGCCCCCGAAATAATTCATTATTTCTAAGGTCCATAACATACAATAATGCATCTGCCTAATAATTCATTTATTATGCGTGTGAGCACTGAAATCCTGTATGTAATCATCTGAATACCAGTTAACTGACTAGACAACCTCCGAGGTACCCAAAGACTAGCAATTTATTGATGATGAATTATGCGCTCGTATATGACATATAGATGAACAACCACAGGAAACCAACCAACTAAAAAGTGGATGTGCCCATGAGGTCGCCATAGAACACGCCCCAGCCACCAATCGAGAAGTCATGAAATGCATGTATGTATTTAAACTCATACAAGGCTTACAGGAAGAAAACTACGTCTTGCCCGGTAATCACCTCCTATCATTCATTCCCATGGGATTGACAGAGCGTCTGCTGCGTACGCTCGATGGTCTGGGCATGGCAACACGAACGTCGGAAACTGATTGTTCTGGTGCGTCGTAAACAGATCTATCATGGGGCGATCCCACTGGTAGCAAATCTGACCGAATACTCGCTTGTTGAGTGTCCACTCCGATTGCAAGAGGCGACTTTTCTGAGCGAGCGAGTCTGCTAGTATCTTCAGACGACCCAGTATATGATGGACAGAAAGCTGAACATGATGATTCATGACATATAGGAGAATCTTTTCCATTAGTTGGCATAACGGAAATGAATGGGTGCCACCCTGGTTCCCGATGTACGCTACTACTGTCAAGTTCGACAAAATCTGAACATGGACGTCCGCTATTATGTGAATCCATTGTTGTAGCGCTAGCCATATTGACATCATCTTTTTGATGTTTATGTCCCCAAAGACCCTGACACTTCAAGTCTGCGGGACTTAGGGTCGTGCCCCCACCCGTCCGACACGCATCCGTCATAATCGTGAAAGCCGGATCCGGCAGTTGCTGCAGAACTCCCTGAGTTAACCACTGAATATCTGACCAAATCTGAACCCTTTGTTTTACTAGGTCCGTTAAAACAATACTGGTTCGAGGGAAAGCGTCTTCACACTCCAGTTCTGAGTAAAGAATATCTGGAGGGGATGTGCGTGCAGGCGGCCCAATGGAATGAGATCCACAGCCGCTCCTCGAACCAGATTGTTGTGAGTCTCAAAGCTCATTCCCAAGTGAATCGACGACTTGGACGTAGCTAGATCCAACTTTTTTTCGTTTACGATGAAACCGAGACGTCTGAGTAATAGAAACAGACTCTGAATATCGTTCTGAAGAATAATTCTGTTGCCGTATCTCTGAAGAAGGTCGTCCAAGTAAGCCGACATTACCGCAGACAAATGAGTTCGGAAGTATGACATTACTGAGTTCATTATTCAAGTGAATGCACAGGGAGCCAGGTTCAGACCAAAGCACATTGCTCTGAACTGATACACCTTCCCTTGTACGGAGAACTGCAGCTACTTTTTGAATTTCGGATGTACCAGGACATGAAAGTACGCATCCTTTAGATCTATGCTTGCCGCATAGTTGTTCACTCGAATGCTCGCCCTTACCGACCGAATGGTCTCCATATATAATTTTTGGAGCCACGATAACCTTGTTTATCCAGCTCAAGTCTATTACCGGTCGGAACGAGCCGTCTGGCTTCGGTACGAGGAACAGGTGACTGTAAAAACCTTCAGAATCCTTATTCTCGATGACCTCTATCACTTCCTTTCATAAGAGAGCCTGTACCTCCGCTAGGAGAAACTCTCTTATGCAAGGATCTGATGGAAGATTTGTCCAACGCGGACAACTTGTTAGTGGGAGTTTCGCTCGGAATGATGGCCGTAAGCCGTCCGAGACTAGACTTCTCACCCACTGATCTTCCGTGACTGTTATCCAGTTTTTTGCGGAGCTTGATAACCTTCTGCCAACTGGCCAGCAAAAGAGGTCTTAACCATCACCTGTATGACCTGCGGGGCTTACGGGAGGAGAAACCACATCCTCCCCGCGAAGAACCTCATCTCGTCAGCCTAGGGGCATCTGACCGATAGTCCCGATCAGACCTACGCCCCTTTCCCAAGTCGCTAAACAGACGACCTCCAGAGTAATTATAAGAGGGTTTCTTGTACCCTCGTGATGAGTTTACTCTTGCCTGCTGAAGTGGGTCGTTGATATGCCGACTTCAAAAGCAGAGCACTAGACGCTTTCTTAGTAGCCTGTTCATAGACTAACAAAAGCTAGTCGTCGAAAATAATATGTCCGGAGACCGGAGCGACTCGGAGAGAGCTATTCACCTTGTCATCTACCAGTGATGACGACTCAAGGGCAGCATCACGTCTGATTTACTCCAGATTAGCCACTGTTAGGGCGGAGTTATACGTGGTATACATTATTGCCCTGGAAAGAATTCTAAGAGAGGTACGCACATCCTCAAATTCCTTTCCATTGAGACGTAGCGCCATAGCTCTTGTAAGGTGAACTGCGTAAGACATAACATCCAAATTCGCTCTATTTGAAGAAATTGCCGTCGCAATTGTGTCTGAGCGAATAGTGAATGATACAGGTAAGGATACCTCTAGATCCCCGGCCTGTTCAACCAAATGCAGAGGAACTCTCTGAACATCTTCCCCGACCGTGTTTAAATGAACGTGGTCCAAAAAACAGTATGTATATGGAAGATGAAGATAAGAAACCGCCTTCTTCCTTGCACTCAAGAGGATAAATACGGCATTGTCTATATGGCCGAAGGCCTGTGACACCTACCTAGACTGAACCGGAAAAGAAAGAACTTCCTCCTTTGTCCGGATAAAGTCTGCATCCAATGACACCAGCAGTTTCTCTCTTGTCATTGCAACATTCTGATTTGGCGGAACAAAATCAGGGTTGTGCAGTTCCGAAAGGGAAGGGTAATCCTTTTCCTTATCCCTTTCACCATCCGAGAGAATCAGTTGAAAATCTTGGTCCATTGCATCTGCATGAACAGACGACTGGACCGACCCAGCACTGTCCGACAGCTCAGATTCAGAGTTGGAGGGAGGCTGCATCTGCCCTTGCTGGGATGCTGCGATCAGCTGCGCAATTTGCGACAGCAAGTCCGTTATCGAGGCCTGAGGAGCAGCAGTCTTCCGTTTCTTAGCCACATGCTGCTCCTGGGACGGTGTGACGGAGACGGATCCCTTCTCCGAACATCCCGATGATCGAGGCCTCGTCTCCCTAGCTACCAGATGGTAGGGCGAAGAGTGGTTCCTTCTTCGTGCATCAGGCTGGACATCCGAAGTCGGGTAGCTAGGATGCGGTCGTGAGTGCTTAAATAACGTAGCGGAGGAAGCCGTGACTGAAGCCGAACCCAGCTGCAGACTAGACGGAGTGTCCCGAGCGACGGGCAGACATATGCTCCGTCGCTTTCAATTTTCCAACCAGAAAATTTCATTTCGGCTTGTGAAACATAGTGGAGGAAGCCTTGACTGAAGCCAACCCCTGCTGCAGACTAAACAGAGCATCCCGAGTGGAGGGCGGATATATGTTCCGGCTTGTGCAAGTTTCTCAAAACAACATCTGGCCCCAGATGTTGCTAGATTAGAGAGGGGCCTCTCCTGCTCGCAGTCTATCAGACCTCGCCGAGTACAAGAACTTGCTGACTTCTTCCGTACTTCCTCCCTATTTCGGTCGTCGCTGGGTAAGCTATTTATATTAAAGTGCTCACTCTACCCACACCCACTTCTTTCGACCGCAAGGAACTTACCCGGCGTCACGGCACCCACAGACGAGTACCGCTTCACCGGTCGAGCTAGCTGCTTGCAAGAGATTAAAACCCTTAACAAAAGGCCCTAACTCTTGCAATAATGACTGCAGCTAGCTCTATTTGCTCCATGGAGCGCGACGACGGTAGCACACGTGGATGGGTGTCACAATGTCATCACCATGTTCATGTTCCTCTGAAATAGAAACTGACAAAATGAATTAGAACGCGGTGAGAGACCTGGCCTCCGAACCTCACTGCCAACAATGTACCACAACACCCGACTCCAACATCAGTCATCCCAGTGAACACAAGAATGACAAGAGTCCGCAGGAGTGCATTGACTGAAGTCCTCCAAACTCCACAACAAAATATATATATAATTAAGATACATGAATAATAGCAATCAAAAGGGCATCCCGATAGAGCCTAAGTGTGGACAAAATCCAAATTTGTTGAGCTACACTACAGAAATAATAATTCATGTATCCTACAGTAATTCTACAGTAATAGAATATAAAAAACTACCTATACTATTCAAAGTTTGCTAAGCATCAAGTATATCCAACTACCTGTTTTACGTTTTAGTTGAAATATTGTTATGAAAAGTGTATATATTTTTTATTTAATTATATCTTTAATGATTTAAGTACAGAAATTAAGATTTTATTTGTGTTTGACATTATTTTTTAGCTTTTGAATACGATAACCATGGAAAGTTAAAAAATTTATAGTAATTTATATATTTTTTATACTTACCAATGACCCAGACTTAGCTGGTGCAAACTCCATTAAATTCAGGGCCAAACACAAATTTTGCCCCCTCAATCCCCAAAATTTGCATCAAAAACGAAAATTAGATGTCCTGGTAGGTCGTCCATACTTTTACTGTACTGCGCATGCGCAGTGTCAAGGAGGTCTCGAAATTCCCGCCAAAATGTCATTCTTACAACCAGTGCCTGGTAAGTGTTATGTACGCAGCGGGGAGGCAAGATTTCCCAACTCCTGGGAGGGCCATCCCTGCCTGGGTCATTGGTAAGTATAAAAAAATATATAAATTACTATATGTTTTTTAACATTTTTATACTGTACCAATGACCCAGACTTAGCTGAATAGTAAACAGCCTGGAGGGCCCAGGACATAAAGGAAAATCCAATAGGCTCAATTACATATAACAGAATTATCCCCTCAAGGAGAAAAGGAGAGATAGGATTTATATTTATTACATGCTCATGCAGTCTCTCTTATGCAATACAGCGTGCAATACGAAATTCCATACTGCACACCAACTTGTTCCAACCGGGACTTTTTTTATGCAATGCGACTGCATAAAGTGTATGGTGTTTACCACCGTTGATAGAAAAGAAAATTAGGTCAGTAGGTGCTTGGGTCATGTAATAAATACAAAACCACATGTATGTTTCAATGAGTCGTTTTGTATTCAATTCGTCAGATGTGCGTAGAAAGAAAACATCTCGACCTTCGGTCTTGACGTTTTCTTCCTACGCACATCTGACGAACTGAATACAAAACGACTCATTGAAACATACATGTAGTTTTGTCTATGTATCTTTCTTATTTTATCAAAAAAAGAAAGATACAAAACCATTCCATAATTGAGCACAAATACATCAATGATCTCTATTAAAATCCAGTATAACCCTTTATACTAATTATTTTTAAGGTAAGCCAATAAATAAAGACAGTCCAGAGAAATGAGACTCTTTATACTCATTAAAAGTGTCCGAGGATTGTATATTAACGCCCGTTTGACACCTGACATATACAAATGCTTCACACCGAGCTACACTTTAAAAACATTACATGACATGAGTAAACATTAGCTTTACACTTTAAAACCATCCCGGTACCGACTCGTAATTACTGACTCTGGAAGAGGTATTCCCTTGCTTTTCACTATAAAGCCGGTGACCTAAGGGAACACCCGCCCCCGGATGTACCATGACGTGAAAGTACGCATCCTTGAGATCAATGCTCGCAGCATAGTCGTTCACTCGAATGCTTGTTCTGACCAATCGAATGGTCTCCATATAAAATTTTGGAGCCACAATCAGCTTGTTTATCCAGCTTAAATCTATTACTGGACGGAACGAGCCATCTGGTTTGGGAACCAGAAACAGATGGCTGTAGAAACCTGGACATTCCTGGTTTTCTATGACCTCTATCGCGTTCTTCAGTAAAAGAGACTGAACTTCTGAAAGAAGTGTATCTCTTTTTAGAATATTCGACGGAAGTTGAGTCCATCTTGGACTTCGAGTTAACGGAGGTTTTCCTTTGAAGGACAGTTTCAGTCCTTCCGCAATTACCCTTCGAACCCAAGGGACCTTCGTAATCAATTCCCAATTTTGTAAATAACTCGACAACCTTCGGCCCACAGGAACGTGATGGAGGTCTACACCATCATTTCCTGGACCTGCAAGGCTTGCGGAAGGAGAAACCACGTCCTCCCCGACCTGCACCTCGTGCCGTCGACCTAGGGGCATCTGACCTATTATTACGGCCAGCGTTACGGCCCCTGCTAGAGTCGCTGCCTTGACGGTCTCGAGAATAAGACCTAGAGGGCGCGTACAGACCTCTAAAGGAACTTCCCCTGGACGTGCTCGTCCCAGAAGATCCAGGCCTACCTTTTTCTGCTGGTTCCGACTTATTAGAAGCGGACTTAAAAAGCAAAGAGTCTGAAGCTTTCTTAGTTAACTTATCGTAAATAGCAGAAAGCTTGCCGTCAAAGAGAAGCTCTCTGGAAACCGGAGTGACTCTAAGAGAGTTTTTCACCTTACTATCCACTCTCGTGGACGTAGCTAGGGTTCTGTCATGTCTAACCAACTCCAGATTAGCCACTGAAAGGGCAGAGTTATATGTAGAATAGGCAATAGCCCTTAACAGAACTCTCAATGACGTTTGTATGTCCTGAAATTCTTGCCCTTCAAGGCGTAACAACAATGCTCTGGTAAGGTGACCTGCATACGAGAGTGTGTCTAAATTTGCTCTATTTGAAGATATTGTAGTTTCCAAGGTAGAGCTATGAATAGACATAGACGACGGCATGGATAATTCAAGGTCTTCAGCCTGGTCGTCTAGACGCAGATGAACTCTCTGAACGCCCTGTCCTGCCATTTCAAATGTATTCCTTGAATTAATGAAAGGCAGATTAAGAGCATTAGTCGATAGGATGGCTGACTTGCCCAATTTACCAGCAAGTTTATTGATAGCGTCATTCAAAAGTTCAAATGTCCGAGAGACATTCCTGGACTGAGACGGAAACTCAGGAACGGTGTCCCTAAACCGATTAAAAAATTTGGTGTCCAGTGGAGCTATAAGCCTCCTATCGGGCTGAGCAACATCCTGGTCCGCTGGAACAACATCAGGAAGAAAATGCCGGATTAACTCGACGGCGATTTTGTGTTGTTCCGAAAGGGAGAACTGCAATTCATCCATATCCCTTTCGCCATCCTGACGGACCTCCTGCATATCTCGGTCGTCCGCTCCCGATCCAGCTGCGAAACGCACCAACCCAGCATCATCAGATTCTTCCTGCTCTGATAGGGCTTCTGCCGGATGCCTGGATGCTGCTATGATTTGTGCTATCTGTGATAGCACGTCCGTTAACGAGGTCTGCGGAGCTGTGGTCTTACGTGATTTAGCCGCAGGAAGCTCCATGGACGTTGTCTCTTGCATACTTCTCTTATGCAAACATCCAGATGAAGGTGGCCTCAAATCCTTGGCTATCGGATGGTGTGAACTGGCTGTTGAGGAATCTCTGGAAGGCAATTCCGGCTGGATATCGGCGGTCATGTAGCCAAGGTGCGGTCGAGTGCGCTGACGTGAGGAGGAAGAGGCCCTTGATACAAGTCTCTCCGGACTGTTTATACACCGGAGCATCCCGAGGGGTGGACGTAAGCTCCGACTGAGGAACGTTTTGTACAACAACATCCGGACCGCGATGTTGTAGGAGAGAGAGACCTCTCTCGCACGCAGCCCGTGCAGAGCTGGACGAGCTAGGGACCGAACCCAAAGGCTTCTTCCATCCTAAACAAAGTTCCGTCGTCACTGGGTGTGCCTGTGGAATGTTTATAGTGCTCGCAACACCTTATTTCCTTCCTGGACCGCAACGGATTAACCCGGGTGCTGTACCATTCGGTAAATGGACGCGACACCGGGCGTGCTTGCGGACGTAGACGCCAACACCATCGACCCTACTAGGGGCCTTTTAGGCAATTGCCGTATATCCATAAGCACTTTTGCCACTAGCTCTTCTCTGGATTGTGATGATGGACGTGCACTGGTAGACGACATCACGGAAACATCACCCAATTCTTGTTCCTCTGAAAAAGAGAGTGAAAAACTTGAGTGACCCTGCGGAGAGAGGACCGGCATGTCCCTCTCCCCGCTAACAACATACCGGGACACACGTGTCCAACATTTGTCATCCCAATTGCTACATACAGAACAAGGCTTAGTGCGGGTACATTGACTACAATTAATGCAGAAATCATGAGAATCAGAGGAAGACTTCCTTCCATTACAATTTGAACAATAATCTTTCATTGTAAAAATAATCAATCACAGTACCTGCAATAAACCTTGTAAACAAAGATACATAATATAAAAATCCATTATAATAATATGAAAAAACAATTCAAAAAGAACAAATTTTTTGAAAAAATTTTTTCAGAAGAGCCAAAGGGAACCCAGCGCCCAAATAGATCCCAAAAAAGCCTAAGTGTGGACAAAAATTTTAAATCATTCTGAAAAAATTAATGTAACACTTACGGACAATATTAATGTATCTTACTATGAATAATCAAGGCAGAAGACAAGGAATCACTTATCAGAAGTAACCGTTGCCAACATAAACAAAAAGTGTAAACAAACCAGAAAACTGACTCCAGGCACTGGTAAACATGGCCCAGTAATCAGTGTCTAATTTAAACACTATCTGATGTTAAACAGAGCCTTCCCCAGAAGAGACAGCAGAGCATCAGATGGTAGATGCAGACCAAAACTCCTAAACACCCCTAGGGTGAGGACGTAAACATGGGGAAAGAACAGAAAATAATTCTGTTTCCAAGCCAAAACTCCCAAGAAATTTTTAGTAATAAAGATTACAAAAATAAGCCAAAAGCATGGGAGAATAACTAGGGGGGAATGAAGGAAAGGGAGAGAGGAAACACTGAACAAACAATGGAACATTCATAGCAAGAATGACAACAACAGGGCTATGCCTCGAAAATAGGCAACATGAATATATTTTCATAAAATTTTTTTAAGTTACAGCCCTCAACATCAGAAACCACAGTTTTTCTCCTCTCCTCATCCTAAATGCACTTCATATCCACCATTTCTCTCATAATTATGTGTCTGGCATCATTAAAACTGAGATTTACAGCACAAATATCAGTGAGGTGACACTGTTTACAGGGCCAAACAAAGAATGACATTTTGGCGGGAATTTCGAGACCTCCTTGACACTGCGCATGTGCAGTACAGTAAAAGTATGGAGGACCTACTAGGACATCTAATTTTTGTTTTTGATGCAAATTTGGGGGATGGGGGGGGGGGGGGGGGGGCAAAATTTGTGTTTGGCCCTGAATTTAATGGAGTTTGCACCATCTAAGTCTGGGTCATTGGTACAGTATAAAAATATGGATATTATTGGTACAGTATAAAAATATGGATATTATTGGTAAAAGAGCAAATTTTTCAATTTGCCAAAAAGTCGACGGAGCGAACTGGTATGGGTTCAATATCGAGTATGAGACCCATTACTGTTAATTGACAATGCCTTCTCATGTTCCCAATCAGGTTCCTGGTGGTCCTTTGTGGGATGTTGTTCCATTCTTGGACCAGTATGGCACCAAGCTCCTGGACACTTCTTAGCTGGATTGGACATGCTGAAATTGCAAGCTGCAACTCATTCCAGACATGTTCGATTGGATTGAGATCAGGGGATCTTGCTGGCCAGTGCATATGCTCAATCCCCTCCTTCTGTCGGTACTCCCCGACAGCATGGCCAACATGAGGAGGGGCATTATCGTCCATCAGAATGAATCTATCACCCACTGCACCTGCATACAATCTGACGTGGACATCCAGGATCTCATCAATATACCGCTGTGCAGTTAACGTACCACGTTCAAGGACACAGAGCTCTGTACATCCATCCCAGCTGACGCCTCCACAGACCATGATTGACCCTCCATGTGGTCATGCTCAGCAATGTTGGCTGCATGGAATCACTCTCCTGGTCTTCTCCATACCCTAGAATGCCTATCTGTGTGGTCAAGGCAGTACCTTGACTCATCTGTAAAAAGGGCTGGTCACCAATCTTTCTCTGGTCCATCCAATGTGGTCCATGGCCCATTCATATCATGCCTGGAGGTGGTTCTGGGACAGCGGAATGCGAATACATGGTCTTCTCAATCGGAGACCACATTCGTGCAACCTTGCCTGCGTCAAACATTTACCCCGGATGCATTCTGAAGGTCACTGCGAAGCTGGGTTGCTGTGGCAAAGTGGTTCCTATGGGCCTGAATGGTCAAAAGCCGGTCTTCAGTTGCTGATGTTGCCCTGTCTCTGCCACCACCATGCCATCTTACTTGTGTGCCATACTGCTGAAATCTTGCCCAGGCTCTGGTGATCACCGTATGGTACACACCAAGGGCTTCACCAACCTGACAATGGTAGCCCCTTGCTCCACCATCCCTACAGCCCGCCACATTTCTGCTTCAGACAAATGTCTTCTTACATTTGCATTTGCCATATTCAATCATTAAATCACAAGGGTTTGTGTTGAAATGAAGATTGAATACCCTACACATGTCATGTACATGTAAACAGTACACGAAAACATCATGAAAATGAAGGGGTACATGCTTTCCATGACTATCACAAAAAGTCTGCCTGACAAGAGAGCTAATGAAAACACTGGCAACCATCTCAATACATTCCTCAATCATATCCACCAAAAATATTGCAAATATGTCACAAGCAAATTTCACAATGATGCGTCAAATATTTGGTGCTTAGCAAACTTTGAGTAGTATATATATGAGGACGTTGTCAAGGTATGTATTTATTTATTTATTGGTGTTTAAGGTCACATATTTCTGCACAATGGCTAACCATGACCTTGACAGTTTTACGGGTGGAGGAAGCCGGAGTACCCGGAGAGAACAACCGAGCAACGGTGAGCAACTGTCAGCTCCCCAACATACCAACTCCACACAAGCAGTGTTAGCATTGGTTGAAGACAGGTGCACCGTCGACGTACAGTACACCTTAGTACACAGCGTCACCGAGCCCCCACGTGGGCAATGGGGGTGAAGTGTCTTGCCCAAGGACACAGCGTGGCTGCCGCAGGTGGGATTCGAACCGAGGACCTCTCGGCTTGCAGCCTGCACCTCTACCAACTGAGCCACCGTGCCCCCCGTTGTCAAGGTAAACAACGTCAATGTAAACAAGAAATCAGGCACACAAAAAGGCCCAAAGACAGAACCAATTTAAATGCTACCAGATGGAAAGCTAGATCTTCATACGAAGAAAAAATGATACATCGGATAGAAGCTGCAAGACTAAACGACCTAACACCCCTAGGGTGAGGACGTAACCCTGGGGAAAAACAGAATAAATATTCGGTAATACATGTTAAACTCCCAAGAAATTTAATAAAAAATTTCAATAAAAAATAACTAAAAAGTTTAACAGGAAGGGTTCATGGAAGGATAGGGGAGGAATACTTAACAAACTGTGGAATAATCATGAACAAAAATGATGACGTCAGGCGTATGTCCCGAAATTGGGAAACATAAAATAATTTTATAAATATTATAAAGTTACAGCCCAGAACGTCTAAAACCACCATTGAACACTTCCTTCATCCAATAACAGCCTTGTATCCACCAATACTTGCATTGATTTGTGTCTTCCATCCTCAAAAATCAGGATTTTAAAGCACAGATGTCAGTTCATTGTTGCTGACTTTAGGGCCAAACAAAGAATGATGTTTGCGCCAATTCCAGTCACTTCCTGATGGATGCGCATGCACGGAGAGTAAATGTATGGAGGGCCAGATAGGACTTTTAATTTTTGGTTTTGCAAGCAAATTTTGGGGATTGGGGGGTTCAAAATTTGTGTTTGGCCCTTGATAACTTTGAGTTAGCATCAGCTGATCTGGGCCATTGGGTTATTGTGTAAAAATATTGAAAGTCCTTTCTGGCCCTCCATACTTTACCATCTGCACATGCGCAGTAGCCAGGAAGAGACAAAATTGGCGCCAACATCATTCTTTGTAGATGAGCATACTAATAATAACTCAGTGGGGAGGTATGAGTGCCCACTCAAGGGAGGGCCATCCCCACCTGGGCCATTGGTAAGTATAAAAAATATACAAATTACTTTAAATTTATCATTTTTTTTGTACTAATAACCAATGGCCCAGACCAGCTGAACCGTAAAACGGCGGAGAGTCTAGGACTTAAGAATTAGAGGACCAAATATAGCTCCTAAGCCTGCATTCCAAGGTGAATGGAAATTAAATTTAAAAGGAATTACATGTATGTCTCTCTATACAATAATAGAGAAAACATATCATAAATAAGGCATGAATCCAAGTGATTACGTAATCATTAGCATGAAAGATTATGCTAAATGTGTGTAACAAGCCCTCGATTCAAGGCTAGTCCAGACTAAGTCACTTAAATTATGATGATGTATTTGAGAGTGAGAGTTCAACCAAAACAAACATATGCCATATATAAATAATAAACAAGCTGTATCAAGGATCAGTAATAATCTACAGACAAAACAGCTTCCCTCATAGTTACATACTTATCAAGCTGGATGAGATGAAGAAAAATCACACTCCCCCTTTTTTTGAAGGAATATTCTTCAAAACAAAGAGGGGAGAGCTCTGGAATCAGTGAAAAGTGATACTAAATAATCCAAATATATTTGCCCAATAAGCACCCTGTTATTAATTATTATTAATTATTGGTGCTTAACGCCACTTCAGACGCTAAGGCTATTGTGGCGATCCTGGTAATTAACAGAGCACGCTTCTAATGTATACCGGATTCGAACTACGTAGATAGGATGAAAACCGGTGATATAAAGTGTACGACCATACACTTGTGTAAATGAATATCAATGGAAAATATCTGAAGAGCAAACACGCTTCTAAGGCAACCTACAGGCGACCACATTCTTGTGTACAATTGATTCCAATAATAACACTCCAATGAACTGTTCGATTTATACGAGAATGTGTACCGTATCTTCAAGAAACCTGGATTTAGAACATGGAACGAGCTATGATTAACAGACTCATCACAGACCGTCCCCGAAATAATTCATTTTTTCCTAGGTCCGTAACAACCATTGATTGTTCGGAGAAATATACTACTCTGAATAATGATGCCAAAAATGGAGAACATATGCATAGACAGCCTGTTGGCAGTTTCATAACTGATCCAAATAGCCTCAAAATTCTCATGAGCTCTATAAGCAGAGCAAGAATTTATATAATGTGTACAATAATCCGTCTTCGACAAAAAATTCATATCGAACCCCTCTCACCCGCATTACTTGAATTGCTCTTGTGTTAGTCATCAAATAGTATAGGAACCGCAGGGCTCCCTCACGTCTGACCGACTCCATAATGCCACTAAGGACGGAGAAGGACGTGATGAACAAATGCACCGCATTGACACAATCCCACTTGGTAAATATGGCGGCATCAATAGAGGTTATCACCTCATATAACTAACATTAAACCATACTGGTAGGAAGAGAATAACCTCCTCTAACATATGGTATCATGTCCTATAGGACAATGAACTCAGCTTAGCTGAAGCAGCAAAAGGTCTTCCTATATGTGAAGACAATAAAAGGCTGATAACTGTGGCCTTAGAAGCTCACTAAGGAGACTTACAATGCTAGACGTAGCTTATAAGTCTTCATCTCCGTGAAGACAGATATATCGGTGTAAGTTGCAACCTTGAAGGCTCACTGAACGGAGACTTACACTATCGTCGCGCAAGGTAGGGAATGAAGAGCCGCTATTTTAACAGCCCTAAATTCCCAAAGAGACAGCAGTCCCAAGAGATAATAAATTCAGTTATGTCACTGCATAATTACTGAAAAAATCTCGCTCATGATTTTAGCAAGGCTACTATGGTGTAAACAATAAGACTCAAGTCTATGACACCTAGGAAAACAAACCGAAAAGCACTGTACCTTTATTGGTTTTATTCCCAAAAGACAGCGGTAAGAGCCTAGCTAAAATAGCTAGAAGTCTTCCTCTCTGTGAAGACAGATATCTCGGTGTAACTTGCGACCTTGAAAGCTCACTAAACGGAGACTTACAACCATCGTCACGTAAGGTAGGGAATGATGAGCCGCTATTCTAACGTCTATAATTCCCAAAGAGACAATAATCTCAGGGTAGCTACGCAGTTATGAGTCTTTGTCTACTTGAAGACATATCTGTGTCACTAGCGGCCTTTGAAGCTCACTAAATGGAGACTTACAACACTAGCTGCTAAGAAAAGACCGCTGTAACAGTACATTAGACTACTATGGCATCGACAATGACATTAAATGTCTTGATGCCAAGGAATACAACACCGAGAGGGAAAAGATGTACCTATTCCCTATAACGGCTCCATTCAAAACAAGACAGCTGTCTCAGCCTATCTATGCACTATCCGTCCGGCTTCAGGATGAGAAACAGGTGATTTGAAAAAACCTGGAGAATATTTCGACGACCTCTATTGCTTTTCTTCGATGGGAGAGCCTGTATCTCTGCAAGGAGAGACTCTCTTGGAAGAATTTGCCAGAAGATTTATCCAACCCATACTTCTTGTAAGTGGAGCTTTGCTCGGACTGATAGCTCCAGGCCTGCCAAGACCACATTCTCATTCACTGATCTTCCACAATTTTCATCCACTTTTTTGAGAGGTTGATAACCTTTCGCTAAGTGGAAAGCAGCAGAAGTCTATTCTCGACGATCTCTATTGCTTCCTTCAATAAGAGAGCCTGTACCTCCACTAGGAACGACTCTCTTTTGAAAGGATCTGCCAGAAGATTTGTCCAATGCGGACATCTTGTAAGTGGGGTTTTTTGTTCAGAATCATAGCCGTAGGACTTCCGAGACAACACTTTTAACCATTGATCTTCCGTGACTTTAATCAAGTTTCTCGCAAAGTTTGATAACATACCATCAATAGAGGTCTTATTCATCACCTGTATGACTTACGAGGTTTACGGGAGGAGAAAGTACGTCCTCCCCATGAAGAACCTCGTCCTGTCGGCTTAGAGGCATCTGACCAATAGTCTGGATCAGATCTGTGCCCCTTTCCCCGAGTCGATATACCGACCACCTCCGGAGTAAGTATAAGAGGGCTTATTGTACCCTCGTGAGGAGTTCCTTTAGTTGATTTTGAAGTGGGACAGCCTCACTTACCCTGGTCTGCTGAAGCGTGTTGTTGAGACGCAGACTTCAGTAGCAGTGTACTGGAAGTTTTCTTGTAGCCTGTTCATAGACTAATGAAAGCTCATCATCAAGTAGAGCTTTTCACCTTGTCCTCTATAAGTGATGATGACGCAAGGCAGCATCACGTCTGATCAACTCCCAAGTTCCCAGTGTTAGGGCAGAGTTGTACGTGACATACATGATTGCCCTGGAAAGAACTCTAAATGAGGAACAAAGGTCCTCAAATAGCTTCCCATTAAGATGTTGTGCCATAGCTCTGGTGAGGTGATCTGCATAGGACATCGTGCCCAGATTCGCTCTACTGGATGAAATAGCACATTCCATCACTTCCGAGCGCATATGGAATGATGCAGGTAGGGACATATCTACATCCCTGGCCTGCTCATCTAAACGCAGCGGAGCTGTCTGGACATCTTCTCCAACCATTTTAAATGAACGTGGTCTAAGGAACAGTATATTTATGGAAGATGTCGATAAGAAACCGGCTTTCTCTCAGCACTAGAGAGGTTGAATATGGCGTCAACTTGGCCAAAGGCCTCTGACACCTGTCAAGACTGTTTCAGGAAGGAAAGAACATCCTCTTTCCTCCACACGAAATCTGCTTCCAGAGACGACAGCGGTTTCTCTCTAGTAGTCGTAGCTTGCTGATCAGGTGGAACAAATTCTTGTTCCTCTGTAAATAGAGACTGAAAAACTTGAATTATCTTATCTTATCTTAGTTCAGGCATAGGAACCTCACCACCAACAACGTACCGTGACACCCGTATGTACACAAGTGTACACAAGTAGGACAAGAATCAGTAGGAGTGCATCGACCACAGGCAAGGCAACAAGCATGCAAATCCGAGGTCGACTTCCTTGCCTTGCATTAAAAAACAAAGTCGATAGCACTCCCACAAACTCCACAATAAAATATATGATAAAGATACATGAATAATAGCAATCAAAACTAAATTCGAAAAATTAAACCAAAAATTTTTCAAATTTTTTTGGAAAAAAGCCTAAGTTTGGGAACATGATGAGCCCAAGGGCATCCTGATAGAGCCCAAGTGTTGACAAAATCCAAATTTTATGAGCTACACTACCGGAATCATAATCAATGTATCCTATAGTAATCCTACAGTAATATAATGCTAAGAACCTATTTAAGGATGTTGCCAATGTAAGAACCACATATATTAAAGGATGTTGCCAATGTAAACAACGTCAAAGGAAACAAGACCAATACCGTGTCTGGACCTGCATTGCTGCATGCAATTGAATTGGCAAACAGGAAGTGGCTGCACAGCAGATCTGAAAATTGCATACACGATACAACTGATCATTATCAGGCTCCAGATGAAATATAAAATCAATCCCTTGCATAGAAGCCGAGAAAAGTTTGACGAAAAATTTCAATGTTCAGTGGGTACAGTAAAATTTCAAAGTATTGGCAAACAGGAAGTGGCTGCACGGCAGATCTAAAAATTGCTTACGCGATACAACTCATCATTATGAAGCAGCAGACCAAATATAAAATTAATCCCTTGCACAGAAGGCGAGAAAACCTTGACGGAAAATTTCAATGTTCAGTGGGTACAGTAAAATTTCAAAGTATCGGCAAACAGGAAGTGGCTGCACGGCAGACCTGAAAATTGCATATACGATACAACTCATCATTATGAAGCAGCAGACCAAATATAAAATCAATCCCTTTCATAGAAGCCAAGAAAACTTTGACGGAAAAAGTGTTTCGGACGGACGGACTGACGGACGGAGTCGAGCGGTTACTAGACCTGCTCTGCCGCTGGTGACGCATGTAAAAACCAGAAACAAGGCATCAGACACAAAAATGCCCAAAATCAGTAACTGATCTAAATGCTACCAGATGTAAAGATAGATCTTCATACGAAGAAAAAACGATACATCGGATAGAAGATGCAAGACCAAAATGACCTAACACCCCTAGGGTGAGGTCGTAACGATGGGGATAAACAGAATAAATATTCTGTAATACACGTTAAACTCACAAGAAATTTAATAAAAAATTTCAATAAAAAATAGCCAAAAAGCTTAGGAGTTTAACAGGAAGGGTACAAATAGTAGGCTTACAGCAACACTGAACATTAGGAGACAGAAACACAGACATTAAATGTTTATGAGGTTGGCCTACGCAACTGCACCCTCTGATGGCAAGATGGTAGGCCTATAACAGTTGGCTCTCTGCCTCCATTGAATTTGTACTTAGCCGCCCCCCCCCCCCCTCACCCAACCAACCCGTCAGATGATAATATCTATACCCGACTGGTCTTCCACTGCATTTGGTTTTACCAAGAACATTTTTTTTTGGGGAGGGGGTGGCAGATTAACATTCTGCACCCTGTCTTTTGGGTATTCTTTTTATATTTTTGCTCCGCCAAGTTGAGTGGGAATATCGCCTTATAAAACATGGATGCTTTGCCGCATCACTGGGGCGAGTTCGCAATGGATGGGCTCGTTCTATGCACACCTTGAAATCCAACATTACCCGTTGAACGCTTATTTTTTTAATTAAGAAATGTTGTATATCATCCTCGGATTAAAGTGGATGTTATCATTCGGAGTTGCTGTGCATCCCACCCCCAGGTCCCACTGCCTAGTCTAAACCACAGACGTCTGGAGACCTGATTAATATCACATCACCCCCAACGTCACACCTCCCTCTTATATATGCCCCCCCCCCCCCCACACACACACTTCCAAAATAAATAACACACAGATCTGTGTATTATATATTTCGGGGGGGGGGGGGGGTGCATATAAGAATGAGGTGTTTTGAGGTAGGGGTGATTTAGATCAGGTTTCCAGACGTCTGTGGTCTAATAACTCTGGCAATTTGGCCCATTTAGTGGGTAACGAAACTACGTTGTTCTCAACCTGTTAAGTCGACGTCAGCTGTCCTTCATGCGAATACCTGGAAACGCAACCAAATTGTGTAAAGTTCTTTTTCATTGCCCAGAATATGTCTACCACTGCAGAATAAAAAAAGGTGTGTATTTCTTTTTCGTTGCCCGGAATATGTCTACCACTGCAGAATAAAAAAGGTGTGTATTTGAATGACTCTTTTTGAAAGGTTCTTCAACCTGTTACAAATGAGATTTTTTTATTATTTCCATTTTTGGCGTAACTTCGCTAATAATAGTCGGATTGTAAAAATTCAAGGACGAAATCGCACTGATTTTTACTCAATATATTCGAAACGAAATGCGTTTTTAAAATTTCCCTATGATATTAAAAATAGTATTTGCCCGACTGGTTGGAGAAATGTGCTAATTGGTATCCAAAAATTACGGGATCAAAAAAACACGACATCCACAAAAAGTAACGAGAAGGTCTTCACAAATATTCATGCGAGATCGAAACTGCCCTGAAAAGTCATTTTGTGCGATATTTCGAAATAAATTTTAACGATTTTATTTTTATTTGTGTAGTTTGGGAGCGATGCGCTTTTTTCCCTAATTATCAACGGCCGTTTTGCAGAGAAATGATATTTGGAGGTCCTATTTTGGGTCGGAAGCATAACCTTGTCACAACACTGGGAAACACTTCGTGCTAATTATAACCGATTGTACGTCTTATTGAAGTCACGTGGTTGGGTTTTGATACCCCACCTCATAGAGCAGTTAGTGGGGAGTCGATTGGCAGTGTTTTACAGGGAGCGTACACGTAATGATAGGGAAGGAACTCTTAACAAACAGTGGAATAATCATTAGCAAGAATGATTGCCGTCAGGCGTAAGTCCCGAAAATGGGAAATATGAAATAATTTTATAATTATTAAAAAGTTATAGCCCTGAACGTTTAAAACCACCGTTGTTCACTTCCATCATCCAATAACAGCCTTGGATCCACCAATTCTTGCACTGATTTGTGTCTGGCATCCTCAAAAAAGGAGATTTTAAAGCACAGACGTCAGTTCATTGTTACTGACTTTAGGGTCAAACAAAGAATAATGTTTGTGCCAATTCCGGTCTCTTTCTGACCACTGCGCATGCGCAGCTGGTAAAGTATGGAGGGCCGGATAGGACTTTTAATTTTTGGTATTGTATGCAAATTTGGGGGATTGGGGAGTTTGAAATTTGTGTTTAGCCCTTGATAATACCGAGTTTGCACCAGCTAGTCTGGGCCATTGGTGATTAGTATAAAAATATTGGTCAGTTGTACCTTGAAATGTTTCAGAAATTTGTCAGAACAAGATGTAGTGGAGAAACAGAGGAAAGTGCACTCTGAAAACACAACATATTTGAATGATCAGGCTTCAAATATGTTCTTGTGAAAGTGAATTGGTGAGGCTTAAAAAAGTTAAAAATACATTTCTCAGGCCCTCCCGCATGGACCTTTTGGCAGCCGCATGCTCTCTTTTTATAACCAATGCAAACTTAAAACAAGAGGCCCCAAAGGGCCTAAAGCACTCATCTTGAACCGAACACGATATAAACAGAGCCCAAGAATGAGTCTACATTAAGCAATCCATCTCTATAGGATACACTGTCAATCCTTGAGTCCCTCAGGAGTGACAAAAATAATCTGGGCATCATGCCTTTTCTTCAGTTGATCATAATGTAAAATGTA
The DNA here is from genome assembly GCA_031216915.1 of Pictodentalium vernedei. Lineage (NCBI taxonomy): Eukaryota > Metazoa > Mollusca > Scaphopoda > Dentaliida > Dentaliidae > Pictodentalium > Pictodentalium vernedei. The sequence continues at coordinate 218,917,186 of CM062289.1, read as the reverse complement.
GAGCTACCCTATAAAGCCCCTTGATACAACCTATGTGGATTAATCTTAGTTACACACCTCTAGAGGGTACTAAATACAAAATTTTTAATTCTTCAGCAACTTGGCCAATTCTGGTTTCCATAAGGAGCCCAATTATTAACCCAGGCTCTCAATTTGAACAAAGTTGAATCTGACTTCCCTAGAGATGTTGTTTACCAAATATGAAAGCATTCTGACTTTTGGATCTAAAGAACGAGAAATTTTAAAAAAATTTCTTCATGTTGCACCAAGTTAAAATTTGGGCTACCATAGCGAGCCCAAATATTAACCTATGGATCCAATTTGAACAAACTTCAATCTGACCCCCCTAGAGATGTTGTATACCAAATTTGAAAGCATTCTGAGTAGTGGATCTGAAGATTTTTGAAGAAATTCCCTCATATTGTACCAAGTTAAATTTCAGGTTCCCATATGGAGCCCAAATATTAACCCAGGCACACGAATTGAACAAACTTGAATCTGCCCCCCCCCCCCCCCCCCCCTCCCTAGAGATGTTGTATACCAAATATGAAAGCATTCCGACTGGTGGATCTGAAGAAGATTTTTAAAGAATTTTCCTCATATTGCACTAAGTAAAAATCTGGGCTACCATAGCAAGCCAAAATATATACCTAGGGATCCGATTTGAACAAATTTGAATCTGCCCCCTCCCCCCTCCCCCCCCCCCCCCCCCCCCCCCCCCAAGGATGTTGCATACCAAATATGAAAGTATTCTGACTGGTGGATCTGAAGAAGAAGATTTTTAAAAATTATCCCTCATATTGAAAATAGTTAAAATTTGAAGCCCAAATATTAAACTTAGGGACTTGGTTTGAACAATCTTGAATCAGACCCTCATAACAATTATGTGTATACCAAACATTAAAAGATTCTGACTGGTGGTTCTGAAGAAGAAGATTTTTAAAGAATATTCCCCATATTACCCTAAGTTAAAAATTTGGGCTCCTGTATTGAGCCCAAATATGAACCAATGGGCTTCATTTTAACAAACTTGTATCTGACATCCCCCCCCCTCCACTTTGCAATTCCTTTCAGGATATTATCACCAACAAGCCATATGTTAAATTTGGAAAACAATTAAAATTTCATACCAAATTTTATTTCTTATATTTACCAAAGTAACAAAGGTACCTATCCACTTACTATCTCTTGAGTGAAAAAAAGATGGCAAATTTTATAGAATCCCAAGGAAAACCATTAGGTGGCTTTGAAATAATCAAGACAAACTTTAAGCCAAACTGGACTGACCAGGTGCCTTTTGAGTGTGCATGGTGCACAAAATCTGGTATCCTGTATCCTGTAAAGAACAGCCACCTACTGTCCAATTCCTGTTCATGGTTGCAAGGCTACATCAAATTCAAGGACTATTCAAGGACTTTTCAAGGACTCCTGCAACTTTTTCAAGGACCATTCTGTGACAATTATTTTGATCAATGTATCAATATTTGCTGAATTTGCAGGATAAACACAAGAAAACATTGATCCCACTTAATTTTCTTCTTTGATAACTCCAACACTTCAAAGAATTTTTTGGAAAGCTCTCCAGCAGAGCTGCTTTTCAAAAAATCATGTCAAGTGTTGAATTTATCAACAAAGGTAAAATGTGGGGGAAGTTACTTTATTATGGTTATCCTACAACTGCAACTGTGACAAAACATACCAGACTTATACCAGACCAGTTTTGTTTGTATCCAAATTGAAAAGTGAATCCTGTTTCTCTTTATGATTATCGGTGCCTGCATCACATGAAGCAAAGACCGAGTCCATTGTGCTTGTTTGTGGTAATTCCCCAGCGTCACTCGACAACCTGGTTTTCCAAGACCAACGAGACAAAGTTAAAAGTTTCCCAGAATTTTCCAACATTCTCATACACACTTTGTGCTTTTCGCTCCTTGTATGTGATTTCAGGGCACTTTCGCCCATGCGGCTGACGACAATAAGTTTCAAGCAAACAGTGCAATTCACTTTGTGTTTGTCAGACTTGCATTGTTCAATCCACTGTTTGTACTCAGAATTCTTCAGCCATGCCACGTTGAAAACGCACTTCGCCATAATAAAAGTCTAGTATATTTAATTTTGAAGAGGATCATGTATTGAAAACCATCGAAGCATTGAACAACTAAAAATAAACACACAACAGGAAAACGATTCACTGATAAAACGCATGCACAAATTTTTTTGAGAGTACCAATCTGCAGTAAGAACTGAATACAGGCCACTTAAACTAGCCAAGTTTCACGTCCAAAACAACGTTGCGAATACGTTTAAAAAAATATATTTTCCACAAAAAAGTCTCCCGCTTTCTACATTTTGGGGTGAAATATTTCAGAATTACATACACACTTACACTTATTTGAAAATTCAAGAGCTTTTCAAGGACACCTGTCATTTTTCAAGAGCTTTTCAAGGAAAAAAATGGATTCAAGGACTTTTCAAGGTAAAGGTGAAATTCAAGGACTTTTCAAGGCCTGTGTGAACCCTGCTGTTGGTCATGTGCAAAGTCAATTTCCAATTTTCAAAAACAGATATGCATGAATACAAGTGAGCTGGGAGGAAGGCACATATAAATGAAAATTTAGATTGCTAGGAGGGCAATATTTTTGTTTTATTTTTGTAAGTATAATAAGAAATTTAAATTTTATAGTAAATTTCCTTTCTTATTATACCCACCACAATTGTTTACAACAGGCTTGCACTACAGTGGAAGTCCCTAATTTGGAAAAATACTCTCTATTTTCTTCTTTCCCAAGCGATTTGGGAAAGAAAAGTGGTGCAAAAGGACCAAGAAAAAAAAAAGCCAAACCTGGGTTGAGTGCTACAGGACACTCTTCTCCTTGTACTAATCCATGGCTTCCAGAACCAGTGCGCTGACGTATAACCAATGTGTCATTCTATTGAATCCACCAACATTGGAGTAATGTGATTAGAAAGAAAGACAGAAAGGACAGTACCAAGAACAGGGCTGGAACTGACCTTGCAAGAACCCTAATGACTAGGGTTGATGACAGCCAGAGCAGAGGAAAAGCGGGCCTAAAAAGGTCCTCAGACTACTCCTGCAACTGAGGCAGATAGGTGGAGAAAGCAGAAGTATTTCTCCAGTAGGCTGCCTGCATAACATCTGACAACTGACGGAGTTAGCATAAGCCCAGGAGGTAGACAATACATGCACCTCGTGGGCAGAAAAATGATTGGTAATACAATCGTCAGTCGCTAAACGAGTGTATGACATTTGAATAGCAAGACAAATCCATCTAGAAATGGATTAAGGAGAGATCTTCTTTCGACCAGGGTAAGAGACAGAAAAATGAAAAATTTATACCAATTTTAATATTTTTAATACTTACCAGAATGAAAATCCTAATTAGAATGGACGACATTCTGAGCTACCGATAACGGTCCTAAAGGTCTGAGATCATCCGAAATTGATTCTAAATCTCGAAGATAAAATTTGGTAAAAGTCGTCTGTTGTGTCCAGTAAGCTGCTTGCATCAAATCCTTCAAAGAAGTACTACTAGCATAAGCCCAAGAAGAAGCTAAAGCTCTAACTTCGTGAGCTGAAATCTTATAAGCTATTCTCTGATTCACAGACAAAGCATTATAAGCCGACCGAATAGCTAACTGAATCCATCTAGATATGGAATGAACAGAAATATCATTTCTGTTAGGAAGAAGAGAAAGAAATAACCTCTTCCTACCTCTTCTAATAAAACTAGAACGCTTCTTATAAATCCTAAGAGCTCTTACTGGACACAACAAAGGTCTCTGACCATCTGAAGACGGTAATGCTTTAATAAGAATAGGTCTAGGCCGTTTGTCCTGAACCTGATTCTTAGCTAAGAATCCCACTTTCGTAGTGAGAGTAATAGAATTACCAACACTACGATAATGAGAGTCTTCAACAGACAAAGCATGAAACTCACTAACTCTTCTAGCTGACGCAAATGCTAAGAGAAAAACCGTTTTATAAGTAAGAAATTTAAACTCAACAGTATTTAACGGTTCAAAAGGTGCTTCCTGAAGTTTCAGAAGAACCCAAGCTAAGTTCCACTTAGGGACTAGTCTCAAGGTATGAGGTCTATTCACAGAGAAGTTCCTCATTAATTTATTTAAAGATAAATCTGACCCAATGTTTAATTTCCCCTGGTGTGCATAGGTGTCAGAAAGCGTAGACCTATAGCCCTTAATGGTGACTGGCTGTAGCTTAACTTCATCAAAAAGATAAATAAAAAAGTTAGCTAATTGAGGAATAGTTGGGTTAAAAAAATCAATCATTTGTGATTCACACCAACGAACAAAAACCTTTCACTTCGCTTCATAATTTAATGAAGAGGAGGTCCTCCTACAGTTAGAAATTGTGTCCATTGCTCGTCTGGAAAGTTAAAAATTTATAGTAATTTATATATTTTTTATACTTACCAATGACCCAGACGTAGCTGGTGCTAACTCTTAAAAATCTAGGGCCAAACACAAATTTTGCCCCCCAATCCCCAAAATTTGCATCTAAAACCAAAGAAATCATGTCCTGAATGGCCCTCCATACTTCGCCACTACTGCGCACGTGGGTGTCAAGGACGTCCCGAAATTGGCGCCATTAATCATTCTTACAATCAGTGCCTGGTAAGCGCTATGTACTCAGCGGTGAGGTATGAGTTCCCAACTCCTGGGAGGGCCATCCCCGTCTGGGTCATTGGTAAGTATAAAAAATATATAAATTACTATTAATTTTTTAACATTTTTATACTGTACCAATGACCCAGACATAGCTGAATAGTAAAAAGGCTGGAGGACCTAGGACATAGAGGAAAATCCAATAAGCTCAACTATATAAAATAGAGTCATCCCCTCGAGGGGAAAAGGAGTATTAGGCCTTACATGTATCTTTCTTATTTATGATAAATTAGAAAGACACAACACCTTCCATAATTGAGCATCATAACATCCATGTTCTCTATTAACATCCAGTATAATCCTTATACTAATAATTTTTAAAGTAAGCCAATAAATAAAGTTAGTCCAGAGAATTGAGACTCTTTATACTCTTTTAAAAGTGTCCGAGGATTGTATAATAACGCCCGTTTGACACGTGATATATTCCAATGCTATACTTTAAAAACTATGACATGAATGAATTTTTAAAACATAAACTTTTCACTTTAAAACCATCCCAGTAACAGCTCAGAATTACGGACTCCGGAGGAGGTATCCCCTTGTTTTCATAATAAAACAGGTGACCCAAGGGAACACACTCCCCCCCCCCCCCCTTCCCCTTGCCCTGGGTCAAATAGCCCAGAGCGAAGAGGGCAGCAGGACAGAGTCACTGCCAGAACAGAAAGCCTACATAGCTATAGTTGCAACTGTTAAGTGAACAACATTCTGAGCAGCAGATAATGGACCTAAACAATGCAGGCCTCCAGAAATGGACTCAATATTTCTGAGATAAAAATTTGTGAATGTGGATGGCTGAGACCAATATGCAGCCTTCATTAAATCTATAATAGCGACACTATTATGTAAGCCCAAGATGTAGAAAGAGCTCTTACTTCATGAGCCGAAATCTTAAGCACAAACTGCTGAGTTAACAATAGATTATCATAAGCAGTACCGATAGTTAATTGAATCCATTTAGCAATAGAATGGACCGTAATGTCCTTCTATTAGGCATCAAAGACAGAAGAAGCTTACTTCCTTACTGATAAACTGAGATCTGTTTATAAATACATAAAGCTCTAACCGGACAGAGTAAAGGCCTATGCCCGTACGAAGACGGAAGGACCTAAATAACAATAGGTTCCGGATATTTATTAGGAGCCTGATTCTTAATGAAAAATCCAACATTAGTAGTAAAGGTAATAGTGTTTCCGACACTACGAAAGTGAGAATCGTCCACCGATAGTGCATGAAGCTCACTGACTCTTCAGCAGAAGAGAAGACTAAGAGAATTGCTGTCTTGAAAGGCCAGAATTTGAAAACTACTGTCTCAAGAGGCTCAAATGGTTACTTTAGTTTAATAAGAACCCAAGCTAAATTCCGTATAGGAATTAATCTAAGGATTCTAGGTCTATTTATCGTAAGTTTCTAACTAACTTAGATAAAGAGACATTAGACTCAATTGTAAACTATCATGGTGTGCATATGTATCAGATAACATAGACCTATAACCTTTAATAGTAACAGGCTGCAGTTGATCTCGTCAAACAAGTATACTAGAAAGTTTGCAATGTCTGGTATGGAGGGATCAAAAATATCAACCTAATGATCCCTACACCAACGACGGAAGAGCCTCCACTTTAGCCGCATAGTATAGTGAAGAGGAGGTCCTCCTACAGTTAGAAATCGCGTCCACTGCTCGTCCTGTACAATGCTTGCCGTGCAAGAAGGACTGCACAACGGAATACGCGAAGGTTGAGACCTTGCAGGTTGTGAAGAAGTTGACACAATATCCCCAGCGAAAGAAGATCCTCTCGTGGAGGAAGTTTTCGCGGTAAGTCCCACAGCAGACACCTGAGTAAATTTATCCACGGTCTCTGTGGAGACGGAGATGCTACCCACAGAATTGTATTGTGAATGTTTATCTTAGGAATACTTGCTGAATCAACAGCGCTGGAGGATACGCATATCCTATTATTCCGCCCTACTAGATCAATAGAGCGTAAACTACATATGCTCGGGGATCCGGACATGGCGACACGTACGTCTGCAATTGATTGGTGAGTTGTGTCGCAAATAAATTATCATTGGGCGCTCCCATTGGTAGCAAATCTGATTGAATACCTGTTTGTTGAGAGTCCATTCTGACGGCAACAAGCGACCCTTACGTGAAAGGGAGTCTGCTAATACAATCAGACGACTCGGAAAATGACGGACAGAAACAGAACTTGGTGTTCTAGAACAAACAGAAGGATTCTTTCCGTTAAATTGAATAACGGAACCGAATGAGTGCCTCCCTGGTTCTGGATATACGCAACTACTGTCGTATTATCGGACAGGATTTGGACATGCGTTTCTGAATAATGTTCATCCAATGATGTAGTGCAAGCCAAAATAACATCATTTCCTGGAAGTTAAGTGCTTGCCTAGAAACTGCGGAACCCAAAGACCCTGGCACTTCGAATCTGTTGGGATCAATATTGTACCCCAACCTGTTTGACTGGCATCCGTCATAATCGTAAAACTCGGATCCGGCAACTGCAGTGGAACTCTCTGAGTCAACCACCGAATGTTTGCCCAAGTCTGAATCTCTTGTAGCACTTGATTGACAAGAGAACGTGTATATCGAGCAATTCATAGATTGCTGAAAGGTTGCCGTCGAAGAGAAGCTTCTCCGAGACCGAAGCGACTCTGAGAGAGTTCTTCACCTTACTATCCACGCGCGTGGATGTAGCTAGGGCTACGTCACGTCTAACCAACTCCAGGTTGCCACTGAAGGGCGCAGTTATACGTGGACAAACTACTGCCCTTGAAAGAAATCTCATTAAGAATCATATCCTGGAATTCTTTCTCTTGAAGACGTAATGATAATGCCTCAGTAAGGTGGTCTACGTATGATAAAGCGTCTAAGTTAAGTCTATTAGACATCCTTGTCGTTTCCAACGTCGTGGTTGGAATTGACATAGATGGCGAAAAACACAATTCCCAGTCTTCAGCCTCGTCGTCTAGACGCAGAGGAACTCTCAGTATGCCCTGTCCTGCCATTACAAATTTATTCCTAGAATTGATGAAAGGCAGATTTAGAGCATTTGCGGACAAGAAACTAGACAAGCATGTTTTGGTAGCAAGCTTATATATAGCGTCGTTCAATAATTTGAATGATCTAATGACATTATTGGACTGTGTCGGCAACTCAGGGACGATGTCCCTGAACCGATCAAAAACTGCGTGTCCAATGACGCTATTAGTCTCTTATCCAGCATCGCAGCATTCTAGTCCGACGGAACAACCTCTGGAAGATAATGCCGGAAGAAATGTATGGCAGCTTCTGTTGTTCCGAAAGGGAAAGCTTGAAATTGTCCGAATCCCTTTCGCCATCCTGTCGGACCCTATGAAGTGTTCGGTCTTCCGTACCTGATGCAACAGTGGAGCGAACCGACCCAGCGCCGATGGATTATACCTGATCCAACAGAGATTCTGTCGTTTGCTGGGAAGCTCCGATAAGCTGTGCTATTTTTGATAGCACGTCCGTCACTGAGGCCTGTGGAGAAGCGGACTTATGATGCCTTGCCGCTGGAAGCTCCGTGTTCGTTACCCCGTGCATACTTCTATTATGCGAGCGACCAGAGTGTACAGGCCTCGTGTCCCCTGGCTACCGGATGGTGTGACCTGTTCGCCGTGGATCACTGAATGACGAAGCTGGCCGGATACTCGAGGTCACGTAGCCAAGGTGCAGTCGTGTGCGCTGCTGTGAGGATGAGGAAGCATTATCGACAGTCTCTCGGACTGTATATATAACAGAGCGTCCCGAGCGGCGGACATATGCTCCGAATGCGAAACGTCTGTACCACAACATCCGGACCCAGATGTTGTTGTACGAGAGAGGGACCTCTCTTGCTCGCAGCCCGGACGGACCTGGACGAGCTAGGAACCGGACTAACAGGCTTCCTCCGATCTCTCCTCTAATCCGTCGTCACCGGGTGTGTACTATTGTCTATTATAGTGCTCGCATCACCCCAATCTCCTTCCTAGACCGCAACAGATGAACCCGGCTGCCGAACCATTTGATGAATGGACGCTACCCCGGGTGAGCTAGCGAATGTCAATGCCGTCGATCCTACTAGGGACCTCTTAGGCGATTGACGTATTCCATGAGCACTTATTGCCGCTAGCTCTTCATTTAACTATGACGACAGAGGCACACTTTTGAAAGACATCTCAGTAACTTTGCGAACAAGAAACCAAACTTGCTTGTTAACAGCAAGCATATATATATATATGTAGCGTCGTTCAATAATTCGAAAGTTCCTGTGACATTATTGGACTGTGTCGGAACTGAGGGACGATGTCCCTGAACCGATCCAAAAATTCTTGTGTCCACCGACGTTATCAGTTTCTTATCCGGCATCGCAGAATTCTGGTCCGACGAAACAACCTCTAGAAGATAAAGCCAGATGACATATACTGCAGCTTATGTTGTTCCGAAAGGGAAAGCCTGAAATCCTCCGAATCCCTTTCGCCATCCTGTCAGACCGTATGAAGTTTTCGGACGTCCATACCTGATGCTTCAGCGGAGCATCCCGACCCAGCGTCGTCGGATATAACATGATGCGACAGACATTCTGTCATTGCTGGGATGCTGCGATAAGTTGTGCTATTTGGGATAGCACGTCCGTCACCGAGACCTGTGCAGTAGCAGTCTTACGATGCTTTGCCGCTGGAAGCTCCGTGCACGTTGACTCCCGCATACTTTTCTTATGCGAACGTCCGGAGTCTCCAGGCCTCGTGTCCCTCGCTACCGGATGGCGTGACCTGGTCGCCGAGGATTCTCTGACTGGCGAAGTTGACTGGATATCCGAGGTCACGTAGCCAAGGTGCGGTTGTGTGCGCTACCATGAGGATGAGGAAGCCTTATTGACAGTCTCTCCGGACTGTCTATATAACGGAGCGTCCCGAGCGGCGGACGTATGCTCCGAATGCGAAACATTTTGTACCACAACATCTGGGGACAGATGTTGTTGTACGAGAGAGGGGTCTCTCTCGCTCGCAGCCCGGATGGACCTGGACGAGCTAGGAACCGGACTAATAGGCTTCCTCCATTCTCTCCTCTAATCCGCCGTCACTGGGTGTGCACTTGGTTGATTTATAGTGCTCGCATCACCCAAAACTCCTTTCTGGACCGCAACGGACGAAGCCGGCTGCCGAACCATTCGATGAATGGACGCTACACTGGGCGAGCCAGCGGACGTCAAAGGCCGTTGATCCTACTAGGGACCTCTTAGGCAATTGACGTATTTCCATGAGCACTTTGCCGCTAGCTCTTCATTAATTGTGATGACGGAGGCACACTTTTGGAAGACATCACGGATACATCACCCTGTTCTTGATCGTCTGAAATAGAGATTGATAAACTAGAGTGACCCTGCGGGGAAAGGACCGGCATGGCCATTTCCCCGCTAACATACCGTGACACACGCTTCCCATGTTGTCATCGAAATTAACACATACTGAACAGGAGTTAGTGCGAGTACACTGACTACATTTATACATGATTATGAAAGTCAGAGGAAGATTTCCTCTTATTACAATTGAACAATATCCTTTCATTGTGAAAAGAATACAAAGTCCTAGTACTCGCACCAACCCCTGAAAATCAAAATACATAATAACATGATCCATTAACATAGAAAAAATAATTGAAATCAAAAAAATTTTTTGAAGAAATATTTTTTCAGAAAAGCCCAAGTTTCTGAAAAGTAACGTTGAGCCCCAATGGATCCCAAGCCTAAGTGTGGACAAAAATTTTAAAAATATTTTAAAAAATTAATGCAACACTTACGAATAATAATAATGTATCTAGTTATGATTAAACTAACATCAAGATATTATTTTCAAGAAATCCCCCTCACACAGAGGCAGTTGTCAATGTAAACAAGAAGTGTAAAAACACCAGAAACATGACTCCAGGCACTAATAACCCTGGCCCGAAATCAGTTACCAATAATACACTATCTGATGCAAAACAGAGACTTCCAGGGAAGAAACTGCAGAACATCAGATGGTAGATGCAGAACGCTACGCCTAACCACCCATGGGTGAAGACGTAAACATGGGGAAAAGAACAGAATTCATTCTGTTATCCAGCTAAAACTCCCAAGAAATTTTAGTAATAATATTACAGAAAATATGCCAAAAGCATGGGAGAATAGCAAGGGGGGACTTAAAGGAAAGGGAGAGAAGAAAACACTGAACAAACAGTGTAACTTTATAGCAAGAATGACCACAACAGGCCCTTGCCTCAAAAATAGGTAAGTTAACATAATTTCATTAAAACATTTTAAGTTACAGCCCTGATTATTTTCTGTCACTCATTTTTCCTCTCCTCCTTCTATATCCTCCTTAGAATCACCATTTCTCTAATATTTATGTGTCTGGCATCATTTAAACAGATTTACAAGCACAAAGATCAGTCAGATGTTAACTGATGAAGGGCCAAACAAAGAATGATTAATGGCGCCAATTTCGGGACGTCCTTGACACTGCGCATGCGCAGTAGTGGCGAAGTTTGGAGGGCCATTCAGGACATGATTTCTTTGGTTTTAGATGCAAATTTTGGGGATTGGGGGGCAAAATTTGTGTTTGGCCCTAGATTTTTAAGAGTTAGCACCAGCTATGTCTGGGTCATTGGTACAGTATAAAAATACTGTTTTCCGTGCAAGAAGGATCGCACAATGGAAAAACGTGAAGGTTGAGGCCTTCCGGATTGTGATGAAGCCAACAGAGTTTTCCCTGAGTCAGAAGATCCTGGAGAGGTGGTAACTTCCGTGGAACGCCCCAAAGAAGTTCCCGGAGAAGATTTATCCACGGTCTGTGAGCCGAAAGACTTGCAACCAGAAGAATCTTACAAGAAGACTGTTTTATCTTTAGCAAGATCTGTTGAATGAGGGAGCTGGAGGGTAAGCATACCCTATTATCCAGTTCCATGAAACTGACAGAGCGTCTACTGCATAAGCCTGAGGGTCTGGGCATGGAGACACAAACGTCTGTAACTGATTGTTCAGACTCATGGCAAAAAGATCGATCATTGGACGTTCCAACTGGAAGCAAACCTGATTGAAGATAGATTTTTTTAACATCCATTCTGAAGGTAGCAGGCGATCCTTTCTCGATAAAGAGTCTGCTATTACATTGAGACGACCTGGAATATGACGAATCGATATCAGAATATGATGAATCGATATCAGAATCTGATTCTTTTGAGAGAAAAGAAGAATCTTTTCCGTGATATTCATCAGCTGGACGGAATGAGTACCTCCCTGATTCCGAATATAGGCTACTACTGTTGAATTGTCAGACAGAATTTGAACATGTGAGTTTATTACTTGACTGAGCCAATGATTTAGAGCTAACCAAATTGCCCTCATTTCTTTGTAGTTTATATGGGACACAAGAAACTGACTCTCCCATAAACTGTGACACACTTGATCGCCCGGAATCAGAGAAGCACCCCAACCCTCTTGACTGGCGTCCATCCTGATTATGACAGCTCCTGAATCTGAAGCGGTATTCCCTGGGATAACCACTGGATATCCACCCAAATTTGAAGATGAAGTTTTACTGACTGTGTTAAAACAATCGGACTGTCCAACAACTGACATTTTACGCTCCAATTTTGAATTAGATAAATTTGAAGTGGACGAGTGAGCAAACGACCTAGCGGAATTAACTCCGCGGCGGTGCCGCAAAGTCCTAACAGCCGCATAAATTCTCTTGCAGTAATGACTTGTGCGTTTATGCAGTATTTTGCGTAAAGCGAAACTAATTTTGCTCTTGCTACCGGCAAACTGACCCGATTGTTTTGAGTATCGAAACTCATTCCCAGATGAACAAACGACCTCGTTGGCATTAAATCCGACTTGTCGACATTGATTATAAAACCTAGGCATCGTAGCAGCGATAGCAGACTCTGAACGTCGCTTTGAAGAGCATGAAAATTTTCGTACCTTTGAAGAATGTCATCGAAGCCGGGTGTGCTCTGAAATGGCTCATCACCGCATTCATCACCCGAGTGAACGCCCACGGAGCAAGGTTCAGGCCAAAACACATTGCTCTGAACTGGTATACCTTTCCTTGAACCGCAAAACGGAGGTATTTCCAAAAAGCCGGATGAATCATGATGTGAAAATATGCGTCCTTCAAATCTATACTTGCGGCGTAATCGTTTACTCGGATGCTGCCTCTCACCGATCGAATTGTCTCCATATAAAATCTTGGAGCAATTATTAGCTTGTTTATCCAACTGAGATCGATGACCGGCCTGTACGAGCCGTCTGGCTTCGGCACAAGAAAAAGATGACTGTAGAATTCCTTTGTATTGGGATTCTCTACGACCTCTACGGCCTCCTTTTGTAGGAGAGAGTCTACTGCTGAAATCAAAGCTTCTCTCTTTGTTATATTTTGTGGAAGGCACACAAAATGCGGAATCCGCGTTAATGGAGGTTTTCTCCGGAACGAAAGACGTAGACCATTTTTCACAACGTCTCGAACCCAAAGATCCTGAGTTAATTTGTTCCAGTTTCTTGTGAATTTTGAAAGCCTTCCGCCAACCGGAGAACAGTAGAGGTCGAAATCTTCATTTGTAGGACTTACGAGGCTTATACAGGGAGAAACCTCGTGAAGCTCTCGCACCCCTCTGTGATGTCGGTGTGGGGTTACGCTTTTCGTTATTATCCAACTGCGCCATCCCCTTTTTGAAATCGCTCCCCTGTTTCGAGCCACCACGCCCACAATTAGCTTTAGAAGCAGCACGGGCTGAGCCTCTCTTAGAGAAAAATTTACCTCTCCGAGGAGTACCACTTGTGGAAGGCTGAGGTTGCAAAGCTGAGTGCAACAAAAGCTGACTTGTAGCTTTTTCAGAAGCATCTTCAAATACAGCTTTTAGCTTATCATTGAATAATGAAGAGCCTGAAACGGGAGCGGCCCTTATAGAGCTCTTAACACTGTCGTCAATAAATGCCATAGATTTAAGGGCAGCATTGCACCTGACCAACTCTAAATTCACTACTGAAAGAGCAGAGTGGGATGTTGTATACATGATGGCGCAAGAGAGCACTCTCAAAGGAGATAACAACTCCTGTAAGCTCTCAGATTCCAGATTGCCGGCCAATGCCTTGCAAATATGATCTGCATAAGACATAGCGTCCAAAATACTTCTGCTAGATTCAATGCAAGTATCTATAACATAAGAACTGACGCTACACAATGACAGAAGAGACATACCTAAGTCCCTAGCTCCATCATCCAATTGCAGAGGAGCTCTTGGATTCTTATTCTCGCCTACCGTATTTAAGAAGGTATTGCCTCTAAACGGTAGGTCAAGCTTCTTTTCCGAAAGGAAAGAACTTTTTCTAGCCTGAGACAGGTCAGCAATAGCCTCGTCACAACAATCAAACGCATCTAACGCTTGGACTGATTGAGACGGATACAGAAGGATACTTTCCTTTGACTTAATGACCTCCCTGTCTAAAGAAGACAGGCACTTGGCTCTAGAAGGCGCAGAACTCTGACCAGAAGGAATTAATTCAGGTGAAAAATCCTGCAGGAACCTCATAGTTTCATATGCTGCTCAGCCAAAGATGTAGTGTCAGTCTCGTCTTCATCAAACTCCCTACCAGCTAGAGGTTCCTGGTCTGGTCTATTATCGGCATACTGATTATTTGAGGAAACCCTTCTTTCTGCCAATCCAGCACCGTCCGAATCATCCGAAGCGGAGATCGATGACGGCTGCATATTATGCTGCTGGGAGTCTGCAATAAGCTGGGCAATTTGCTCCAGCAATTCCGTATTCGAGGCTATGTTCACCCCCGTTCTACGCCTTTTTGGCTCCAGAAGGTGATCTGACACAGCGCCCTGTGTCCGTCTTTTTGAAAAAGATGTTTGCCTCGAAATGCTAGCCTTAGAGAGAGCCGGATCCTGGCTCTGACTCTCTACCTCTGGATCTTGCCGGCTAGCATGCGGTCTACTGTGCTGAGTCCTGGAAACGGACGGATAAGAGGCTCTTATATCAAAATTACTGCCAGCCACACTGGCAGAGAAAGGTACATCAGAAACAACTGGCTCCGAAGAATTTTCTACCGGACTACCAGCAGAACTGGCAACAAAAGTCGAATCTTTCTGTTTTGTCCCCAAAACAGAAGAATGCTTCGCTACTGATGCACCTTTCAATTTGACTGGCCTCTTACGTGCCGTCGTCTGAACAGAGGACTGTCTTCCATCCTCCGTATCCTCGACCGCTACGGATTTTCCCGGTACTGAAGCACTAATTAAAGGCTCTGTTACACCGGTCGAGCTAGTTGACCATCTGCTTGCCCGAGGTACCGAGTATTCTGCGATACCTCGTAAGTCAACATGCTCTGTATCTGAAGACGACGGCAGCACAGAACTTGATGTTATACCATGACCAATACTATGTTCTTGTTCCTCTGAAATGGAAACTAAATTTTGATTAGTTACCTTAGGCGAAAGCACCAAAATCAGTCCTTCGCCAACACATACATAAGTAGAGAGGGAATTCCATCGCTTGGAATCCCAAGAACAACAGCAAGTTGCACAGGTAACATCTTTCGAGCAACGAGTGCAAGCTAAACATGAAGAATGAGAATCAAGAGAGGACTTCTTCCTCTTACATTTCGAACGTGAAGACTTCATAATACACACACGTCCGAAACTGAATAGGAGCCGGTAACCAAGTCCAAAACAGGCACAACAAAGGCCCAGGTCAGACAACCGGTATCCCAATAATACCCTTAACAATAGAGAAACTTCCCCAGAAGATTCCCCCACAGAGAAGGGTAATGGCAAACAGACACATCCGACTAAGTCAAAAATAACTGGTACGCGACAAGGGGGGTACCAATAACCCACATTCCGTAAATTATCTAAGAGTTTTAAGAAGAATTTTAATTAATAAATTCGCAAACAGCAATTAGTTCTTAAAAATCTAATGAGAGGATTCAAGGGGAAAAAGGTGAGCATTGAACACACACATATGATAAACAAAGAATGAACAAATCAGGTGCATATCCCGAAAACAGGAAGAACAAGAAATATTATTTAATTTCAATAAAGTTATAGCCCTGATGTTCAAAAACTCAATGTCTATATTCAGCTGCATTCTGCTGCAATTATTCCACCATTCCACTTCAAAATCGTGTCTGGCTACATTATACTTTAGGATTTTATAGCACAAAAGTCAGAACAACAGAATGACATGATGGCGGTAGCCTATTGTTGTGCATTGTGCAAAAGTATGGAGGACCATACTGGTCTTCTCGTTTTTAAGTTTTTTGACCAATTTTGGGGGGTTTGGGGGATTCAAAATTTGTGTTTGGCCCTGGTAATAAATTGGGTTGCACCAGCTAGTCTGGGCCATTGGTATAGTGGAAAAATATATCTTTTCCTGTCTTTCTTAATGAACTGCATCCAGAGCCCTGAAACAGATCGGAGGTTGAGTAGTTTCTGGCATCTGATTCTTGAACAGAAAGGAGCAATCAGTGGTAAAGTAACACTGTTGGCGGAGCTCCTGAAAAAGGTCTTTGGAATGACGCAGGACAGCATCCCGGACCATCGCCACGGAATTATGGAATAGTCGCAAACCCATCAAAGAAGCAGATCGAAGAGCAGTGCCCTGCCTTCAGGAAGGAAACGGCTTGTGTCCAACACAGCGTCCCCGCGAACTAAATCCAAATTAGTCGTGTTACAGGCATGCGTGTGAGTAAGATGCATGAGCGTCTTCAAGATCACATGCAAAGGAGCCTGTATGTCGTTGAACTTATCTGGAGGCAGATAAGCAGCCAAGGCATAGACGATGTGATCCAAGAGAGAAAGCATGCCTAGCATCTCTCTGGATAAGCCCAACATGGACTCCAAAGTCGCTTCAGGAATAACAGCCGACTTGGCTTAGAGTCCTGATCTTGCAGACCGATGGATTGGTGGAATCGTAGGAACGAAAACGCACAGGGGGCAAAAAGGTATCAGCCTAGTGAAGAATGAGGTCTTCATAGCTTTGAGTCCAATGCTGCAAAAGCTTTGACCACTTGTACTGACTGGTACGGTTGAAGGCACCCAGAAGCAGAGTGCTCCACAGGCTATAGGCGAGGGACCGATGATCGCGGCCTGGCTGAAACCTCCGGCTGGTAAGACGGTTTGAACGAACTCAAACACAAAGTCAAAAGCCACCCCAAGTCAGAAGACTGATAGCTCTCAATGTCAGGTGTGTCTGACCCATGGCCGGAGTCGGATGACACATAGCCCATGTCTGGCATACCAGCTGATGCCTCCCATGGTGTAGTAACACCAGGGGGATCAGAAAGCAACATCCTGCTTCCAATCCTGGGAGACGGCGCCACGGAAGGCGCATAGAAGCCACTAGAAGCCTCGCTGGAAGCAATCGGAAGGCTCTTGGAAAGAACCTGCGTGAGCAAAGAGGGGCCTCCCTAAGCTCACAACACGTATCAGCCGGTTCGACGTGGGAACAGCCCGGCAAAGTGGCTTCACATCTGACCCTCTAAACCAGCGAAGGGTCACTATCCTCTAGAACACCCGATGCAGGGCAAAGGGTGGCAGCCGAAACATCTGAATACAGACGCTTATAGGGGTATGAAATACCCTGAGGAATTGAAGTACGGGAACTCAGGAGAGTCGCCGCAGACCTCTGAGGAACAGAAGGTCCAGGCTGCACAAAAATGTGCCGGTGCCGCAAAATTGGCTCAAGGACCCGAGTGCGTGGACCGAAGAGCAACAGAGTCCACACTGACCCAACCATGGACATCTGAATCCAAATCAAAACCTGCTGGGCTCGACGGATGAGAGACCGCAGCAGAGGGATCTGCCGGCAACCATTTCCGACTTCGCTGTGTTGAAGCCAGGGAAGGTTGAGGCCGATATCCGACGTCCAAGAAGCAGAAATCCCTGCAGGGATAAGCTAAGGCCGGCTGAAACGGAGACCGATGACATCACCGACGGAGTAGCAGCAGGAGCAGATACATCATTAGCTGTTGACAAAGGCGTTAAAGTGGAGAGAGCAACCAGCTCCAAAAGAGGAGTCACAACCCTAGTGACAGCCTCAGATGTTGACTGGAGGGGGACAGTAGTCCTGGAACCAGGTATCTCTTTGCCACAAAGTCAGCAGCTACCACAGTATCCACGCCATAAAAAGACTGCAAATCCCCCAGGAGGGCCCGAATGACTGTGTGACACCTAACTCAGTTAAAAGCAGAACCCAAAGGGTTAGCATTAATGATAAACAGCACGGTCCATGAAAATCGAGTGCGAAATCAATATAGAGATTTATCACGAAAAAAGCAGTGAATAATCAAGAGAATATATAACAAGAGGCCCCAAGGGGCCTTAATCACTCACCGGCCAAAGTGGTTCTAAGAAGTATTTGGGGTCACATTCAGTTAGACATGGTTCATCAACACTACAAAGAATGATGTCATGAGAGGCAAATTTTATGAAAAAACACTAAGGAATGGATTTGAACAAACCAAAACCTAATATGTCCGTCACCCCACCCTTACCCACAGGGCCCAAATATTAAGACTCAAATTGAACAAACTTGAATCTGATCCCCCTTGATATGTCATATACCAAATAGGAAAGAATTCTGACTGGTGGATATGATGAAGGTTTTTAAAGAAAGCACCTCACATTGCACAAAGTTAAACCTTGGGCTCAAATAGGCAGCCAAAATATAAACCCAGGGTGTCGATTTGAACAAACTTGAATCTGGCCCACCTAGAGATGTTGTATACCAAATATGAAAGGATTCTGATTGGTGGATCTGAAGAAGAAGATTATAAAAGAAATTCCCTCATATTGCACTTAGTTAAAATTCAGGCTCCGATAGATAGCCCAAATTAATAACTCCGGGACCAGGTTTGAACAAACTTGAGTCTTACCCTCAAGAGATGTTGTATACCAAATATGAAAGGATTCTGACTGGTGGATCTGAAGAAGATTTTTAAAGAAATTTTCTCATATTGCACTAAGTTAAATTTTGGGCTCCAATAGAGAGCCCAAATACTAACTCAGGGACCCGATTTGAACAAATTTGAATCTGACCCCCCTAGGGAACCCAAATATTAACCCAGCGACTCGATTTGAACAAACTTGAATCTGGCCCCCCCTAGAGATGATGTATACCAAATATGAGAGGATTCTGACTGGTGAATCTGAAGAAGATTTTTAATTTTTTTAAAGAGTATTCCACGCATTGCACAAAGTTAAAATTTGGGCTCCCATAGGGAGACCAAATATTAACCCAGCGACTCGATTTGAACAAACCTGAATCTGACTCCCCTATAGATGTTGTATACCAAACATGAAAGGATTCAAACATGAAAGGATTCTGACTGGTGGATCTGAAGAAAAAGAATTTAAAAGAAATTTCCTCAAATTGCACCAAGTTAAACTTTGGGCTCCAATAGAGAGCCCAAATACTAACTCAGGGACCCGATTTGAACAAATCTGAATCTGACTCCCCCTAGAGATGTTGTATTTCAAATATGAAAGCATTCTGACTAGTGGATCTGATGAAGATTTTTAATGAAATTTCCTCATATTTCAGTAAGTTAAAATTTGGGCTCCTACAGGGAGCCCAATTATTAACCCAGGGACTGGATTTGAACAAACTTGAATCTGACCCCCCTACAGATGTTGTATACCAAACATGAAAGGATTCTGACTGGTGGATCTGAAGAAGATTTTTTAAGAAATTTCCCCAAATTGCACCAAGTTAAACTTTGGGCAGGGACTTGATTTGAAAAAACTTGAATATGACCCCCCTAGAGATGTTGTGTAACAAATATGAAAAAATTCTGACTGGTGGATCTGAAGAAGATTTTTTTGAATTTTGGAAAAAAATTATGGGTGCTATCAGAGTTATGCCCCTTCTGGTGCCCCCTGTGGGCGTGGCAAGTTTATTTGTACAAACTTGAATTGACATATGATAAGGAACATGCACACAAAATTTGCTTTAATTTGGTTGAGTAGTTTGTGAGGAGAAGTCGATAATGTAAAGTTCACGACGGACGATGACGACGGACGGCAAGTGATAAGATAAGCTCCCTTCGGTGAGCTAAAAACACAGCCCTGTATGTCTGGATAGTGAAGAAACAGCTATGAATCCACATATCAGAACAGGACACATCGTTAACATCGAGTCAAAAGGTATCACTGTTGAAGAGCGAGACGATCCGCATCCTTAAGATGGCAGAAAAAAGTAGAATGACACGTTGGTTATACATTTGTGCACTGGTTCCGGAAGCTGTGGATTAGTAGGAGTGTCCCCTACTGGGTGTGCGCCGGTCGCAACCGACCCAGTTTTGGCATATTTTTTCTTGGTGCTTTTGCACCACTTTTCTTTCCCAAATCGCTTGGGAAAGAAAAAAATAGAGAGTATTTTTCCGAGTTAGGGACTTCCACTGTAGTGCAAGCCTGTTGTAAACAATTGTAAGGTAGGTTGACAAGAAATAGAATTTGGAATAAAATTTTATATTTCTTCGAATCTTACCAAAGTAGCACAAGTGCCAAATGTACAATAGGCAGAGGGGATATGGATGCATATTGTGTCTGATTAAAAGAAATAATGGAAGTCATAGTTAAGCATGTGAGGGAATTAATGCTATAATGACAACAGTAAAGATAATTTAAGAATTTCTGGGGATAGTGTTACATAGAAAAAGCTGAAAATAAACATGAACAAATAACCAGAACAAAACATAAAATATGATACGTACATGCATTATTCAATTCCCACAATTAGAAAGAATTACTCTAATCGGCCATAAGTATGGCAGGCTTCATAGTACCTATTCCTAAAGACATTTAGTATTTGGAACAGGCTGGGAAGTTACCATTCCAATGCAAACTTCTTGAACTACATCAAGATCTCCAATGATCCAAAACAGGCATTTGATTTCTGACGAAGATATATTCCAGTAAATTGAATAAAAATTTTGTTAACAAGATGTACTGGGAAATAGTGCCAAAACAAGAGTTACAATTTCCACCAAGTAACATAATAGTAACTAGAAACTATTTTAGCACACTAAAACATATGTCTCCCCTTCCTTTCTATTTAATACACTGCAAATTCACATGCCAAATATCTAAGGTCTAGGTCAAAAGACAAAAAAGTTCTGGTCCGGACGAAGTTTCCCTTAAAAAAGCACATAAATCTGACCTTCAGGTCAAAGGTCAAGGTTGCATGAAGGTCACTGTGGTACTTGACACACTGGCTCATGGTGATACATCCACATGCCAAATATCTAAGGTCTAGGTCAAAAGACAAAAAAGTTATGCCCCGGACAAAATTTCCCTTAAAAAGCACATAAATCTGACCTTCAGGTCAAAGGTCAAGGCCACATGAAGGTCACTATGATATGCGACACAGCGACTCATGGTGATACATCCATATGCCCAATATCTGAGGTCTAGGTCAAAAGACAAAAAAGTTATGCCCCGGACAAAGTTTCCCTTAAAAAGCACATAAATCTGACCTTCAGGTGAAATGTGAAGGTCACTATGGTACGCGACACATTTGCTCATGGTGATACATCCACATGCCAAATATCTAAGGTCTAGGTCAAAAGACAAAAAAGTTATGCCCCAGACAAAATTTGTATGAGAAGAAGAAGAAGAAGAAGAAGAAGAAGAAGAAGAAGAAGAATATGCACTAAAACAATAGGTCTCCCTTCTGGGAAGGGGAGACATAATTATCCATTCCATAATGCAAGTAAATTAGTCTTCCAAACTGAAAAGTACATATATCTGTCGAAGACAAAAAGAGAAAGAATAATGCCAGAAAATAAGCTGAAAAGTACTATTAGTGCCTATACTCAAAGACAAACAGTGCAGCTATTACTGTTCTTCAAGTGGGCCATCCCTCCATCCATCAATCCATTGAACCACCCATCCTCCCCCATGACTTGTAATCGCATTTTAAAGAATACCGTTCAAAACACTTTTCCAAATTTAATATATAGATTTTTGGTGAAAATATCATACATGGGATTGTGAACAAGCTATGTCCAAATATTTATTCATGAGTTATTGTGCTTGTTGGACTTAAGACTTGATTGTCATCACATTACTATTTCTTGTCATCACGTTTCACAGACAACCACGGAAGATTTTTTTCCAACTTTAATATTTAGCTTTTCTGTGATAATATCATGAAGAGGATTGCAAACCAGCTGTGTCACAGTATTTCTTCGAGAGTTATTACCCTTGTTGAGGTTAAAATTTCTTGTCATCACATTACCATTTCTTATCATCACATTTCAAAGACAACCATTCAGAACCGTTTTCTTAATTTAATATATAGCTCTTTGTTCTTAATATGATGAATGGGATTGCATATCAACTGTTTTTTTAGAGTACTTGTCCTTGTTGAACAATATTTATTTATTTATTTATTGGTGTTTAAGGTCACATACTTATGCACAATGGCTAATCGTGACCGTGACAGTTTTATGGGTGGAGGAAGCCGGAGTACCCGGAGAGAACCACCGAGCAACGACGAGCAGCTGTCAGCTCTCCAACATCGTAACTCTGAACTCTGCACCGCAGCACAGGCAGGGTTAGATTGGTTGAAGACATGCGCACCATCGACGTGCAGTACGCCTCAGTACACAGCGTCATCGTGCCCCCATGTAGGCAATCGGGGTGAAGTGTCGTGCCCAAGGACACAACGCGGTTGCCGCAGGTGGGATTCGAACCGAGGACCTCTCGGCTTGCAGCCTGCACCTCTACCAACTGAGCCACCGCGCCCCCCTCCTTGTTGAACAAAGGTGATGTGGAATGGGCCATCCCATAGCATTGCACTAGTTATATCTCGTTTGACTTATCACTGGAATATTAGAAAATGAAAGTGTCAATGACACTGTAGCTTAACTTGTCTGTGTTATGTTTGATGAAAAGGATAATGTTCAATGTTTATGAAAGGATTATGAAATAAGACAAGAATTGTGATAATTGGGAATATGTTAATTTCTGTTCCCTGTGTGCTATGTTTTCAATAAAAATAATATGAGGTGTAGACTGTACTAAAGAATTGAGGGGTGGGTTAATGTGGCCCTCACAGTTAATGCATATCAACGAAAGTTACCAATTTACAGTGAAATTATTCCAAAACGAGTCATCCTATCAAGTTACAATGAAATCCCTTCATAAATGCGGCCTGTAGACTGTGCTAAAGGATTTAGGGCTTCGGGCCTGTGTAGCCATCACGGTTAACCGATCGCAACCAAAAGGGGACGTCCTCACCTGGACATTATACTGAGTCATCCTACCAAGTTACAATGAAATCCCTTCATAAATATGACCTGTAATCTGCGCTAAATTTTTTCGGGTTTTGGGCTCGGGCAGCTATCAAGGCAGAATGATCGCGACCAAAAGGGGACGTTCTGATCTAGACATTAATCTGGAGTCATCCTACCAAGTTACAATGAAATCTCTTCATAAATATGACCTATTGACTGTGCTAAAGGTTTTCGGGCTTTGGGCCCCTGTAGCTGTCACAGTTGACCAATCGCGACCAAAAGGGGACGTTCTCAACTAGATATTATATGGAGTCAACCTACCAAGTTACACTGAAATCCCTCCACAAATATGACCTGTAGACTGTGCTAAAGGTTTTGGGCTGAGGCAGTCGTCATGGTTAACAGATCGTGACCAAATGGGGAAGTTCTCATCTAGACATCATACAGAGTCAACCTACCAAGTTACAATGAAATCCCTCCATATTAAATATGACCTGCAGACTGTGCTAAAAGTTTTTGGGTTTCAGGCTTGGGCAGCTGGCACGGTTGACAGATCATGACCAAAAGGGGATGTTCTCATCCAGATATAAAACAGAGGCATCCTACCAATGTTACAATGAAATCCCTTCATAAATACGACCTGTAGACTGTGCTAATGGTTTTCGGGTTTTGGGCTTGGGCAGCCATCACGGTTGACCGATAGCGACCAAAAGGGAACGTTCTCATCTAGACATGACCTCAAACCTACATATGAAATGCCATGATGATCAGATAAAAACTACGGGGTGCAGCATGTGCCAAAGGAAAATGTGAACAGACTCAAAGACTAACAGACTCCCAGACTAACAGACTTCCGCACGCGTGATGGCAATAGCTTATCTTGACTTTGTCAAGATAAGCTAATGACCAAATTCCTGTTAACCTTTTACCCAATGCACATGATATCAAAATTTATTATTTTAATTATTGTTTTTTCAAATTCTACAAAAAAAATTCAACAAAATCATATCGTGTGACCCCTTATTGGAACAAGCTTGTAAAGCACGTTCCAATGAGAGGTCTCACGATATGGTTTGGTTGACATTTTTAAAAAAAAAATGTATTTTTTTCAACTGTTTAATTTGTAATTTATGTGGGCGGATGCGGCAGATTCATCAGGTAAATAAAGGGTTAATTGAATACTCCTGTTAGTACACTATTCTGTCACCGACAGTCACTAATTAATTTATGAGGTTTCACTGTATTTATCTTCCACAGAATCATAACAGGAAGTCCAAACTCACAATGTGTGATTTTGAGACATGAGTACAGCGAGTTAGAAGAAATAAAAAAAAAAAATCAAACTAGCAAATGGTCATCTATCTATATGCATTATTTCTTATTTGGCTCCATTTGTCTTCATGAAAAATCATTTGGAAATATGTCTCCAACATAATGCCTTAGTACAATTTTTTAAATTAACATGTTATACTCTAATCTCTTCATAAAAGTTAAAACATTTATAGTAATTTATATATTTTTTATACTTACCAATGACCCAGACTTAGCTGGTGCTAACTCCACAAAAACCAGGGCCAAACACAAATTTTGCCCCCCAATCCCCAAAATTTGCATCCAAAACAAAAAGAAATCATGTCCTAAAGGACCTCCATAGTACGACTCTACTGCGCATGCGCAGTGACGCAGTCGTCCCGAAATTGGCGCCAAATATCATTCTTACTGGCAGTGCCTGGTCAGCGCTATGTACTCAGCGGGGAGGCAAGAGTTCCCAACTCAGGGAGGGCCATCCCCGTCTGGGTCATTGGTAAGTATAAAAAATATATAAATTACTATAAATTTTTTAACATTTTTATACTGTACCAATGACCCAGACTTAGCTGAATAGTAAACAGGCTGGAGGGCCTAGGACATAGAGGAAAATCCAATAAGCTCAATTATAAAATAAAGATGTAACCCCTTAAGGAGAAAAGGAGTATTAGGCTTTACATGTATCTTTCTTATTTAATATTTAAATTAGAAAGATACACTACCCTTAATAATTGAGCACAATAACATTCATGTTCTCTATTAACATCCAGTATAACCTTTATACTAATTATTTTTAAAACAAGCCAATAAATAAAGTAGTCCAGAGAATTGAGACTCTTTATAATCATTTAAAAGTGTCCGAGTATTGTATATTAAAGCCCGTTTGACACTTGACATATACAAATGCTTCACACCGAGCTACACTTTAAAAATAAGACATGAATGAAATTAAACATTAATATTACACTTTAAAACCATCCCGGAAGCGACTCAGAAATACTGTCTTGGAGGAGGCATTCCCTTGCTTTTCACTATAAAGCAGGTGACCTAAGGGAACACCCGCCCCCCCCCCCCCCTTCCCCTTGCCCTGGGTCAAATAGCCCAGAGCGAAGAGGGCAGCCGGACGGAGTCACTGCCGGAACAGAAAGCCTGCATAACTATAGTTGCAACTGTTTAGTGGACGACATTCTGAGCAACAGATAACGGACCTAAACAATGCAGGTCTCCAGAAATGGACTCAATATTTCTGAGATAAAAATTAGTAAATGTGGATGGCTGAGACCAATAAGCAGCCTTCATTAAATCTGTAATAGCAACACTATTAGCATAAGCCCAGGAAGTAGAAAGAGCTCTTACTTCATGAGCAGAAATCTTAAGCACAGACTGCTGAGAAGAAGATAAATCTTCATACGCAGTACGGATAGTTAACTGAATCCATCTAGCAATAGAATGGACTGAAATGTCCTTTCTATTAGGCATCAAAGACAGAAAGAAACGTTTCCGTCCCTTTCTGATGAACTGAGATCTCTGTTTATAGATACGTAGTGCTCTAACAGGACAGAGTAAAGGCCTACGCCCGTCTGAAGACGGAAGAGCCTTAATAACAATAGGTTCCGGATATTTATTAGGAGCCTGATTCTTAGCTAAAAAACCGACATTAGTAGTGAAGGTGATAGTGTTCCCAACACTACGATAATGAGAATCATCCACCGATAGTGCATGAAGCTCACTGACTCTTCTGGCAGAAGAGAAAGCTAAGAGAAAAGCTGTCTTATAAGATAAGAATTTGAAATCTACTGTCCCAAGAGGTTCAAATGGCTTTTCCTTCAATTTAAGGAGAACCCAAGCTAAATTCCACTTAGGAATTAATCTAAGAGTTCTGGGTCTATTTATCGAAAAGTTTCTAACCAATTTCGATAAAGAGACATTAGATCCAATTTGTAAACTATCATGATGTGCATAGGTATCAGATAACATAGATCTATAACCCTTTATAGTAACCGGTTGCAGTTTGATTTCGTCAAACAAGTATACTAGAAAGTTAGCAATGTCTGGTATAGAAGGATCAAATATATCAACAGAATGATCCCTACACCAACGACGGAAAACCTTCCACTTAGCCGCATAGTTTAGCGAAGAGGAGGTCCTCCTACAGTTAGAAATCGCGTCCACTGCTCGTCCTGTAAAGTGCTTGCCATGCAAGAAGGACCGCACAACGGAAAAACGTGAAGGTTGAGACCTTGCGGGTTGTGATGCAGTTGGCGCGATTTCCCCTGCCAAAGAAGATCCTCTCGTGGAGGGAGCTTCCGCGGTAGGTCCCACAACAGACACCTGAGTAGATTTATCCACGGTCTCTGTGGCGACAGAGATGCTACCAACAGAATCTTGCATTGAGATTGTTTTATCTTTAGCAATACTTGTTGAATTAACGGCGCTGGAGGATACGCATATCCTATCATTCCGTCCCAAGGGATCGATAGAGCGTCTACAGCAAATGCTCTTGGATCCGGACACGGGGACACATACGTCTGCAACTGATTGTTGAGATGTGTCGCAAATAAGTCTATCATTGGCCGTTCCCATTGGTAGCAAATCTGATTGAATACTTGTTTGTTGAGAGTCCACTCCGACGGCAACAAGCGACCCTTTCGAGAAAGGGAGTCTGCTAGCACATTCAGACGACCCGGTATGTGACGGACCGAAAGAAGAACGTGATGTTCCAATGCAAACAGAAGGATTCTTTCCGTTAGATTGAACAACGGAACTGAATGAGTGCCTCCCTGATTCCGTATATACGCCACTACTGTCGTATTGTCGGATAGGATTTGGACATGAGCATCGTGAATAATGTCCATCCAGTGACGTAACGCAAGCCAAATTGACATCATTTCCTTGATGTTTATGTGCTTGCACAGGAATTGCGGATCCCAAAGACCCTGGCATCTCGAATCCGTTGGGATTAATGATGCACCCCAACCTGTTTGACTGGCATCCGTCAAAATGGTAAAACTCGGATCCGGCAACTGCAGCGGAACTCCTTGAGATAACCACTGAATGTTTGCCCAAGTCTGAATCTCTTGTTTCACTTGATCTGACAAGAGAACGTCTACATCGAGCGAATGAATTTTCACACTCCAATTCTGAGTCAGGAAAATTTGAAGAGGCCGTGTGCGTAGCCGTCCCATCGGAATGAGATCCGCAGCGGCTCCGCACAGACCTATCAGTCTCATAAATTCTCTCGCTGTGACTTTGTCTGTATTTAGACAATAGCGAGCGTAACAACTGACTAATTTCGCTCTGGTTAACGGCAGACGAACGAGATTGTTGTGCGTCTCGAAGCTCATTCCCAGATGAGTGAATGACTTGGACGGCACCAGATCCGACTTCTCCTCGTTTACTATGAAACCGAGACGTCGGAGCAATAGAAGAAGATTCTGAACATCGTTCTGAAGCGTTAACTCGTTGCCGTACCTCTGAAGAATGTCGTCCAGGTAGGCCGACGTTACAGCAGACGAATGAGCTCGGAAGTAGATCATTACCGAGTTCATTACCCGAGTGAAAGCCCAGGGTGCTAGATTCAATCCGAAGCACATGGCCCGGAACTGATACACCACTCCTAGGACTGCGAAGCGTAGATACTTTCGGAATGTCGGATGTACCATGACGTGAAAGTACGCATCTTTGAGATCTATGCTCGTTGCATAATCGTTCACCCGAATACTCGCTCTGACCGATCGAATCGTCTCCATATAAAACTTCGGAGCGATGATCAGCTTGTTTATCCAGCTCAAATCTATGACTGGACGGAACGAGCCGTCTGGTTTCGGAACCAGAAACAGATGGCTGTAGAATCCCAGCGATTCCTGGTTTTCTACGACCTCTACCGCGTTCTTCATTAAAAGAGACTGCACCTCTGATAGCAGAGCGTCTCTTTTCTGAGGGTTTGACGGAAGATGAGTCCACTTTGGACTTCGAGTTAATGGAGGCTTTCGTTTGAAGGATATCTTTAGACCTTCCGAAGTCACTCCTCTCACCCACGGGTCGTCCGTAATCGACGCCTACTCTTGAGAAAAACTCGACAACCTTCCGCCAACCGGAACGCGATAGAGGTTTGAGCCATCACCTCCTGGATCTGCGAGGCCTGCGGTAGGAGAAACCACGTCTTCCACGACCCGCACCTCGCCTCGTCGACCTCGGGGCGTCCGACCGATTGTCCCGGCCTGAAGGACGTCCCGAACGAGAGTCGCTATCCTGACGGTCTCTCGAATAAGAGCTAGAGGACGCACCGGAACCTCTATAGGAACCTCTCTTGGGCGGATAAGACCCAGAAGTGCCCGCCTTATTCGTGTCTGCTGAATCCGACCTTTTAGGAGAGGATCTAAACAACAGAGAATCACTAGCTTTCTTTTTAATATTATCATAAATAGCGGAAAGCTTGCCGTCAAAGAGAAGATCTCCTGAGACCGAAGCGACTCTAAGAGAGTTCTTCACCTTAGAATCCACTAGTGTGGATGTAGACAGGGCTGCGTCACGTCTAACCAACTCCAGATTTGCCACTGAAAGGGCGGAGTTACACGTGGAATAAGCTACTGCCCTTGAAAGAAGTCTTAAGGAGGATTGTATATCCTGAAACTCTTCCCCTTGAAGACGCAGTGATAACGCCTTCGTAAGGTGATCTGCGTAAGATAAGGCATCTAAATTGGCACTGTTAGACGCGATAGCTGTTTCCAACACTGCGGTTGGAATAGAAGCTGACGACGGTAATGATAGCTCTAAGTCTTCCGCCTCGTCGTCCATACGCAGAGGAACTCTCGGTATACCCTGACCTGCCGTGTCTAATTTATTCCTTGCATTAATGAAAGGCAGGTTGAGAGTATTTGCGGACAAGAAGCCTGCTTTCCCTGTCCTGGAAGCAAGTTTAAAAATAGCGTCGTTCAATAATTCAAATGTTCTTGCAACATTATTGGACTGCGACGGAAACTCGGGAGCGATGTCCCTGAACCGCTCGAAAAAATCAGAGTCCAATGACGCTATAATTCTCCTGTCCGGAAGCGCAGCAGTCTGGCCCGACGGAACAACTTGAGGAAGAAAGTGCCGGATGAAGTCTACGGCAGCTTTGTGTTGTTCCGAAAGGGATAGCTCCAATTCATCCGTATCCCTTTCACCATCCGGTCGGACCTCTCGATGTTCCCGGTCATCCGCCCCCGATGCTTCGGCGGAGCGTACCGACCCAGCGCCGTCGGATAATTCTCGATCCGACACCGTCTCTGTCGGCTGCTGGGATGCTGCGATAAGCTGTGCTATCTGCACTAGAATGTCCGACGTCGAGACCTGCGGAGGAGCGGTCTTTCGCTGCTTTGCCGAGGGCAGCTCCGCATCAGATGGCTCCCGCATACTTTTCCTATGCGAACGTCCGGAGTCCATCGGTCTCGAATCCCTGGCTGCCGGATGGTGTGACCTGGTCGCCGAATAATCCTTCATCGGCGAAGCTGGCAAGATATCGGAGGTCACGCAGCCAAGGTGCGGTCGTGTGCGCCGGCGAGAAGAGGAAGCCTTAACAGTCTCTGCGGACTGCTTATACAACGGAGCGTCCCGAGCGACGGACGTATGCTCCGCTAAAGACACATTTTGTACCACAACATCTGGTCCCAGATGTTGTTGTACGAGAGAGGGGCCTCTCTCGCTCGCGGCCCGGCTGGACCTGGACGAGCTAGGAACCGGACTAAAAGGCTTCCTCCGTTCTCGTTCACTATCCGCCGTCACTGGGTGTGCATCTATTATTTTTATAGTGCTCGCATCACCCAAAATTTCCTCTTGGACCGCATCGGACGAACCCGGCTGCCGAACCATTCGGTGAATGGACGCTACACCGGGCGAGCTAGCGGACGACATTTGTCTAATCTCCATGAGCACTTTTGCCGCTAGCTCTGTATTTAATTGTGACGACGGACGCACACTTGAAGAAGATAACATGGAAACATCACCCTGTTCTGGTTCCTCTGAAATAGAAACTGAGAGAGTAGAGTGACCTTGTGGAGAAAGAGCCGGCATCGCTCTTTCTCCAGAAACAACATATCGTGACACACGTTTCCAATGTTTCTCATCCCAATGTTCACATACAGGACAGGGATTAATGCGAGAACACTGACTACAATTAATGCAATAATCATGAAAGTCAGAGGAAGATTTCTTCCTATTACAATTTGAACAAGTTCCCTTCATTGTGAAAGAACAACAATAAGTCCTAGTTACTCGCAAAAACCCCTGACACAAAGATACATAATAACATGATCCATTAATAAATGAAAAAACAATTGCAAAACAAAATAATTTTGAAAAAATATTTTTTCAGAGAAGCCCAAGTTGCTGAAAAGTAACGTTGAGCCCCGATGGATCCGATGGCAAAGTGTGGTCAAAAATTTTAAAATTATATAAAATAATTAATGAGACACTTTCGGATAATATAAATGTATCTTATAATGAGATAAACTACCTCAAAGGCAAACAGCCCCCCTCAAAAAAGGCTGTTGCCAATGAAAACAAACAGTGTAAACACAGAAGAAAACATGACTCCAGGCACTGAAAAAACTGGCCCGGAATCAGTCATCAATTACACTCTATCTGATGCAAAACAGAGACTCCCAGGGGAGAATCTGTAGAACATCAGATGGAAGATGCAGAACACAAACGTTATACACCCATGGGTGAAAACGTAACTATGGGGAAAATAACAGAAAACATTCTGTAACCAAGCAACTCTCCCAGGGAATTTTTAGAAATGAAACTTCTCAAAAATATGCCAAAAGCATGGGAGAATTGCAAGGGGGGACTTTAGAAGGTTAGGGGAGAGGAAACACTGAATAAGCAGTGCAACAATTAGCAAGAATGACAACAAGAGGCGTTTGCCTCGAAAATAGGCAACTTAACATAATTTCAACAAAAAATTTTAAGTACAGCCCTGATTATTTTTTGCCACTTCTTTTTTCCTCTCCTCCTTCTATCCTCCTTAGAATCACATTTTCTCCAAGAATTACGTGTCTGGCATCCTTTAAACTGAGATTTACAAGCACAAAGATCAGTGAGATGTTGACTGATGAAGGGCCAAACAGAGAATGATATTTGGCGCCAATTTCGGGACGACTGCGTCACTGCGCATGCGCAGTAGAGTCGTACTATGGAGGTCCTTTAGGACATGATTTCTTTTTGTTTTGGATGCAAATTTTGGGGATTGGGGGGCAAAATTTGTGTTTGGCCCTGGTTTTTGTGGAGTTAGCACCAGCTAAGTCTGGGTCATTGGTACAGTATAAAAATACATGTTTTAAATTTGAACTTTTTCTCTGAACATCTTCAATTTTTTACCCCTAAAGGAACGCCATCCTTCAAAGTCACACGATAACAAAACTTATGCTCAATATCTCTATTATACCATACTAACACAAATTCTTCCCTTAATTAACAAGGGACTACTACAGGGAATATGCTCACCTGGATGACAAGATTTATTTATTGGGGTATAATGACACTCTTGACAGCCACGGCCACCTCATGTCAGACAGTTTTACAAGTGAAGGAAGCTTTAGTACCCAGAGAGAACCACCAAGCAGTGTCAGTCACTGTCACAGACTTCCCAATGTACCAACACCACAAAAGAAGGGCTAGCATTGGCTGAAGGCAAGTGCACCATCAACTTACATTATGCCTTGTCACCAGGCCCACAGGTGGGCAATCAGGATTAAGTGTCTTGTCCAAGGACACAATGCAGGTACCGCTGGTCAGGATCGAATAGCAGACATTTCAGTTTGAAGTTCAATTGTCTAACCTCAGAGCCAACACACTCCCCCCCTCTCCCCCCCCCCCCCCCCCCAAAAAAAAAAATCTAAATAAAATGCTGAACAAAAACATAATGACTGCTCTCCCGCTACTTCATAATGCTACTATAGTGGGTATAATAATATGTGTATTGTAATGAACGCAGTTCAGTTGGTATGCTTTGTTTTTAACTCTTACACTAATGAGTAATTTAAAAATATTTTCATCAAATCTAGTCATGGCTGGTATGAAGCAGCCATGACAAGAGTTGATGAAAAATTCATGAAAAGTTGATGCAAGAAATCATTGGTTATCCCTTTACCTAACACGAAAAGCAGACAACACCTGCAAACAAAATTCTTGAGTAACTAAATATTTTCATTTTTTTGTCTCAAAAACATAGCTTATGACCCTCACTGGAACGAGCTCACAGAGCTCATTCCCGTCGGGTCATAAGCTATGTTTTTGAGACAAAAAATAAATAATGAAAATTGAATGGTGAGTTTGGCAACTAGTGCTGACCAGTTTTGGCCATTAGGTTAAAATGTCTACACAACTTTCAGGGGAAAATTTGAGGTTAAAATATCCTCAAATTTGATAAATGGCAAGAGATTTCCTGTTCTGGTCAGAAATATCCATCAGCAGCAAGAAAGGAGTTAAAAATTCCAAAAATTTACTTTTTCAGTCATTTAATCCTATAATGTTAAATGTCTTGGAGTCTTTTAAACATTTTGCAACACTTTGACAGTCTACATACTGTAGCTTTGCAGTTGCTTCTAGACAAGTTTTGGCAGCCAGGACTTGAAACGACAGCCATGGTACTTGGAATGTAACCTGCAAGTTTCTTCAAGGACTGCATGTTAGGGCACCTATTGTGTTGCAGTAGAAGGTTATCAAATTCAGAATTAGGCTTTTAAAGGTAAAAAGAAAAAAATGGCAAACATTTTTCATGGTTGTTTGAAGTAAAAGGTTTCATTTATGATATGCTTTTATGTGGTTCACAGCTAGAAATGGCAGAGAAAATGTGTTACATAAAAAGAATGATATACAAAGACAATGTTTCTAACAGATAATTGCACACAGCGTTAAATTAATGAACTAAACCATTCCTATAATTAGATATGACTTAAACACAGAATTACTTACTCAGCATTTCATCAGCAAACACAGCTGCTAATTTGGCATCACCTAGCATTACTGGACAAATTGGATGATCTGGGGCACCCTAATAAAATCAAACAAAATATTTAATATTAAATAATTTCAAAGCTCATACTTTTAATAATAGTATACAATAAAACCCCACAAAGTAATCCTCTGTTTCTCGGGTTATTATTTTGTAAAACTGCATGTAGACAGGCATTTTTGTATTTTATTTTGTAATTATTTATTTGCCATCAAAATTTCATGTTCTTAGTTTGTTTTATGTTTTAGGCCTCATAATCTAGAGAATAGCATGGGTGGTGGTGTATTTCGTCCCTTGAGTGCAAGAAGGCTTTGAATTGCTAAAGCATTGCAAAGCCAAGTTGCACTCAAGGGACAAATTTATCAATTTTATTAACTTGGGTAAAATATCAGAAATGAACCATTTAATTTTTATTTTTTCAAGTTAGCACTGGTTATAACAAGAGGCCCCAAGAGGCCTGAGGGCGCTCACCTGACATGGTAGCCTAAATATCAACCCAGAGAATTGATTTCAACAAGTTGCATCTGCTCCTCCTAAGAAAAGCTTATACCAAATATCCAAAGATTCCCACAGGGAGCCCATATATGAACCCAGGGACTTGGCTTTAACAAACTTGAATCTCACCCCCCTAAGGATGCTGCACACCAAATATCAAAACATTCCGACTGATGGATCTGAAGAAGAAGATTTTTAAAGAAAATTCCTCATTTTGAACTAAGTTACAATTCGAGCTCTCACAGTGAGTCCAAATACGGACCTAGGGACATGGCTTGAACAAACTTGAATCTCACCCCCTAAGCATGGTGCATATCCAATATCAAAAGATTCTGCCTGCTGGATCTTGAGAAGAAGATTTTCAAAGAAATTTGCCTGAAATGCACTAAGTTCAAATTTGGGCTCCTATACTGAGCCCAAATATAAACCCAGGGGGCCGATTTGAACAAACTTGAATCAGATCCACCCCACAATGTTGCATACCAAATATTAAAAGATTCTGCCTGCTGGAGCTGGAGAAGAAGACTTTTTAAGAAATTTGCCTGAAATGCACTAAGTTCAAATTTGGGCTTCTATAGTGAGCCCAAATATGAATATAGGAAGCCGGTTTGAACAAACTTGAATCAGATCCACCCCACAATGTTGCATACCAAATATTAAAAGATTCTGCCTGCTGGATCTGGAGAAGAAGATTTTTGAAGAAATTTGCCTGAAATGCACTAAGTTCGAATTCGAGCTTCAATAGTGAGCCCAAATATGAATCGAGGGAGCCGATTTGAACAAATTTGCATCAGATCCACCCCACAATGTTGCATACCAAATATCAAAAGATTCTGCCTGCTGGATCTGGAGAAGAAGATTTTTTAAGAAATTTGCCTGAAATGCACTAAGTTCAAATTTGGGCTCCTATACTGAGCCCAAATATACACCCAGGGGGCCAATTTGAACAAACTTGAATCAGATCCACCCCACAATGTTGCTTACCAAATATGAAAAGATTCTTCCTGCTGGATCTGGAACAGAAGATTTTTTAAGAAATTTGCATCAAATGCACTAAGTTCGAATTCGAGCTTCTATAGTGAGCCCAAATATGAATCTAGGAAGCCGATTTGAACAAATTTGCATCAGATTCACCCCACAATGTTGCATACCAAATATCAAAAGATTCTGCCTGCTGGAGCTGGAGAAAAAGATTTTTTAAGAAATTTGCCTGAAATGCACTAAGTTCAAATTTGGGCTCCTATACTGAGCCCAAATATAAACCCAGGGGGGGCGATTTGAACAAACTTGAATCAGATCCACCCCACAATGTTGCATACCAAATATCAAAAGATTCTGCCCACTTGTGCCGGAGAAAAAGATTTTTTAGCAATTTCTCTAAAAAAACATAGGGTTCTATAAGAGTTTTGCCCCCAATGGAGCCCCAAGTGAGCATGTCCATTTCATTTGAACAAACTTGAATTGACATATGGTAATGAACATTCACACCAAGTTTCGAGCAAATCGACCTAGTGGTTTCAGAGGAGAAGTCATTTGAAAAATGTTCAAGACGACGGACAACAAGTGATAAGTTTAGCTCCCTTCGGTGAGCTGAAAAGAAGATTTTTAAAGAATATTCCTCATATTGAACTAAGTAATAATTCGGGCTCCCACAGTGAGTCCAAATATGAACCTAGGGACATGGCTTGAACAAACTTAAATCTCAACCCCCTAAGGTTGCTGCATACCAAATATCAAAACATTCCGACTGCTGGATCTGAAGAAGATTTTTAAAGAAAATTCCTCATTTTGAACTAAGTTTTAATTCGGGCTACCACATTGAGCTCAAATATGAACCCAGGGACTTGGCTTGAACAAACTTGAATCTCACCTCCCTAAGCATTGTGCATATCCAATATCAAAAGATTCTGCCTGCTGGATCTTGAGAAGAAGATTTTCAAAAAAATTTGCCTGAAATGCACTAAATATAAACCCAGGGGGCCGATTTGAACAAACTTGAATCAGATCCACCCCACAATGTTGCATACCAAATATGAAAAGATTCTGCCTGCTGGATCTGGAACAGAAGATTTTTTAAGAAATTTGCCTGAAATGCACCAAGTTCGAATTCGAGCTTCTGTAGTGAGCCCAAATATGAATCTAGGAAGCCGATTTGAACAAATTTGCATCAGATCCACCCCACAATGTTGCATACCAAATATCAAAAGATTCTGCCTGCTGGAGCTGGAGAAGAAGATTTTTTAAGAAATTTGCCTGAAATGCACTAAGTTCAAATTTGGGCTCCTATACTGAGCCCAAATATAAACCCAGGGGGCCGATTTGAACAAACTTGAATCAGATCCACCCCACAATGTTGCATACCAAATATCAAAAGATTCTGCCCACTTGTGCCGGAGAAGAAGATTTTTTAGCAATTTCTCTAAAAAACATAGGGTTCTATAAGAGTTTTGCCCCCAATGGAGCCCCAAGTGAGCATGTCCATTTCATTTGAACAAACTTGAATTGACATATGGTAATGAACATTCACACCAAGTTTCGAGCAAATCGACCTAGTGGTTTCAGAGGAGAAGTCATTTGAAAAATGTTCAAGACGACAGACAACAAGTGATAAGTTTAGCTCCCTTCGGTGAGCTAAAAAGAAGATTTTTAAAGAATATTCCTCATATTGAACTAAGTAATAATTCGGGCTCCCACAGTGAGTCCAAATATGGACCTAGGGACATGGCTTGAACAAACTTAAATCTCACCCCCCCCTAAGGTTGCTGCATATATAGGGACATGGCTTGAACAAACTTGAATCTCACCCCCAAAGGATGCTGCATACCAAATATCAAAACATTCCGACTGCTGGATCTGAAGAAGATTTTTAAAGAAAATTCCTCATTTTGAACTAAGTTATAATTCGGGCTACCACATTGAGCCCAAATATGAACCCAGGGACTTGGCTTGAACAAACTTGAATCTCACCTCCCTAAGCATAGTGCATATCCAATATCAAAAGATTCTGCCTGCTGGATCTTGAGAAGAAGATTTTCAAAGAAATTTGCCTGAAATGCACGAAGTTCAAATTTGGGCTCCTATACTGAGCCCAAATATAAACCCAGGGGGCCGATTTGAACAAACTTGAATCAGATCCACCCCACAATGTTGCATACCAAATATCAAAAGATTCTGCCTGCTGGATCTGGAGAAGAAGATTTTTTAAGAAATTTGCCTGAAATGCACTAAGTTCAAATTTGGGCTCCTATACTGAGCCCAAATATACACCCAGGGGGCCAATTTGAACAAACTTGAATCAGATCCACCCCACAATGTTGCTTACCAAATATGAAAAGATTCTTCCTGCTGGATCTGGAACAGAAGATTTTTTAAGAAATTTGCATCAAATGCACTAAGTTCGAATTCGAGCTTCTATAGTGAGCCTAAATATGAATCTAGGAAGCCGATTTGAACACATTTGCATCAGATTCACCCCACAATGTTGCATACCAAATATCAAAAGATTCTGCCTGCTGGAGAAAAAGATTTTTTAAGAAATTTGCCTGAAATGCACTAAGTTCAAATTTGGGCTCCTATACTGAGCCCAAATATAAACCCAGGGGGGCGATTTGAACAAACTTGAATCAGATCCACCCCACAATGTTGCATACCAAATATCAAAAGATTCTGCCCACTTGTGCCGGAGAAAAAGATTTTTTAGCAATTTCTCTAAAAAAACATAGGGTTCTATAAGAGTTTTGCCCCCAATGGAGCCCCAAGTGAGCATGTCCATTTCATTTGAACAAACTTGAATTGACATATGGTAATGAACATTCACACCAAGTTTCGAGCAAATCGACCTAGTGGTTTCAGAGGAGAAGTCATTTGAAAAATGTTCACGACGACGGACAACAAGTGATAAGTTTAGCTCCCTTCGGTGAGCTGAAAAGAAGATTTTTAAAGAATATTCCTCATATTGAACTAAGTAATAATTCAGGCTCCCACAGTGAGTCCAAATATGGACCTAGGGACATGGCTTGAACAAACATAAATCTCACCCGCCCCCCTAAGGTTGCTGCATACCAAATATAAAAACATTCCGACTGCTGGATCTGAAGAAGATTTTTAAAGAAAATTCCTCATTTTGAACTAAGTTATAATTCGGGCTACCACATTGAGCCCAA
Source organism: Pictodentalium vernedei (assembly GCA_031216915.1). Lineage (NCBI taxonomy): Eukaryota > Metazoa > Mollusca > Scaphopoda > Dentaliida > Dentaliidae > Pictodentalium > Pictodentalium vernedei. Next base: position 218,879,213 of record CM062289.1, on the reverse strand, counting down.
ATATGAACCCAGGGACTTGGCTTGAACAAACTTGAATCTTACCTCCCTAAGCATAGTGCATATCCAATATCAAAAGATTCTGTCTGCTGGATCTGGAGAAGAAGATTTTTTCAAGAAATTTGCCTGAAATGCACTAAGTTCAAATTTGGGCTCCTATACTGAGCCCAGATATAAACCCAGGGGGCCGATTTGAACAAACTTGAATCAGATCCACCCCACAATGTTGCATACCAAATATCAAAAGATTCTGCCTGCTGGATCTGGAGAAGAAGATTTTTTAAGAAATTTGCCTGAAATGCACTAAGTTCAAATTTGGGCTCCTATACTGAGCCCAAATATAAACCCAGGGGGCCAATTTGAACAAACTTGAATCAGATCCACCCCACAATGTTGCTTACCAAATATGAAAAGATTCTTCCTTCTGGATCTGGAACAGAAGATTTTTTAAGAAATTTGCCTCAAATGCACTAAGTTCGAATTCAAGCTTCTATAGTGAACCCAAATATGAATCTAGGAAGCCGATTTGAACAAATTTGCATCAGATTCACCCCACAATGTTGCATACCAAATATCAAAAGATTCTGCCTGCTGGAGCTGGAGAAGAAGATTTTTTAAGAAATTTGCCTGAAATGCACTAAGTTCAAATTTGGGCTCCTATACTGAGCCCAAATATAAACCCAGGGGGGCGATTTGAACAAACTTGAATCAGATCCACCCCACAATGTTGCATACCAAATAACACAAGATTCTGCCCACTTGTGCCGGAGAAGAAGATTTTTTAGCAATTTCTCTAAAAAACATAGGGTTCTATAAGAGTTTTGCCCCCAATGGAGCCCCAAGTGAGCATGTCCGTTTCATTTGAACAAACTTGAATTGACATATGGTAATGAACATTCACACCAAGTTTCGAGCAAATCGACCTAGTGGTTTCAGAGGAGAAGTCATTTGAAAAATGTTCACGACGACGGACAACAAGTGATAAGTTTAGCTCCCTTCGGTGAGCTGAAAAGATTTTTAAAGAATATTCCTCATATTGAACTTCATTTGAACAAACTTGAATTGACATATGGTAATGAACATTCACACCAAGTTTCGAGCAAATCGACCTAGTGGTTTCAGAGGAGAAGTCATTTGAAAAATGTTCAAGACGACGGACAACAAGTGATAAGTTTAGCTCCCTTCGGTGAGCTGAAAAGAAGATTTTTAAAGAATATTCCTCATATTGAACTAAGTAATAATTTGGGCTCCCACAGTGAGTCCAAATATGGACCTAGGGACATGGCTTGAACAAACTTAAATCTCACCCCCCTAAGGTTGCTGCATACCAAATATCAAAAGATTCTGCCTGCTGGAGCTGGAGAAGAAGACTTTTTAAGAAATTTGTCTGAAATGCACTAAGTTCAAATTTGGGCTCCTATACTGAGCGCAAATATAAACACAGGGGGCCAATTTGAACAAACCTGAATCAGATCCACCCACAATGTTGCTTACCAAATATCAAAAGATTCTGCCTGCTGGATCTGGAGAAGAAGATTTTTTAAGAAATTTGCCTGAAATGCACTAAGTTCGAATTCGAGCTTCTACAGTGAGCCCAGATATGAATATAGGAAGCCGATTTGAACAAACTTGAATCAGATCCACCCCACAATGTTGCTTACCAAATATCAAAAGATTCTGCCTGCTGGATCTGGAGAAGAAGATTTTTGAAGAAATTTGCCTGAAATGCACTAAGTTCGAATTCGAGCTTCTATAGTGAGCCCAAATATGAATCGAGGGAGCCGATTTGAACAATCTTGAATCAGATCCACCCCACAATGTTGCATACCAAATATCGAAAGATCCTGCCTGCTGGATCTGGAAAAGAAGATTTTTTAAGAAATTTGCCTGAAATGCACTAAGTTCGAAATCGGGCTCCTATACTGAGCCCAAATATGAATCCAGGGGGCCGATTTAAACAAACTTGAATCAGATCCACCCTACAATGTTGCATACCAAATATCAAAAGATTCTGCCTGCTGGATCTGGAGAAGAAGATTTTTTAATGTTTTTCCCATTGACTACAGTGTTAAAAAGTGCTGACTCAGCACTTTTTCAAAGTCCTGAAAATAGTACCTTGTGATCAAACCAATAAGGATTTTTTTACCATTCTATTCTACTGGATAAAAGTAAGCTTTATACAAAATAAGAATTCTCTGTGCTGTGTAGTTTTGGAGATATGGCAGTTTTAAGGTTTTTCCTATTTTTAGCTCCCGAGGTTCCCACGGGGCAATGAGAAAATTTTTTTGGCATCAATCAACTACTTATGTCCCATTATCATCTCATATCAAATTTGGTTCAAATCGACCACACTGTTCAGAAAATAGAAATTTTAGGCTTGGCCAAAATTTTTTCCCCTCCCATAACGAAGGCAAATAATGCCCTACAAACTTCTCTTGAACAAACTTGATTCTACACCTCAAAAGGAAGCTGCATACCAAATATCAAGTCTCTGCTGCTGGTTCATGAGAAGAAGATTTTCAAAGATTTTGGTGCCCCTTGAGGGCGTGGCCCCACCCAGGAGGAGGGGCAACTTCATTTGAACAAATTTGAATTGACATTAGGTAATAAACATTTACCCAACATTTGAAAAATATTGGGCCAGTGGTTTCTTCGGAGAAGTTGGTTTTGTAAAGTTTACGCCGGGCGATGACAGACGACGGACGGAAAGCGATTAGTAAAGCTCACCTTGAGCTTTGCTCAGGTGAGCTAAAAAGAGAGCATGCAGCAGCTAAAAGGACCATGTGAGAGAGCCTGAGAAACAGATTTTTTACTTTTTTAGGCCTAACAGAGACTTTTAATTTTGTTTGCAATCATGATCTAAATGTCACTAAAATATATTCTACAGGGTTCTCAAAGTACTGTCAGTGCTACAAGTATTGGTAGCGGTGTGGTACCAGGCCTTTAGATTCCCCCAAATTCATGCCGGTAAATGATGTACCCAAATTACCAAAATGTGCCCAAAATAGCTAACCAGATAGCAATTTTATTGGGAAATAAGGTGAAATTCACTTTATAAACAAAAACCCAAATTTAAATTGACCGAAATATGACGGAAGTGGTTTTACTTTTATCCGGTGTCTCATGTTTATTTTGAAGAACACAGTGTTTATATTCCTATATCAATTCCCGATTACATATTCAATATTCCTAGTGAATACCAATTGAATTGTTATTCTTTGGAATAAAAATAAATGGTTTTAATTGGTGAACCAAATGGGCCTGCCTAACAGGGCAGACATCGAATTGCGAGAAGAACCCACAACAAGGACTTGCCAAATTATAAATCTGAACACAAAACACGTGATTATCTTCCAGAAACTGCCGTGGAACGGAGCAAAGATTCCTCAGTTTTTTAATCTCTAAATTCTTGTAACTGCAAATTAACGAAGGTATGACTGATATCTCAAGTAAGACTGACACATCGTTAAAAGATCCTCAAATTCGAACTGAAACAAAAAATGGTTGATTATTTCAGATCCCCAGTGGTTAAAAACTTTGGAAACAACTGATTTCTTGGTTGATAACCCTAATTAGGTGCTGCGCTAACTCAGAAAATAGATACACAAGGTATTTTATGTTTTTGGTTTGATAACCCTTATCAGGTGCTGCGCTAATTCAAAAAATGTATGCACAAAGTATTTTTTTTTAACTTTGTGTTAGTGGTAACTTCAGAAATTTTATCATTTAAAAGAGTCAATTTTCCATAGTTTGATAAAACTGGAATTTCATTAACGCATGCCAGAAAATTGCTTCTTTCAGTGTCAAAAATCCAAATTTTCTCACACCAGGTCAAACCATTGTCATCCTGGTGGGTCCATGGTCTATCAGGTGTGCCCAAATTAGGGGAATGTAAAGACCTGGGTACAAACTGTAGTACCATGGTACCAGTACTGACACAAACCCAGTAACTACCATTGTTTAGACAACATAAATGGGATAATACCACTGATCTCTATATAAACGATTGCTGGAATGCAGTGAAACATCGCAGCTCAATCTGCCCATCCCTCACCCACCCACACTAAGATGGCATCATGCTAATCAACGTGCTAATTCCTCCCATCCATGACTTTGATGACATAAAAGCTGTTATGCTGTGACTGTAGTTACAGCATAACAGTGTTCACATCATCAAAATTCAAAAGAAAACCAAACACGAAAACCAGTAACAACATGGTATTGGACATCAAAAAATACTCTTCGAAAAGCAATTGGGATTTGCGAGGCATTGGAAAATGGAAAAAGTTAGGAAAAAATTACATTCTTTTGGATATATATTTATGGACACTTTCCTCCACTGAAATTTTACGATGTCATTTCGTAAAATTTGATGACGGCAGTAATTGTGATTTCATTGTCAACCAACTCTATCTACAGATGGACAGCCAGACAGATGGAAGGATGGACAGATGGACCTTATCCACCCCCACCCCATTTTTTTTTGGAGGGGGGGGGGGGGGGAGGAGGATAAAAATTTAAAGAAGCAAAACTCTCCCATAATGCGTCTAGGGATTTAGTTGAACTCTGTCAAACAAGACTGAATTGGTTAAATTCCTGGTTGTATTTAGGTGAAAATTTGTTGCATTAAATTTTGTTATTTTGACAGTGTGCAGAGGGTTAATCAGACTAACTTAGATGTGAGTCTTCCATGGAAGACGTGTGTCGCCTGCACTATATTTTAATATTTCAGACAGAATTCTAAGTGGAAAAGAGGCATAACTCTGGAAAAAATACAGCAGATCAAAAAATAAAATAGGAGGTGCACAATGCCATTATGCGATAAAGAATCACTGAAAGTTTCATCAAAATCCATTCATAGGTTAAAGAGGAGTGGCGGATAAGAGAAAGTGTGACGCGGACGACGAGGACGACGCAAGAAGACAAAAGTAATCCCTATATGTCGCTCCCCACTTCGTGGGGCAGGCGTCACAATAATACCACTGAAGTGCATCAAGGTAACCTGGTTTTATATTAGAGATGGACAATATACCGAAAAACCAAACCGATACAGATATCATGGGCATAGTGAAAAACCAAACCGAACCAATCACTGAATACCAAAACTGTCTGAATTTGCAAATTTTACTACATTCACTATTTATAAGGTCCTGTTGAGGCTTGATAGCAGTTGAAGGGTTCATTATCTTGGAAGAAGTGGTTGATTTTCTTCTCAGTTTTGTTAACCCTCTGAATTCTCACTCGACTTCAACCTGTACATGTCCAGCTGCTTAGCAGTGAATTCTAGCCAAGTCTTGAAATCACTGTCCGGGTGCTTTTTCTATTGTGAGCAGAACCTCGTGAAGATTTTATACGTCTGAAATAGGGCTTTAAAGGTTAAGGTATGTTTAGAACAAGTCACAAAATTACTGTAGATATGATTTGTTTTTGTAAAAGAATGCCACTGTTGAGCTCATTGGCAGTGGCATTTGTGACACTGTGGTAGAATGATACAAGAACAATTTATTCTCTATTTTCCTGAAGTGAATTCCCCTTTGGTACCATCAGCAAATCTCAGTCAATTCAGACACCAAATACAAAACCAATACGAGGTATATTCCCTTAAAAATACTGATATGCTAATGAATTCAAAATTCCAATGCTTCCCATGTCTATTTTATATTAAACCTTTGCATACCGATGTCAGAATAACAAAATTGACATGCAGGTTGATATGATGAGCTCAATGGGTTCAAACTAGACTGATTTGGTTCAATATCTAGATGAATTATTATTGGAAAAAATTTCAGCTTAGAATTCTGATATTTCAATATAAACGTGCAGAGTTTAGGTTCCAATATAATGCAACAAAGATTTTCCACCCATTGATATGTAGGTTGATATGATGATCTCAATAGGCTCTGTCAAACTAGACTGATTTGGTTCAATATCTAGTTGAATTATTGGAAAAAATTTCAGATTAGAATTTTGATATTTCAATATAAATGTGCAGAGGGTTTAAGTTCCAATATAGTGGAACAAAGATTTGCCGCTCTTTTATTCCAAAGTCTGTTCCAGATACCATGGCATAACAACAGAGAGATATCATTGCTGATCTGGTTTTACCTTTTGGATATAAATAATACTCAACCAGATGAAAATTAAACAAATTATCAAGTCTCAAGTTTGAAGGATAAGTTTCTAAGTAACTCCAAGCTTGTAAATGAATTGTTGTTTTCAGAATTGCACATATTTTTCAATGAATTCATTTCTTTAAACTATCAAGTATTAAGGCCTAAAAAAAATAAAAATCTGTTTCTCAGGCCCTCCCGCATGGTCCTTTTGGTGGCCGCATGCACTCTTTTTATTAAATGGTTTATGTCTAATATTTTACACAAGTTAAAAAAATTGATAAATTTGTCCCTTGAGTGCAAGAAGGCTTTTCTTAAGGGACGTAATATAAGGGACGTAATACACCACCACCAATGCTATTCCGTACATTATGAGTCCTAAAACATAAACCAAAAGCATGAACTTTTGATGGTAAAGAAATAATTACAGAAATAAAAAATAAAATAAAAAAACGCTCGCCTGCATACAATTTTACAAATAATGGCCTGAGAAACAGAAGATCTACTTTGTGTGGCCTAACCATAATTTTATAGTTTCAGCATCACAATTTTTATTTTAGACTTTGCCACTCTGCACTATTCTTGCTCCTTCTGGTTTATGTGCAGCAAGGTCTGATCCTCTGTCCACAGACTGCTTGTCTTAGTCCTAAAGGATTCAGCATAGCTCCCCAACCTTGATCGCTGACGTCTGCTGTGATAATTCGACCGGGTTCAGAGCATCAAACAGAATTCCTTGAGTGAGCCAATTGATGTTTTGTCACATGTGTATCTGACTGTGAATGTAATCAATCAGCAGAATAATCATGTCCAATGAATCTACATTTGGTCTTCAATTCTGGAGAAGATAAAAGTGAAAAGGGTGGAGATGAAGTCTGCCCAGCAGGATGAGATTGCTCATGGATATCCAAAGGCCGATCAGATGATGGAATTCCCTGGCCGTCAACTGAGTTGATCTGGAGAAGTGAGTTGCAGAAAGCACTGAGAATTTGGGTTCTTGGCAGGGGAACATGGACCAGATTTTGATGAGTGAGAAATTCCATCCCCAAGTGAGTGAAAGATTGTGATCAAATTAGGTCAGTCTTCTCCCAATTTGGTTGAAGACTTGAAGACCCAACGACTGGAGAAAGTGAAGTAGATGCTGAACATCATTCTCCAGAAGAGAGAAGTTTGCATGTTTCTGTAGGATATCATCAATGAAATCAGTGCATGTTAAAAACACACCACGTTATGATCAAAATATAAACGTCGCCATCTCTGTCACTTCAGACCTGAGACGTTTCGTTTTGAGATAAATTTTCATGCTTCTTTGACAAATGAGATCATCCCCATTCCAAATCTCCTTCAATGGCAATCAACCTCCATATATACCAGGAGTAGTTAATTGGTAGGTGTGGATATCAAATTACCAGAAAGAACTCATACAGGTCTCAGAAAACCTGGAATATTTTAGAATTTTGTCAAGAAAAAGATTTAACGAAAGTGTCAATGACACTGTAGCTCAACTTGTCAAGACATGTACATGTATAGTATGTGACACAGCAATGACAAACATCTAGGTAATGACCTGATAACAAAGGTACATATAAAGTATTGTAACGCCCTGTACATAAATACTGACCATAGCCTGTAACAAATGTATAGGTAAAGTACTGTAAAGGTGGGTGTCAGTCAGATGCTAAACTAGAAAAGAAATCTTTAGTCCCAGAGTGGGTCTGACTGAACCCCAAAATATTTGTTCTCATAGCACAGTGATAACAAAGGCACCCCAAAACACACTCATTCCTGCCCCAAGGTGAAAACAAAGGTACCCAAGAAGTTTCGTGAAGATCAGTTCATAAATACGAGCTGTATAGAAGTTGTGACAAAAAACTGATTGGACCTAATTTCGGTACAAAATGGCCAGTGGCAGCCATCTTGAATGTTGGACCACACTCAGAAACACTCGTTCTCGTCCCAAGGTGATAACAACGGTACCCAAGAAGTTTCGTGAAGATCGGTTGATAAATACAGTCTCTAGCCCGAGCCGTATTGAAATGTGCACTTACAGTTTATAAGTAGCAATAAATAAATCAAAATTCATCTAATTTGCATAATTTCTGCACGAGATAAAAACCTGTACTATATGTGATGTATTCCATTTTACTAAACATTCATACAAAAATTTATTCAAATCAGAACTTTCATACAGAAGTTCTGTACAAAAGACTGATTGCACTAATTTTGGTACAAAATGACTGCTGGTGGCCATATTGAATTTTGGACCACACCCAAAAACACCCGTTCTCATCCCACGGTGATAACAAAGGTACCCAAGACGTTTCATAAAGATCGGTTCATAAAGACGGCCTCTAGCCTGAGACGTATAGAAGTTGTGTACAAAAAATTGATTAGACCTAATTTCGGTACAAAATGGCCACTGGCAGCCATCTTGAATTTCGGACCGCACTCAGAAACACTCGTTCTGGTCCCAAGGTGATAGCAGAGGTACCCAAGAAGTTTCGTGAAGATCGGTTGATAAATACAGCCTCTAGCCGAGCCGTATTGATGCGTACTTATTGTGTGTAAGTAGCACTGAAAAAATCAAAGTTCATCTAATTCTGCACGAGAAAGAAACCCGTATTATATGTGATGTATCCCATGGTACTAAACATTCACACACAAAATTATTCAAATCAGAGCTTTCATGTGGAAGTTCTGCACAAAAATCTGATTGCCCCTAATTTTGGACAAAATGGCTGCCAGGGGCCATCTTGAATTTCGGACTGCACCCAAAAACACTCGTTCTCGTCCCACGGTGATACCAAAGGTACGCAAGAAGTTTCGTAAAGATCGCTTCATAAATGCGGCCTCTAGCCCGAGCCGTATTGGCATTTGCACTGACAGTGCAGAAAGTAACACTAAATACATCAAAGTTAGTCTAATTTGCATAATTTACGTACGAGAAAAAAACCTGTATTATATGTGATGTATCCCATGGTATTAAACATTCATACAAAAAATTATTCAAATCAGTGCTTTCATATGGATGTTCTGTGCAAAAAACAGATTTCTGCATCATCGGTACAAAATGGAGGCTGGCAGCCATCTTGAATTTCGGACCGGACCCAAAAACACTCGTTCTCGTCCCACGGTCATAACAAAGGTACCCAAGAAGTTTCGTAAAGATCGGTTTATAAATACGGCCTCTAGCCCGAGCCGTATTGAATTGAATTGACGACGGACGACTGGCCATGGCATAAGCTCAAATTTGGCTTCGCCAAAGTTGAGCTAAAAATGAATGTCACTTAGGCAAGCTCTGAGAGCTGGACAAGTGTTATCCATGTATTATTTGTATGCTTTTATTGACAAATATTTAAACTATTCAAAAAAATTTAAATATAATTAAGATGGAGTAAGGGAGGGGTGGGAAGTCATATTCAGAGGTTAACAGGTCTGGTCGATATATGAACAAGAGGTAAGGTTGAGACTTCAATACACCATCTCGGAAACCTACCTGGTGGTAATAACCAATTCATCTTACAATATTCCTCTTTTCTTGACTTGTTCACATTATGAAAGGATTGGGTGGTTTTTTTAATGATGTCCATTTTGACAATCATTCAGAATCATTATCTATAGATTGATTTTTTAAGAAATCATGATGGCGTGGTATTGCATTCTTACGCTGTGCATTATGTAATCCCCATTCATTGTTCTACTTGTATTCTAACTACTAAAGTTTATAGCAGTGTTTCAGATGTGTGTTTCTTTGTGCTATTTTTCATGTTTAACCCTTTACCCAACGAATCGGCCACATCCGCCCACGTAATATGCAAATTCAGCAGCTGAAAAAATACTATTTTTCAAAAAATTTCAACAAAACCATACCATGTGTCATTGAGCTCGTTCCAATGAGGGGTCACATGATATGGTTTTGTTGAAATTTTGTGAAAAATTTTAAAAAAATGATATTTAAAATAATAAATTTTGATATCGTCTGCATTGGGTTGGGTAAAGGGTTAACACATGGTAGGCCGACATAAAAATATTAACACGGCAAAAAATGAGCTGGTGATTTATTGATCATTTAATTACTGTTATCAAAAACAGTGACATTGACATGTGTAATAACTTAATGCCAATTCAGTGCAGGTAAGAATACTTTCCCTTTCTGAATTGAATGATGACATGTGCAGTTACTACCCTCACTGCAGGTTGGTATTTTATCCAGATATTTTTACTTGTATTAGAAGAAATCTGTTCTTGTTGTAAGATAAATACTGCCTATTAAAAACTACTACAAGTACTCACAGCAACTTTGAAACCTGCCTCCTCCATCTTACTTCTGAACCTCTTTGTGTTCTTATGAAGCATTTGGGGTAGAGAAGAATCATTCATAATCAACTGAAGTGCCTATAAAATATAGTGAGGACAAAAACATCTGTGATTAACTATTTGTTTGTAACACTTATTTTGAAACAGTTTTCAAGAGTTCAAACCTCACCTCAACTTGTACATTTCATGGTTGTTAACCCCAAGAAAAGAGAACATCTAGTTCCATATATTGCAGCCCGAGCAAGGTTGAGGGTTCACCTCCTCAATCAAACCCCTTTCACTAAAAATTAAAAATAATTTTATTGTTCTCAAACTTAAAACTGTGTTTGAAGGCCTTTGGTGACAGTTTTCATGGAAAAGTGAAAATATTTAGTTATTCTGCTTGTCCTGTTTGGTGAAAAATGAAGAGGCATCAAACATTTATGGGGGTTTAAAGACACTTTCAATAGCGTCACCTCATGTCATACAGTTTTATGAATGGAGAAAGCCTGAGAACCCAGAGAGAACCAGCAGCGAGCAACTGCCAACTACCCAACATATTAACCCCGGACAAATAGGTTTAGCATTGGTTGAAGACATGCACACCATCAATGTGCAGTATGCCAAATACACAGAACCACCATGCCCCCATGTGGGCATGGTGGTATACCTAAATACACAGAACCACCATGCCTCCATGTGGGAAAGAGTGAGTGATTGCCTTGCCCAAGGACACAATGCAGCTACCCCTGGTGGGGTTCAAACCATGGACTTTTCAGTTTTAAGTCCAATGCCATTACCACTGAACCATCGTGCTCCCAGAGGCATCAAATGACTCTCAGATCATTTACATTTTGTTGAGTTCTCCAGTTTTGGAGACTTATTCAGTCTAAAATTATTTTACTAAGAGAGAAAAAAATTTATCTCTTTCTTCATATGCCAGTATAAAGCTCAACTCATGAAAGTAAAACAACAGTTTCTGGAGCACAAATTAAATAACCAAGAACATGCATTTGAAAATCATTTCTGGAACATTTGTTGAAAACTATTCATTTTACATAGTATTGAACAAGTTATATGTTTGAGTTCATCCTCACGAAATTTAATTTTATAGGTAAATCTATTACTTCACAATACTGAGGCAAATATCATTAATGTACCAACTCTTCAAAGCATACATGAATATTTCTAATACTAAACAACTGTTTAATCCTCTGCACTCTGATATCAGAAGACAAACATTTCAACCTTCAAGTTTTCCCCATAATGCATCGAGGAATTTAAGCAATTCACTGAGCTCTGTCAAGCAAGACAGATTTGGTTATATTTCTAGTTGCATGATGGGAAAAATTTGCTCCTGGAAATATGGGTATTTTGACAGAGTGCAGAGGGTTAATGGACAGAAAAAGACTGGAAAAGTACCACAAATTAAATCCTAAAATTACTCATGCTGTGTACAGCAAGGGACACAACTCATGCAGGAAATGAAATCAGCATAGTTAGTTCCTTCCATTTGCTGCTATTTATCACTTCCAAGAAGACACAGAGAAGTTTCTTTTGTGTGTAGCTGAATGCTGTAGTTTACTCCAGTTTAGATGGAGTACAAAACTAGAGAATACTAGAGTGACAATCCTCAACACTCTGCTGACCTTACAAATAACTTCTAATTTAGGCCCCACAAAGTAGATCTCTGTTTCTCAAGCCATTTTTTGTAAAATTGCATGTGGGTGGGCTTTTTATTTTTTTATTTTTGTAATGATTTCTTTGCCATCAAAAGTTCATGTTCTTGGTTTTAGGCCGCATAATCTACAGAATAGCATGGGTGATGGTGTATTTCATCCCTTGAATGCAAGAAGGATTTGATATGCTAAAGCATAGCAAAGCATTGTAGCATTCAAGGGACAAATTTATCAGTTTTATTAACTTGGGTAAAACGTTAAAAAATTTATAGTAATTTATATATTTTTTATACTTACCAATGACCCAGACTTAGCTGGTGCCAAATCTTAAAATTCTAGGGCCCAACACAAATTTTGACTCCAACCCGCCAAATTTGCATCAAAATCCAAAAAATATATGTCCTATGTGGTCCTCCATACTTTTATCCACTGAGCATGCTCAGTGTCAAGGAAGTCTGAAATTGGAGCCAAAATCCTCAATCTTTACCACCAGTGCATAAGCATTATGTAATCAGCAGGGAGGTATGAGTTCCCAACTCATGGGAGGGCCATCCCCGTCTGGGTCATTGGTAAGTATAAAAAAAACATATAAATTACTATAAATTTTTTAACATTTTTATACTGTACCAATGACCCAGACTTAGCTGAATAGAAAAAAGGCTGGAGGGCCTAGGACATAAAGGAAAATCCAGTCGACTCAATTGCATGTAAACAGAATTATCCCTTCCAGGAGAAAAGGAGAAACAGGCTTTACATGTATCTTTCTTGTTTATACCAAAGAAGAAAGTCACAATATCATTCCGTAATTGAGCACAACAATAAGTTTATACCAAACAAGAAAGTCACAATATCATTCCATAATTGAGCACAACAATAACATCAAAAATCTCAATTAACATCCAGTATAAGCCATCATACTAATTTTTAAAGGAAAGCCAATCAAATAAAGATAGTCAAGAGAATGGGACTCTTTATACTCATTTAAAAATGTCTGAGGATTGTATATTAGCGCTTGAATGACACGTGACATATACAAATGTTTCACACCGAGCTACACTTTAAAAAATATTACATAAATGAGATAAAAATCAGCTTAACACTTTAAAACTATCCCAGCAGAGGAGGTATTCCCTTGCTTTTCACTATAAAGCAGGTGATATAAGGGAACACCACCCCCCCCCCCCCTCCCTTTCCCTTGCCCTGGGTCAAATACCCCAGCGCGAAGAGGGCAGCAGGACAGAGACACTGCCAGAACAGAAAGCCTGCATAACTCTAGTTGCAACTGTTCAGTGGACGATATTCTGAGCAACAGATAACGGACCTAAACAAAGCAGGTCTTCAGAAATGGACTCAATATTTCTAAGGTAAAAATTCGTGAATGTGGAAGGCTGAGACCAATATGCAGCCTTCATCAAATCGGTAATAGCAACACTATTAGAATAAGCCCAAGATGTAGACGGTGCTCTAACTTCATGCGCCATAATCTTAAGCACAGACTGGTGAGTTGAAGATAATTTTTCATAAGCAGTATGGATAGTTAATTGAATCCACCTTGCAATAGAATGGACCGTAATATCCCTTAAATTAGGCAGCAGAGACAGAAACGTTACATTCCTTTCTGATAAACTCAGATCTACGTTTGAAAATACGTACAGCTCTAACTGGACGGAGCAAAGGCCTATGACCATCTGAAGATGGAAGAGCCTAAATGACAATAGGTTCAAGATACTTATTAGGAACCTGATTCTTAGCCAGAAAACCAACATTAGTAGTCAAAGTAATAGTATTACCAACACTACAATAGTGAGAATCATCAACAGATAGTGCATGAAGCTCACTAATTCTTCTAGCAGAAGAGAAGGCTAAGAGAAAAGCTGTTTTATAAGATAAGAATTTGAAGTCCACCATATCAAGAGGCTCAAATGGCGCTTCTTTTAGCTTTAGAAGAACCCAAGCTAAATTCCACTTAGGAATTAATCTAAGGGTTCTAAGTCTATTTATTGAAAAGTTTTTTACCAACTTAGATAAAGAGACATTAGATCCAATATGTAAGCTATCATGATGGGCATAGGTATCTGATAGCATAGACCTATAACCCTTAATAGCAACTTGCTGCAGTTTGATCTCGTCAAACAAGTAGACCAGAAAAATTAGTAATGTCTGGAATGTAGGGATCATAAATATCAACAGAATGATCCCTACACCACCATGAGAAAACCTTCCACTTAGCAGCATAATTTAGTGAAGAGGAGGTCCTCCTACAGTTAGAAATTGTGTCCACTGCTCGTCCTGTAAATGCTTGCCATGCAAGACGGGCCGCACAACAGAAATACGTGAAGGTTGAGACCTTGCGGGTTGTGATGCAGTGTGTGCGATTTACCCTGTGAAAAAAGATCCTCCTGTGGAGGAAGCTTCTGCGGCATGTCCCACAACAGACACCTGAGTAGATTTATCCATGGTCTCTGGGGTGGCAGAGATGCTACCAACAGAATTTTGCAGTGAGATTGCTTATTTTAGCAATGCCTGCTGAATCAACGGAGCTGAAGGATACGCGTAGCCAATCATTCAGTTCCAAGAGAACGAGAGGGCATCTACTGCAAATGCTCGAGGATCTGGGCATGGTGACACATACGTCTGCAACTGATTGTTGAGATGCGTCACAAATAAGTCTATCAAAGGACGCTCCCATTGGTAGCAAATCTGATTGAATACATGTTTGTTGAGAGTCCATTCTGACAGCAACATACAACCTTTCTGAGAAAGGGAGTCTGCTAGAACTTTCAGACGACCCAGAATATAACGGACCGACAGGAGAACTTGATGCTCTAGGACAAACAGAAGGATTTATTCTGTTAAGTTGAACAACGGAATGGAATGAGTGCCTCCCTGGTTCCGAATGTACGCTACTACTGTAGGACAGAATTTGAACGTGTGAATTCCAAATAACGTTCATCCAATGACGCACAAGCCAAATTGACATCATCTCTTTGATGTTTATGTGCTTGTTTAGGAACTGTGGATCTCAAAGACCCTGGCACCTATAATCGGTTGGGCTCAATGTTGTGCCCCAACCTGTTTGACTGGCATCCGTCATAATCGTAAAACTTGAATCCGGCAATTGCAGTGGAACTCCCTGAGTTAACCACTGAATATCTGCCCAAGTCTGAATCTCTGGTTTCACTTGATCCAACAAGACGGTGTTCGTTTCGAGCAAATGAATCTTCACACTCCAATTCTGAGTAAAAAATATTTGGAGTAGCCGAGTGCGTAGTCGCCCCCCATCGGAATAAGATCCTCGGCGGCTCCGCACAAACCTATCAGTTGCATGAATTCTCTCACTGTAACTACATCTGATTGAAGACAAAACCGAGTGTAACAACTGATTAATTTCGCTCTGGTTAATGGCAGATGAATGAGATTGTTGTGCATCTCAAAGCTCATTCCCCGGTGGGTGAATGACTTGGACGGCATCAGATCCGACTTCTTTTCGTTTACTATGAAACCGAGACGTCGGAGCAGATGAAGCAGACTCTGAACATTGTTCTGAAGCGTTAACTCGTTGCCGTACCTCTGAAGAATGTCGTCCAGGTAGGCCGACGTTACCGCAGACGAATGAGCTCAGAAATGAGTCATTACCGAGTTCATTATTGGGGTGAAAGCCCAGATCGCTAGATTCAGACCGAAGCACATAGCTCGGAACTGAAAAACGACCCCTAGGACAACGAAGCGAAGATACTTTCTGAACGCCGGGATGTACCAAGACGTAAAAGTACGCATACTTGAGATCTATGCTCGCAGCATAATCGTTCACTCGAATGCTCGCTCTGACTGATCGGATGGTCTCCATATAAAATTTTGGAGCCACGATCAGCTTGTTTATCCAGCTCAGAACTAAGACTGGACAAAACGAGCTGTCTGGTTTTGGAACCAGGAACAGATGACTGCAGAAACCTGGAGATTCCTGGTTTTCTACGACCTGTATCGCATTCTTCTCCAGAAGAGATTGGACTTCTGATAGAAGCAAATCTCTCTTCTGAAGGATTGACGGAAGCTGAGTCCAACATGGAGGTCGAGATAACAGAGTTTTCCTAAAAGGACAGTTTAGACCTTCGGAAATAACCCTGTACACCCATGGTTCGTCCGTAATTGACAACCAATTGGATACGAATCTCGACAGCCTTCCGTCCACTGGAACGCAATAGAGATTTAGACCATGACCTCCTGGACCTGCGAGGCTTGCGGGAGGAGAAACTACGTCCTCCACGACCCGCACCTCACCCAGTCGACCTAGGGGCATCTGACCAAGTGTCTCAGCCAGCATACAACCCCTACCTGAGTCGCTACTCTAACAGTCTCTGGAGTAAGACGTAGAGGCTTTCTTAGATCCTCAAAAGGAACTTCCCTTGGAAGTACTCAGCCCAGAAGTGCCTGCCTTACTCCCCTCTGCTGAGTCCGACTTTTGCAAAGCGGATTTAAAAGGCAGAGAGTCTGATGCTTTCCTAGTAATCTGTTGATAGATTATAGAAAGCTTACCATCGAAGAGATGCTCTCCGGAGACCGGAGTGACTCGAAGAGAGTTTTTCACCTTACTATCCACTCTTGTGGATTCAGCCAGGGCAGCATCACGTCAAATAACTCCAGACTGTCACTGAAAGGGCGGAGTTATACGTGGAATATGCTATGGCCCTCGAAAGAACTCTCCAGAAAGTTTGAACATCCGGGAATTCTTTTCCATCGAGACGTAGTGATAACGCTCTGGTAAGGTGATCTGCATAAGATAATGCGTCTAAACTGATTGTTAGATGAGATTGTCGTCTCCAGCGTACTGGAAAGAAACAACATAGACGCCGGCAACGACAACTTCAAGTCATCTGCCTGGCCGTCTAAACGCATGTCTCAATTCTATTTCTATAATAGATGAAAGGCAGCTGTAGAGCAAGCGACGATAAGCAACCAGATTGCCAGTCTCAGCGGCTAGCTTGAATATAGCGTCAATAAGAAGATCAAATGTCCGTGTGACATTTCTGGACTGGGTCGGAAACTCAGGCGCAATGTCCCTATTCCGGCCGAAAAAATCTGTGTCCAGTGAAGCTATTGGTCTCTTATCAGGTAACGCAGCACCTTGGTCCAGAGGAACAACTTCTGGAAGGTATTGCCGGATGAAATCTTCGGCCACCTGATGTTGTTCGGAAAGGGAAAATTCCAGCTCCGCTGATTCCCTTTCACCATCCAACTGGACCACAAGAATCTCAGTCGCTCTTACTGTTTTGCAGGGGAGTGAACCGACCCAGCTTCCTCAGACAGATCCTGTTCTGAAAAGTTTCTGATGGCGCTGGGATGCTGTGAGAATTGTGCTATCAGTGATTGCAAGTCCGTCACGGAGGCCTGTGAAGCCACGGTCTTACGTAAATTAGCTGCTGGAAGCTCGTGGGACGTTAATTCCTGCATACTTCTTATGCGAACGTCCCGACTGAAAAGGCCTCATGTCCTTGGCTAGCGGATGCCGTGACCTGGTCGACGTGGAATACCTGGACGGCAAAGCAAACTGGATATCTGTGGTCACGTAGCCAAGGTGCAGTCGTGTGTGCTGACGTGTGGAAGAGGCAGCCATTAGACAAGCCACACTGGAGTGTCTATGCGACGGAGCATCCCAAACAGGAGGAATGGACGTAGGCTCCGACTGACATACGAACGTACAACAACATCTGGGCCCAGATGTTGTTGTAAGAGAGAGTGGGGCCTCTCTTGCTCGCGGTCCGGAAGGACCTGGACGAGCTGGCTACCGAACTTACTGGCTTCCTCCGTTCCATCCTCTGATCCGTCGTCACCGGGTGTGCGTGATCCGAGATTATAGTGCTCACAACACCCCTCCTCCTCTCCTGGACCACAACAGACGAACCCGGCGTCACAACCATTTCGTGAATGATTGCTTCACCGGGGAAGCTAGCGGGCGACAAGTGACCGTCGATCCTACTTGGGACCTCTTGGACACTTGCCGCGTTTCGCTGAGCACTATGCCGCTAGTTCTTCATTGCATCGACGGAAGCACACCCTATTCTTGTTCCTCTGAAAAAGAGACTGAGACAACTGGAGTGACCCTGTGGCGAGAGGACCGGCCTGGACATCTCACCACTAACAACATACCATGACACACGTCTCCAACATTTGTCATCGGAATTGGCACACACTGAGCAAGAATTAGTGCGAGTACACTGACTACAGAGAAAACAATGAACATGAGAATCAGAGGAAGACTTCCTCAATTACAATCAAAAAATATTCTTTCATTCTGAAAAAATATTAAACAGTCATCGTACTCGCACTAACCCTTGAAAACAAAGATACATAATAATAATATAATCCATTACAAACATTTTGAAAAATAATTCAAATGAAAAATTTTCTTGAAAAAAATTTCAAGATGAGCCCAAGTTCCCAATGGGAACGATGAGACCAAATGGATCCCAAAAAAGCCTAAGTGTGGACAAAATTTTTAAAACGTATCTAAAAATTAATGCTACACTTACGGACAATATTAATGTATCTGGCTGTGAACAGAACTATACAGAAGACAAGTAATCACTGATAGAAGTAACTGTTGTCAATGTAAACAAAAGTGAATAAAAACTGGAAACAAGACTCCAGGCACTGAAATATGGCCCAAATTGAGTAACCAATTTTAAACACTATCCGATGTAAAACAGAAGCTTCCAGAGAAGAAACTGCAGTACATCGGATGGTAGATGCATGACCGAATGCCTAACCACCCCTAGAGTGAGGATGTAACTATGGGGAAAAACAGAAAAAACATTCTGTTACCAAGCTAAAAACTCCCAAGAAATTTCAGTAAAAAAAAATTACAAAAATTATGCCAAAAGCATGGGAGAATAGCAAGGGGTGTATAAAGGAAAGGGAGAGAGGAAACACTGAACAAACCGTGGAAATTTCATAAGAATGTAAACATCAGAATATGCCCTGAAATTAGGGAACATGAAATAATTTTTGCATAAAAATTATGTTACAGCCCTGAACATATCCTTCCACTGATTCTTCCTCTCATCCTCTTATTTCAGCCTTAGATCCACCATTTCTTTCATGATTTTGTGTCTGGCTTCATTTTAACGGAGATTTATAAGCACAAATATCAGTGAGATGTTGCTGATTTTAGGGCCAAACAAAGAATGAGGATTTGAGCTCCAATTTCAGACTTCCTTGACACTGAGCTTGCTCAGTGGATAGAAGTATGGAGGACCACATAGGACATATATTTTTTTGGATTTTCATGTAAATTTTGGGGATTGTGGGGATTTTAAGAGTTAGCACCAGCTAAGTCTGGGTCATTGGTACAGTATAAAAATTTAGGGTTTTCAGGAAATTTGGGTTTAGCACCAAACAAATTAATTGCTTGAGGGCAAGATTATTTTTAGGGGTCTGAATTTGTTATCCGATGGGCATTCTCCAATAATTTGTAATAAAACAAATTTATAAAAAGAAAATATAATGTTTGGTTTTGACTGAATATGAAACATGAGCAAGGAAAATGTTGATTTTCGCACTGCTATCCTCATTTTTTTTAAAAACCCTGTTAGTGACTTCTACCACTCAACCAGTTAATAATAGATTGGGTTTTGGATCGCCATTCTAATGAACTGACTGTTATGAACCTTAGTATGTGAAGAAAATTGTATGTGGATTCTAACAATAAAAAATACTTTCAGTAATCTGTAAAAAGATTCTTTCAACATGAACACATACCTTGGTGGATGCTGCAACAACAGGTGGTGCTAATGTATTTGAGAATAAATAAGGTCTTGATCTTTGTCTCAGTAGTGTCACCAGTTCTTGAGGACCAGCAGTGTATCCCCCTGTAAAATTAATTTTCAGCTATTTTAATTAAGGACAGGCTGAGGGATCAGAATGCTAAAGCATTGCAATTCAAAAAACTCTTGTTTCACTGACACCTTTCTGGACATTATTATTCCCTCAAATTTTTTTTAACCTGTTTTATTTTCAACCATTCAAATATGCACTGACAAAAATCCAATTCTTTTTAAACTTTGATGTGTAATAAATATAATGGAAACTCTGATATGTAAAAACTATAATGTGTCAACATTTCATATTTCGGAGACATTTCAAAACATTTCAAGTACTATTTTCATGAATTAAAAAAGAAAAACAAAAACTCCCTTTTCCAAAGAAATCAGAAAAAATTATAGTGAGAAAAAAGGATTTTTTTTTATATGCCTTATTTTTTAAAAACTTTTTTTATTATCCCTTTACCCAATGAAGATGATATAAAAATTCATTATTTTAAATATTATTTTTTCAAATTTCTCCTGTATGTGCCACCGAAACCTTTCTTTCCTTTCTTTGGAGTATAAAAATCAGTACAGATGCTGAGAAAAAGACAAGTGCCAGATACTGAAAATGAAAGTATTTTTTTATGTAACATGATATGAAGATGCTTTTACAAGCCAAAACACCTATTAATTTATTATTTTTTTTAACTATACCACTCCCCCTCTGCATACGAAACAAGAAAAAAAATGAGAATGGAAAAAAATTTCAATTGCAAACTTTCTGTATAGCCCTTTGAGGATCTAGCCAATGTGTTGGGCAAAATCTTTACACTCCCAAGTTGTGGAAAAAATATTTTTCCAACAATGAGAACTTTCAATTATTCAAAATAGTGTTACTCATTTAAATTCTCATTAGGGCCCTGTGGTTATTTGAATTTTGAATTGATTCTCAGATCAGCCTTTCAATTTGATTTGATTTGATTCATTACCGAAACAGACTTGCAATCCAAATGAATCTGCCATGATGAACCATGATTGTGTCAAGTGTAGTTTTTGAGTACATGATGCAAGCTTGGTTGAAAAACAGGCAATGAATTTTCAGTACAACAAGGTGCCATTTGCAATGCTGAAGCATTGCAGATGGCATCTTGCTGCACTCAAAGGACGACATGTAATTTTCCAAACAATGCTTGGAGCAAGAGAGAGAGAGAGAGGAATTATTCCTTGAAGAAACTGCTGCAATCAGGCACATTACTGAACGTTTAGAATATCACAAGGGGAAGTTGTGAATGTTATTATTCAGCCAATTGGGAAGTTGTGAATGTTATTATTCAGCCAATTTGATTCGAAAAAGAATTAATTCATTAATTTGTTGCCTGATTTGATTCAAGAATCCATTTGAAGTAAAATTTCTGATTTGCAGCACCTTAATTTACATATTATATTAATATTTAAATCTAATATTTGTTCTTTGAGAGAGCTTATATGTACACATTACAAATCATGAAGACATTTGAAGTTTAATAACCCATCACCTGCATTAAGCTTGCCTTTCTGGAGTTCAAAACCAGTTTAGGAAGCAAGAGAAAACAAGATGCCCCAGGGAGCCTGTGGGCGCTCACCTGACATAGTAGCCTCAATATCAACCCAGGGAATTGATTTCAACAAGTAGCATCTGCCCTTCCCAAAAGAAGCTTATACCAAATATCCAAAGATTCTGACCAGTGGATCAAAAAAAAAAGAAGATTTTTAAAGAATATTTCTCATATTGAACTAAGTAATGATTTGGGCTCCCACAGGGAGCCCAAATATGAACCCAGGAACTTCAATCTCACCTCCAGTGGGATGCTATATACCAAATATCAAAAGATTCCGACTGGTGGATGTGAAGAAGATTTTTGAAGAATATTCCTCATATTGAACTAAATTATAATTCGGGCTCCCATAGGGAGCCCAAATATCAACCCAGGGACTTGGCTTGAACAAACTTGAATCTTACCCCCTAAGGATGCTGCATACCAAATATCAAAACATTCTGACTGCTGGATCTGAAGAAGAAGATTTTTAAAGAAAAATTCCTCATATTGAACTAAGTTATAATTCAGGCTCCCACAGGGAGCCCAAATATGAACCCAGGGACATGGCTTCAACAAACTTGAATCTCTCTCCCCCCCCCCCCCCCCAACACCCCCACAAGGATGCTACATACCAAATATCAAAACATTCCGACTGTTGGATCTGAAGAAGAAGATTTTTAAAGAAAATTCCTCATTTTGAACTAAGTTACAATTCGAGCTCCCACAGGGAGCCCAAATATGAACCTAGGGGCATGGCTTGAACAAACTTGAATCTCACCCCTCTAAGGATGCTGCATAACAAATATCTAAACATTCTGACTGCTGGATCTGAAGAAGAAGATTTTTAAAGAAAAATTCCTCATATTGAACTAAGTTATAATTCAGGCTCCCACAGGGAGCCCAAATATGAACCCAGGGACTTGGCTTCAACAAACTTGAATCTCTCCTCCCCCCCCCCCCCCCCCCCCCCACACACACCCCCACAAGGATGCTACATACCAAATATCAAAACATTCCGACTGTTGGATCTGAAGAAGAAGATTTTTAAAGAAAATTCCTCATTTTGAACTAAGTTACAATTCGAGCTCCCACAGGGAGCCCAAATATGAACCTAGGGGCATGGCTTGAACAAACTTGAATCTTACCCCCTAAGGATGCTGCATACCAAATATCAAAACATTCTGACTGCTGGATCTGAAGAAGAAGATTTTTAAAGAAAAATTCCTCATATTGAACTAAGTTATAATTCAGGCTCCCACAGGGAGCCCAAATATGAACCCAGGGACTTGGCTTCAACAAACTTGAATCTCTCCTCCCACCCCCCCCCCCCCCCCCCCCCCCCCCCCACAAGGATGCTACATACCAAATATCAAAACATTCCGACTGTTGGATCTGAAGAAGAAGATTTTTAAAGAAAATTCCTCATTTTGAACTAAGTTACAATTCGAGCTCCCACAGGGAGCCCAAATATGAACCTAGGGGCATGGCTTGAACAATCTTGAATCTCACCCCTCTAAGGATGCTGCATAACAAATATCTAAACATTCTGACTGCTGGATCTGAAGAAGAAGATTTTTAAAGAAAATTCCTCATTTTGAAGTAAGTTATAATGCAGGCTACCACAGTGGGCCCAAATATGAACGCAGGGACTTGGCTTGAACAACTTGAATCTCCCCCCCCCCCCCCCCCCCTGTGCATTGTTACGTTTTTTAGAACAATAATGTGACAGTCTCGGCAATACATCCTGTCTTTACAAAGTGCGGCCCCTGTTTTTCAGACTCAGGATCATTACGAACCCACCATATGATTTATTATCATTGCAGATAAGCTGCTTCACGTTTACCTCAGTAATTATTTTTGACAAACTAAATTGAGAATGGAACAGAATTAACAAATAAATCCATCTACTCCTTCCGGTCATTTTCGTAACAACTTGGGTGGATTTTTCAAATTAAGTTCAGTCTTCGGAATCATGACATTTTAGAAGCAAGGGACGGACGAATCATGGTCTACGGTAAACAAATTTATAGTACAGTATAGGAAGTGGATTGAAACTAAGACACCCACAATGGGATTTTCTAGTCAACTTCCAATATCTGAAAAAAAGCATGAAAAATTGGTGCGCCGGAGTGGGGGGGGGGGGGATGGGGGGGGGGGGGGGGGGGGGGGGGGGGAGTGCATTTGCCCCTTAAACATAGATTTTGCCCACATTTACTTCCCACATCCATAACACACACATACACTCTCTCTCTGCCCCTCCCCCCATAACCCTGGCATATTCACGCCTCCCATGAGTCAGCGATCGACTGTATGGTCTCTCCACTTTTAAATCTGATCCGCCGTGCCTGGAAAAATTCTCCTTTAAAATTTTATATATTTTCCTTTTTTTACAGCTTGTGGCCCTTGACGGGTGAGGGGGAGGGGGGGGGGCATTCCAATGAGGGGCCATAAACTATGTGACTAAGACAAAATATGGAAATTCACTATAGCCCTACATTCAACACCAATGGCTGAATTTGGCCAGCACTCAGGCTATACAAAAATCTGCATTCAAATTTTATTATGTTTAAGTTTTTGTTTCAAAAACATTATATTAGCTTATGACCCTTCATTGGAAATAGCTATTGGATATTGAGTCATTCCATTGAGGGGTCCCAAGCTCTGTTTTAAGACAGAAAATTTCAAATTTTCAGTTGTTATTAAAGAATTTATCTTGCAAGTGCCACCTGGTCCTGTATGCCGGTGGAGACTAATGGATCACCGGGTTTATCTTCCTAGCATTTGGTACATTTTTTCTTGGAAATAGTATGTTTATTTTCGTGGCTGGAAACTAGGTAGACTGATAACATTTTGGCCAGACGCTGTCGTCTGTCTGTCGTCTGTATGTTGGTGTTTGGGTAATAATAATTCTCCCCAGCCAGCATGGGTTTCTTTTCAATAGATGCGTCAAATGCTTCGGCCCTTTGACAGATTAATAAGTAAATTAGCCTTGGAAAAGGTGATGAAGATATGACATACCAGTATACAATTAAGCTCAATTAGTTACTTCTTTTCAGTGGAGTAAATCCTTTGTTTGTTGTTCATCCCCAAAGCCTACTCCAAAACTGACATTTAAAAAGACACACTTCATTGATCGGAATGGAGCCGGGTTGAATTTTGATACCGTGTTTTAAAGTAGCTCCGGGAAAAAGATAAGAGAAGCATGGACCGGTTTTACCCCGAACTTGATCTGATCCATGTTTTGAAGATAATCTCCCCCGTGCCTGGGGTTAAATAGAGGCTGTCACATAGAATAAAAAATGTGTTTTAATTTAACATTTGGGCGGATTATGATGTTATATCCCGGGCGAAAAGCAGATAAATTGCCAGTATGTTCAAAAAGAAAAATGTGTAGTTATCTGTACCCGTCCGTTTCGGTTGAGAATCAGAATGTTTTTTTCAACAACAATGACCTCAATTAAGGGAGTTCAGACTATTTTATGTCATGTAAATCCAACAGATGGAAGAGCCACACTGCTTTATGGGATCGTCAAAATTCGCTTTTCTTTTCAAGATTTATCAGAACAAACAAAACTTGAATTATTGGACCGATTTTCACATTTGAACGATTTCTGTGATACAGAAAATTCCCCACAAAAGTATTTCAGGCACAGAAAAAGGATTTAGTGAAGAGAACTTATTATGTAAATTGTGAGGTGTTTTCCCAATCAACACTGATTAGTGAGTAAATACCTGCTGTTATATAATCATACATAACACACTCTGCTGATATTGGGATAAATTTTTTTATATGGAGTGTACACGTAATGCCCTACCGAAGGGCGAGGCAAGTTGATTTGAATAAAATCAAAATGCGATGTCATAATAAACTATTATCTGAAATATCAATTAAATTGGTTCAGTGGTTTGGGAGGAGAAGACACAAACACCATGTTCACGGATGCCGGATGCCAGACGGTGAGTGATCACTATAGCTCCCCTGACTGAAAGTCAGGTGAGCTAAATACTCCTCCTGGGAATATTTATAGTTTTGTCTACAAATCATCATGAATAAAAATTTAATTTAAAAAAATAAAATTACGCAAAATAATAGTAAAGACATTAAATGACAAACCTGAAGCTCCTCCCAAGGCTTTTCCCAATGTACTGTTGATTATGTCAACTTTGCCGGTAATTCCAAAATATTCTTCTGTACCCCTAAAAATGTTTGAAATAAAACTTCAAAATGAAAGTGTCAATGACATTGTAGCTCAACTTGTCAAGACAAAGACATGTACATGTATAGTATGTAACACAGCAATGACAAACATCTAGGTAATGACCTGATAACAAAGGTACATATAAAGTATTGTAACGCCCTGTACATAAATACTGACCGTTGTCTGTAACAAATGTATAGGGAAAGTATTGTAAAGGTGGGTGACAATCAGATGCTAAACTAGAAAAGAAATCCCAGAGTGGGTCTGACTGAACCCCAAAATATTTGTTCTCATAGCACAGTGATAATAAAGGCACCCCAAAACACACTCGTTCCTGTCCCAAGGTGAAAACAAAGGTACCCAAGAAGTTTTGTGAAGATCAGTTCATAAATACGAGCAGTATAGATCTTGTGACAAAAAACTGATTGGACATAATTTCGGTACAAAATGGCCACTGGCAGCTATCTTGAATTTTGGACCGCACTCAGAAACATTCATTCTCATCCCAAGGTGATAACAAAGGTACCCAAGAAGTTTTGTGAAGATCGGTTCATAAATATAGCCTCTACCCTGAGCCGTATTGACATGTGTGCTTACATTGTGTAAATAGCACGGAATAAATCAAAGTTCATCTAATTTGCATAATTTCTGCATGAAAAAAAAACCCTTACAATATGTGATGTATTCCATGTTACTAAACATTCATACAAAAATTTATTGAAATCAGAACTTTCATACAGAAGTTCTGTACAAAAGACTGATTGCACTAATTTTGGTACAAAATGGCTGCTGGTGGCCATCTTGAATTTCCGACCACACCCAAAAACACTTGCTCTCATCCCACGGTGATAACAAAGGTACCCAAGAAGTTTCGTAAAGATTGGTTCATAAATATGGCCTCTAGTCTGAGCCGTAAAGAAGTTGTGTACAAAAAACTGATTAGACCTAATTTCGGTACAAAATGGCCACTGGCAGCCATCTTGAATTTTAGACCGCATCCAGAAACACTCGTTCTCGTCCCAAGGTGATAACAAAGGTACCCAAGACATTTTGTGAAGATCAGTTCATAAATACAGACTCTAGCCCGAGCCGTATTGACATGTGTACTTATTGTGTGTAAGTTGCACTGAAAAAATCAAAGTTCATCTAATTTGCATAATTTCTGCACGAGAAAAAAACCTGTATTATATGTGATGTATCCCATGGTACTAAACATTCACAAAAAATTATTCAAATCAGTGCTTTCATATGGAAGTTCTGTGCAAAAATCTGATTGCACCTAATTTTGTACAAAATGGCTGCCATCGGCCATCTTGAATTTCGGACCGGAGCCAAAAACACGCGTTCTCGTCCCACGGTGATACCAAAGGTACCCAAGAAGTTTCGTAAAGATCAGTTCATAAATACGGCATCTAGCCTGAGCCATGCTGGCATTTGCACTTACAGTGCTGAAAGTAACACCAAAATACATCAAAATTAATCTAATTTGCACAATTTACGCACAAGAAAAAAAACATGTATTATATGTGATGTATCCCATGGTACTAAACATTCATACAAAAATTATTCAAATCAGAGCTTTCATATGGAAGTTCTGTCCAAAAAACAGATTTCTGCATCGTTGGTACAAAATGGCGGGTGGCAGCCATCTTGAATTTCGGACCGTACCCAAAAAAGCTTGTTCTCGTCCCACAGTCATAACAAAGGTACCCAAGAAGTTTTGTAAAGATCGGTTCATAAATATGGCCTCTAGCCCGAGCCATATCCAATTGTTGACAGACGGACGACGGACCATGACTAACAATATATGTGCCAAATCTGTTTCTTTTTCTTTCAACTCCTCATTCGCTGATTTGTTCATTTTATATTCACGGTTCTATCCTGTTTCTCCCACTTTTAATTACCCCAAGCTGAGCAGTTTCTAAAGAAAGCATAGAAGACAAAAGATTCACCAGGCATGACCAGTTATAGACAGTTTTATAATTTTAATTCATTTGTCCAGTTTCTCCCACTAGTTCTTAATTGGAGAAAACTAGAGAAAACCTAATCAAATAGCATATTTATAATTTTATTTTGAAATATTATTACAACCTGAATTATCATTTAACTTTCCAAGAATATACGAAAATATGACATTTTATTCACTTCACAGGAAATCATAGTGAGCATAATTCGGAATATACAACAAAAATTGTGACATAATTCATTATTCTAAATGTAACAATTGAGATGTTTTGTCTGCATAATCATACACCAAAACTGACCATGTCTAAAATGCTCTTTTAATGAACTTAGTCTAGTATCAATTCTAACATAACGTCTTTTCTTGGGGACTCTAACGCCTCCTGCAGCATACTGAATAATGAAAAGTTCTGTGTTGACTTGAATTTCTTTGGGCATTTTGACAGCTGAAAAGATATTAGGATGAGAATAGTGCACCATTTTCTTCAATTTGTTATGCCACCTTCTAAATTGTTTGTGGTCCGGGAGCCTTCAGTGTTATAGTAATTCCACATTTGCCTTCACCTGCAACCCAAAACTCAGTTACATAGTCCTTGAAGGCCTCAGCACTGGGTGTGCCCTTGCTCTCATCATATTCCTCAAATGCATTGAGCCACACATCTTCTACCGCTGTTTCGGGCACAAGTGGAAGGACTGTAGCCCTTCGTATAAGTGTGTGCACATTTTCATTGTCTTTATAAGCACTTTATAAGCATTTTGAAGGCCACACTTTTGTACTTTTCTCCAAATACACTGTATGTAATGAAAAAAACATCCTTTTACTGTAACTCCAGGTATGGTTCTGTAAGCAGCATTATGTACAACAGTTTCAAAATCACAAAACACTATCTGTGGTCTTAAAATCAAATTATTTCTAGCCATAATGTTTTTCAACAAATTGAAAAGTTTCACGTAAATTTCCCTGGAAGTAGGGCAAACACTAGTGGGAACATATTCCCTTCCACGCTGGCATGTATTGTGTACAGCTGATGAAAAAGTGTTGGGCAAGTATATAAAGTTCCATCACAAAAGACTGTTTCAGCTGTTGATAAATGTCTCAGGTAATCAATGGTTGCAAACACAAGCATATTGTCATTATTATAATCAGTATTATTTTGAAGGAATTGCTCTCCTGTAGTTGTCAATTGCCATTCTCCCACCAAGGAAATTTCCTGTCGGCTTCTTGGAACTTTTGGTCAATTTTTTGAGTGTGCGTGGTAGTGTGATGTCTTACAGGCATAATATGTTGGTAGACTCTCTACGATGAATTTATCTGTTTCACTCCAATCTGGCATTCTTAATTTTGCCAATTCTTAGGCATAGATTGATGGAATTGGCGTTGTTTTCTCCCTTGCTCGTTTTTTCATCATTTGGCGTATCTTCTTTGCCTCTATGACTGGTTGTTCCACTTCATGGTTGTGTTCACAACCCAATTTTGTCAAATGGCCTTTGTGAGTATTAAGTGTAGCTGGGCATTCTGCTATGTGACACCTCCAATATATGCGATCTCCATGACTGTTCTTCACTTGATAGCGAAAATCTTGAAAAAGCAGACTATCACCTCCAAACTTATTTTTTACAAATTCGAGTGGTTGAACTTGTACGGCTGCCATAATCTTTTCTAAAACGGAATAACATTTCATAAAAATGCAGATATTTATATAAACATCAGGGAAAATTACACAACACTGAGTTAATATCAAAGATCAATTACACCACTGCTTAAAAAAACAAACAAAATCAAAGATCAGTTAGATAGTTGTTATCAAGTGATTGCTTCTCAAACTCTGAAAAAGGTGGGAGAAACAGGACATCCAAGTAAAAAGCTAGCAAAAATGATACAGACTTTTGAAAAAAATGATAAAACTATAAACCTTAAAACAACACCAGATTTAGGTGTGAAAATAAAAATGG
The DNA here is from genome assembly GCA_031216915.1 of Pictodentalium vernedei. Lineage (NCBI taxonomy): Eukaryota > Metazoa > Mollusca > Scaphopoda > Dentaliida > Dentaliidae > Pictodentalium > Pictodentalium vernedei. Next base: position 218,849,641 of record CM062289.1, on the reverse strand, counting down.
GAGAAACAGGACGACACCCTCAGCATGCATATGCCACTATGGTACTCAAATCTCACTTTAAAATTCTTCACTATATCTTTAATAAGGTTCATTGTACCTGTGTATCTCTCATGTAACTGATCGATTCATTGATGAAAAATTCATTTATGTAAACAGTTGCTAACCTTTTCACTTAGGATACATACACTGAGTCTGCATAAGCTTACATGATTAACCTTTACTCAACACAAATAGAAAACGACTGTTGAAAAAAAAATTCTTGGATATAAAATAAATATTTTCATTTATGGCCTCAAAAATATAGCTTAGCCCTAAAAAAGTGTTAAAAGTCTGTTTCTCAAGCCCTATCACAGGGTCCCTTTGGCTGCTGCATGCTCTCTTTTTATAACCAAGGCAAACTTAAAAAAATAAAAATTAAATGGTTTATGTCTGATATTTTACCCAAGTTGATAAAATTGATAAATTTGTCCCTTGAGTGCAACAAGGCTATGTAATGCTTCAGCATTGCAAAGCCTCGTTGCACCCAAGGGACAAAATACACCACCACACATGCAATTCTGTGGATTATGAGGCCTAAAACATAAAGCAAACCAAGAACATGAACTTTTGAGGTCAATATCTCATTTTCAGAATCTATTGTGTATAGTTGTATAACAGCAACATGAGAATAAAATCAAGTTATATAGTGAATCATTTATACCTATGCTGCCCGCTTTAGACAACTTCCACCCTGGCATTGGTTATTGGAGCCTACTTCACCCTACAAAACTCTTTTACTCCATTACACTTTCACAGCTAGCTAAGATATAACTGTAATTACCTTCCTGTTTTTCCGAAAAGCCCTGAAGCATGGCTCTCATCAACAAACAATAAGGCATTATATTTTTCTGCTAAATCACATAACTCTCTGAAATGTAGAAAAGATGAACCAATATATTATATAAAATCCCAACCTTTCAGTTGTTCTCAGCAAAACAGATTGAAAAAACATTTTTGCCCAGAAGCAAAGTAAAACAAAAAAATCATGCAGAACACCCAGCCCTGTCTATGAAAAAGTTTAATCGTTTTTAAAATTGAAGTAAAAAGTAATCGATGATAGTTCAATCTTTTTTATCCCCTTTCCTGAACATGTTTTCCAAATTAATAAATATAACTAGATACTTTTATGATGGAGACCATCGCAGGGGCTCTGCAAATAGTGTCTATCTGATATTATGAAAGCCCAGCAGACCAAAGAGCCAATCCTCTGAGGGCTTGATAGGGTTGGGGTTGTTCAACCTGAACTGCTTGGACTATCAGGCCTTCAGAATGATGGGAGAACACTTAGCAAATATGATGATAAAATGGCACTTGAATTATCAACTGATTTCAAATCAATAGGGTTCATCCTTTACCCCTAGGCAGTGTACCAGTTGGGTTTCAAAATCCTTGGCTCAAGCTTCATTGAATGTCTAAATATTTTCATTTGTCCCATCAAAAACATAGCTTATGACCCCTCATTGGAACAGGCTCAATGAGCTTGCTCTGATGAGGGGTCAAAAGCTATGTTTCTGAGACTCAAAACATAAATTATGCTCCTCACTCAATAAAGTCTTATTAAGCATGATCTAACAAGTCTAAGTAATGAAAAAGTTATTAAATATGAACAAAAAAAAATAATGTGAAGGTTTGAAAGTATGGTACTGGTGAACTGATTAGACAACTATTCAGGTATTGGGAAAATGTAAGATCAATTAAATTTGTGTTTACTCATGAGTGGTCATTGATTTGAGAAAAAATACAAAAATACAATGAAACTCAACTGGTTGAGTTCTAAATTATTTTTCAATGCTGATTTGTAACATGAAAATGATAAATTTATAGTAATTTGTATATTTTTAATACTTACCAATGGCCCAGACTTAGCTGGTGCAACCTCAAAATTATTAAGGGCCAAACACAAATTTTGAACCCCCCCAATCCCCAAAATTTGCATACTATACTGAAAATTAAAAGTCCTATCTGGCCCTCCATACTTTTAGTACTTGTGCATGCGCAGTACCCAGGAAGGGACTGCAATTGGTGCCAACATCATTCTTCCTAGTTGTGCCTACCACAGTGATAACTGAGCAGGGAGGTATGAGTGCCCACTTATGGGAGGGCCATCCCCGTCTGGGTCACTGGTAAGTATTAAAAATATACAAATTACTATAAATTTATCATATTTTTATACTAAAACCCAATGGTCCACACTGAATCATAAAAAGGCGGAAGGCCTAGGACTTAAGAAATAGCAGACCAAAATACAGCTCCTTAGCCTTCATTAGAACTCCCAAGGTGAAAAGGAGATTAACATCTTAAGGAATTACCTAAATGTCTCTCTATTTATTTATTGTTGTTTAAAGTCACATAACTTATGCACAATGGCTAATCGTGACAGTTTTATGGGTGGAGGAAGCCAGAGTACACAGAGAGAACCACGAGCATCGACAAGCAGCTGTCAGCTCCTTAACATTCAAACGTTTATTCAAGCACCGCTGAAGCAGGGTTACAGTGGTTGAAGAGATGTGCACCATCGTGTAGTACGCCTTAGTACACAGCACCATCATGCCCCCATGTAGGCAACCGGCATAAAGTGCCTTAACAAGGACACAACGTGGGGCATCCTGGACAGGGATCAAACTCGATACCTCTGGCATAGAAGTCCAACAATCTACCACTGAGCCACCGCGTTCCCATATGTCTCTCTATACAACAATAGAGAAGACATACCACTGAAATAAGGAGCAATATCCAATATCCAAGTAATACCTGTTACTTAGCATAAATGATTATGCTAATTGGGTGTAACGAGCCCCCAATTTTAAGGCTAGTCTGGAATAAGACAATTAAAATTAGGAAAGGCATGTCCGGGAATGAGAGACTAACGCCCACAAACCCACGCCATATATAATGTAACAAGCTGTACATAAGATCAGAATAATCTACAGACGATAACAGCTTCACTCATAGTCACACACACACTATTATAAGGCCAGAAGAGGTAAAGAGAAAATCAACCCCTCTCCCCCCCTCCCCCATTTTTTTTGAAGGAATAATCTTCAAAACAAAGAGGGAAGCTGTCTGGAATCAGAGAAAAAGCGATACCGAATAATATATATATTTGCCTAAAAGACATCAGGCTATTAATTATTATTAATTTATTGGTGCTCAATGCAACATTAGCAGCCAAGGCCATATCATGGCGATCCCGGTTATTAAAACTGCAAGCTTCTAAACGTATGCCGCATCTAGAATATGTAGATTCTGATAGGTCAAAAACCGGTGATATCAATATGTACAACTTTAAACTAGTCCAATTGAATCCCAATGGAAAGTTATCTGATAGAACTTATACGCTTCTGAGACAACCAACAGGCGACCACGTTCAGGGGTACAATTAATTCCAATAATGAACCTCCAAATTATAACCTTTCAATTTTATGACAATAGGAATATGCCTTGTGTACCGCTTTTGGTTGAAGACTGGATTCGGAACATGGAACGGGATACGATTAAATAAACAGCTGCACCATGAGCGCATGATATGCCTGTTATTAATTACAAGAGGGAAGCACACAATATGAGTATACATGCGTACTTGTCAGGTTTTTTTTTTATATTCTTGTACAATAATCATAACCAACAACATACTGTGTTCATTAATTTGGAAATAAATTATTTGAATTTCATGTATATATCTTATGTCTATAGAGAAAAAATTGTCTGACATGTGGAAAATTGCCTATATTTAGACGAATAAAGTCCCATAACTCTGGAATGACAAATCGGACAGCGACACCAATCGAAAGGGAACTTCCGTCCATCAACATATACTTTCCACCAAAAATTCACAAAAATTGATAGAAGCGTTTTCGAGTTATTGTATGATGTGTGGACAGACAGATGGACGGACAAACAGTGGTATACCATAATACAACAAAACAGGCATATAAAAACCCGTCATGGACCGTCCACATATAATTCATTGTTCCCTAGGTCTGTCAAAACTAATGACTGCTCAGAGAAAGAATATACCACTCCAAATAATGCAGCCAAAAACAGAGAACATACGCATAGACGGCCTGTTGGAAACTCCATAACTGATCCAACTATCCCCAAAATTCTCATAAGCTCTATACTAACACACAGCCAGAATTTAAGAGAATCTGTTTAGTACATTTGCCTAATAATATATACATATTATGCACGCAATCAACAGAATCCCACCCATACCCTCATCTGAATACAGGCTGTATCAAAGGCGTGACCAAGCGATACAAAAACTAACCAGGAAACTGAAGGAATAAAACAACATTAATGCAATTAACCTGAGGAATAGACTCCTACGTCGTAAGAAAAGAAGACAACTCTGATCGTAACTTCTCAGAGTGGACTAATTGCCACACCTGGAGAATGTCGTCCAGATAACCAACATGCCTGCTACACAGGAACACGAAGGCTAGCAATATCAACTGAATGTATTCATGAAAGAATTTGGAATCCCAAAACAGTTACTGTTCAGGAATGATATGCTCATATATAACTTATTATGAATGACCAACCACAGGAAGAAAACCAACTAAAGCATGGATGAGCCCCTGATGTCGCCGTTAGACCACAACCCACCCGCCAATCGAAGAGCAATGAAAGACATGCATATAATTGAATGCATACAAGGCTTACAGGAAGAGCACTACATCCTGTCCTGTAATCGCCTCGTAACATATTGGCAGGGGTGGGGGAGGGGGAGGTGGGGTTGACATATAAATCATATCAAACACCCCTTACACGCAATACTTGAAACGCTCGATAAGTAAGGCCGGCACAGTAATATTAAAGTAATATTAAAGCTTGGAACAGTGACAAATTCCTTTTTCACTATCTGAAAAAGAAACTTCACGCTACATTCCCAAAGTTATACTACTGCTGCTGCTATTCTCAATAAAGAGTAATACAGCTTAAAAGCTTATAGTTAGTCAGAGCAAGCATAATTACACTAACTTAACTCGTTAACACTTTAGTGTTAGTTATCAAGAAGAGCATAGAAACCATACGGCTCCCTCACGTCTGACCTACTCCATAATGCCAGTAAGGATGGAGGGGGATGTGGTGAACATGGCACTATTGCAAGGAATACACCCGCTGAAACAGCATCGCCATATCCCTTGAAATCAAGACAGTACACCATGGCATCAAATAATACACCTTATAGACATAATATCCAATCCACTGAGTGGAAATATAATCCACAACAATAGATTTGATAATGAAAGTGTCAATCAAACTGTAGCTTAACTTGTGTGTTGTGTTTGATGAAAAGGATAACGTTCAATGTTTATGAAAGGATTATGAAATAAGACAAGAATTGTGATAATTGGGAATATGTTCATTTCTGTTCCCTGTATGCTATGTTTATGATAAAAATAATATGAGGTGTACACTGTACTAAAGAGCTGAGGGGTGGGTTAATATGACCTCACAGTTAATATATGTGGCCCTCACAGTTAACATATATCAACAAAAGTTACCAAGTTACAGTGAAATTATTCCAAAACGAGTCATCCTATCAAGTTACATTAAAATCCCTTCATAAATATGGCCTGTAGACTGTGCTAAAGGTTTTCGGGCTTCGGGCCCCTGTAGCCGTCAGTTTCCCAATTGCGTTCAAAGCGGACGTTCTCATCTAGACATTATGTGAAGTCAACCTACCAAGTTACAATGAAATTCCTTAATAAATATGACCTGTAGACTGTGCTAAAGGTTTTTGGGCTTTGGGCTCTGGCAGCCATCATGGTTGAATGATCGCAACCAAAAGGGGACATTCTCATCTGGGCATCATCTGGCATGATCCTACAAAGTTACAATGAAATCCCTTCATAAATATCACGACCAAAAGGGGATGTCATCATCTAGGCATTATATGGAGTCAAACTTACAGGTAACAATAAAGTCCTTCCATAAATATGACCAATAGACTATGCTAAAGGTTTTGGGGTTTTGGGTTCGGGCAGCCATTAAGGCTGAATGATCGCGACCAAAAGGGGACGTTCTCATCTAGACATTATGTAGAGTCATCCTACCAAGGTACAATGAAATCCCTTCATAAATATCACCTGTAGACTGTGCTAAAGATTTTCGGGCTTTGGACCCCTGAAGCCAACACAGTTGCCTAATGGTGTCCAAAAGGGCTGTTCTCATCTAGAATTACATGAAGTCAACCTACCAAGTTACAATGAAATCCCTTTATAAATATGACCTGTAGACTGTGCTAAAGGTTTTCGGGCTTCGGGCTCGGGCAGCCATCATGGTTGAATGATCGCAAACAAAAGGGGACATTCTCATCTGGACATCATCTGGAGTGATCCTATGAAGTTACAATAAAATCCCTTCATAAAGATGACCTGTAGACTGTGCTCAAGGTTTTCGGGCTTCGGGCACCTGTAGCCATCACAGTTGACCAATCACGACCAAAAGGGGATGTCATCATCTAGGCATTATATGGAGTCAACCTAACAGGTTACAATGAAATCCTTCTATAAATATAACCTTTTGCCTATGCTAAAGGTTTTTGGGCTCGGGCACCCATCAAGGCTGAATGATCATGACCAAAATGGGACGTTCTCATCTAGACATTATTTGGAGTCATCCTACCAAGTTACAATGAAATCCCTTCATAAATATGACCTCTAGACTGTGCTAAAGGTTTTCGGGCTTCGGGCACCTTTAGCCGTCAAAGTTGCCCAATCGTGTCCAAAAGGGGACGTTCTCATCTAGACATTATAGGAAGTCAACCTACCAAGTTACAATGAAATCCCTTCATAAATATGACCTGTAGACTGTGCTTAAGGTTTTCGGGCTTCGGGCTCGGGAAGCCATCATGGTTGAATGATCACAACCAACGGGGACAATCTCATCTGGGCATCATCTGGAGTGATCCTATGAAGTTATAATGAAATCCCTTCATAAATATGACCTGTAGACTGTGCTCAAGGTTTTTGGGCTTCGGGCACTTGTAGCCATCACAGCTGACCAATCACGACAAAAAGGGGATGTCATCATCTAGGCATTATATGGAGTCACCCTAATAGGTTACAATGAAATCCTTCCATAAATATGACCTTTTGCCTATGCTAAAGGTTTTTGGGCTCGGGCACACATCAAGGCTGAATGATCGCGATCAAAATGGGACATTCTCATCTAGACATTATTTGGAGTCATCCTACCAAGTTATAATGAAATCCCCTCATAAATATGACCTGTAGACTGTGCTAAAGGTTTTCGGGCTTCGGGCACCTTTAGCCGTCACAGTTGCCCAATCATGTCCAAAAGGGGACGTTCTCATCTAGACATTATATGAAGTTAACCTACCAAGTTACAATGAAATCCCTTCATAAATATGACCTGTAGACTGTGCTAAAGGTTTTCGGGCCTCGGGCTCGGGCAGCCATCATGGTTGAATGATCGCAACCATAGGGGACAATCTCATCTGGGCATCATCTGGAGTGATCCTGAGAAGTTACAATGAAATCCCTTCATAAATATGACCTGTAGACTGTGCTCAAGGTTTTCGGGCTTCGGGCACCTGTGGCCATCACAACTGACCAATCACGACCAAAAGGGGATGTCATCATCTAAGCATTATATGGAGTCAACCTAACAAGTTACAATGAAATCCTTCCATAAATATGACCTTTTGCCTATGCTAAAAGTTTTTGGGCTCGGGCAGCCATCAAGGCTGCATGATCGCGATCAAAATGGGACGTTCTCATCTAGACATTATTTGGAGTCATCCCACCAAGTTACAATGAAATCCCTTCATAAACATGACCTCTAGACTGTGCTAAAGGTTTTCGGGCTTCGGGCCCCTGTAGCCGTCACAGTTGCCCAATCACGTCCAAAAGGGGACTTTCTCATCTAGACACTGTATGAAGTCAACCCACCAAATTACAATGAAAAGAGCTGAGGGGTGGGTTAATATGACCTCACAGTTAATGTATGTGGCCCTCACAGTTAACATATATCAACAAAAGTTACCAAGTTACAGTGAAATTATTCCAAAACGAGTCATCCTATCAAGTTACATTAAAATCCCTTCATAAATATGGCCTGGAGACTGTGCTAAAGGTTTTCGGGCTTCGGGCCCCTGTAGCTGTCAGTTTCCCAATTGCGTTCAAAGCGGACGTTCTCATCTAGACATTATATGAAGTCAACCCACCAAGTTACAATGAAATTCATCAATAAATATGACCTGTAGACTGTGCTAAAGGTTTTTGGGTTTTGGGCTCGGGCAGTCGTCACGGTTGGCAGATCATGCCCAAATGGGAAAATTCTCTTCTAGACATCATAAGGAGTCATCCTACCAAGTTACAATGAAATCCCTCCACATTAAACATGACCTGCAGTCTGTGCTAAAAGTTTTTGGGTTTCGGGCTTGGGCAGCCATCACGGTTGATAGATCAAGCCCAAAAGGGGACGTTCTCATCTAGGCATTATACAGAGGCATCCTACCAAGTTACAATGAAATGCCTTCATAAATACGACCTGTAGACTGTGCTAATGGTTTTGGGGCTTTGGGCTCGGGCAGCCATACCGGTTGCCCGATAGCGACCAAAAGGGGACGTTCTCATCTAGACATGACCCCAAACCTGCATATGAAATTTCGTGACGATCAGACAAGAACTGCGGGGTGTAGCCCGTGCTAAAGGAAAATGTGAACAGACGTCACAGACTCACAGACTTCCGCACGCGTGATGGCAATAGCTTATCTTGACTATGTCAAGTTAAGCAAAAAATGAAAAGTGTCATTGACACTGTAGCTTAACTTGTCTGTGTGTTGTGTTTGATGAAAAGAATAATGTTCAATGTTTATGAAAGGATTATGAAATAAGACAAGAACTGCGATAATTGGGAATATGATAATTTCTGTTCCCTGTATGCTATGTTTTTAATAAAAATAATATGAGGTGTAGACTCCCATAACCCTCTCAGCATCTGAATGTTCCATCTGAAAACATGGTCAACACCATCTGAATGTACAGATGACTGGACCAACCAGCACCACCCTACAGCTCACTGGCTGCAACAACTGTGATGCTGCGATAAGCTGCGCGATCTGCGTCAGCAGGTCCGTGAACACTGCTTGCAGAACAGCGATTATCCGCTTCTTCACTATATGCTGCTCACGAGATGAAGATCTGACCCCAGATCTTTCGATGCATGTCCTGTATAAAAATGCCTCGAACTACTAGCTACAGGTTAATCTGACTTAGGTGGTGAAGACTGGGAACATCTCCAAGGAACAGCATGAACATTCGAAGTCGGATAGCTAGTCTGCAGTCCAACGTGCTTCATCGATGAAGCAGAGGAAGAAGCCATAGATGCAACCGGCAGGGGTGGCAACAGGGATTTCTCGACGGGGGGGGGGGGGGGGGGAGGGGGAGGGGGGAGTGACCTCTCCAACAGGGGGGTATAATATTTGACCTCCCAAACGAAGGAAAATGAGTGAAAATTGGTAAATTGGAAAACCAAAATAGAAGCAAATTGAGTATGTTTGTTGATTATTTAACGTAAACATATTATAATAAGGTCGGGAAATATTTCATCTATAAAGCCAGTTTGACGAATGACATTAAGGAATTTCATGAGAATCACTATTCTCTATCAATGTTCCAGTGCTGTGCGGGTTCGAGTCCACCCTGCGACACTGGAATATTGACAGAGAATAGTGATTCTCGCGAGTTTCATTCATGGTGAAGTTCTTTATGTTTTGATTTAATGTGCCTAACAGCAAAATCGTTTTGAAATATTTCGCTGCAAATAGAACATCGCACTTTATAGCGGGGTGCCATTGTTGTTTAGATTTCGATAGATTCCAAACTTTTACTATGGCGATAACCGATGATTAGGTATGGAAGTAATGAAATGCCAGTTGGATAACAACTGTCATATTGCCTCACAAAGAAGAACCATATATCTCATTCTTGATCGACACAAGACGAGATATCTACATTCGATTGTCGGAAATTTCTTGTGAAGTCAGGTTTATGAGACTCTCCGACGGATTGACTCCAAATCTCGGGGGGGAGGGGGGACCTTTCTGACGGAGGGGGGTCTCCAGCTTGCATTCTGGCTCCATTTAGAAACTTGTTGGCTTCTACCCCTTAGCGGTGTCAAGGTGATAGGTTAGATTTTTGATTTTGTTGTTTAAAAGTGTATATAACTTTGATAATTTTTCTCGTTAGGGCCAAGGTATAAGAATGTGAGTTTATATGACGGACCCCGAAAACCGATTTGTCACTTAAAATGACTAGCAATAATTCAAGCGCTGCTAAATTAAGCGTGAAATTTTTAAGTCTATTACCGTGGGTCTGGAGAACCCATTTAGTAGCTATCTGATAAAGATTAAAAGAGAGAGAGTGTGTTCTCCTGCAAATCACTATCTACGTAATTATGGCCAGTTAATAGGTAATTACGGTGAAGACAGTACATCGCGTATGTTCTGGACACACACCCATATTACGCATCTAGCCTGTCACAAAATATCAAAATTTGAGTCTTTCAAAGGAACTTTAAAGCAAATATTAAATTAAGATAGATCTGAGCGGCCAAGTTCAAGAGAAGCAATTAAACTGAGAATTAATGTTCTGGCTATGGAAATAAAAATCGGGGGATTTCTCGAAAAACTCATTCCTGCCTGAAGGTGCATAAGGCTGTGGGTCATTGCGAGTAGATGGGGATGTCCCATGCTATAGGTTAGAGGAGGTGCTGCATCAGTGCGCAAGTATAGGCATGTTGTGATGTAGGGGTACCACAGAACTCATATTTAGAATAGGAGCAATCGCTGGCCAAGTCGGTGGCCATATATGAGAATAGGATCAGAAACACGAAGTACGACCTTAGGGAGCTATTTGCATTACCTGTTTTAGAAGGCAAGCCATATGTAGGCAGAGTAGGCTTTGCCTATATGAACATTATTGTGAGATAAAAGTAGGGAAGCGTTTAACCCCATTGGTGGCAACTGCCTGAGTGAAAAGCGTCAAGTGAAGTGACAATAAGCTAGTAGCCGTGCGACGGCAGTGGGAGAGTGACATTCCGTCACTAGTTAGAGGAAAGGCGACATAGTAAAGTGACAATACGTTAGAAATCGTGGGACGGCAGGAGCAGAGTGACATTCCATCACATAGTGAGTAAAAACGTCTGGTAAAGTGACAATAAGTTAGTGGCCGTGCGACGGTGGTGAAAAAGTGAAGTGAAGAGGGGACCAAAGAACAAACACCAGCGAGAAGGAGGAAAACCAGTGACAAAAGAGAATGTGGGCCCGCAAGTGACTCAAAAACGGTGTGGGTAGGGGGTGATTGACATTTTGTTTATCATATTCATTGGATTCTATGTAAATCACAAATTACCATATTTATTTATATGTATATGTATTAAAAATTGTTGTTTTCTGTGAACCCCCATTGATTTATGGTTTTTGAAGAAAGGATGTTTACCCCTTCAGGATAAGAAACACCCCAACAAAAGCGAAACGGGTGGGTTTGTTACGGCGAGACATACGTTCATGCCTGGATTCAGGCGACACTCCTTGAGTTTTGGCTGAATACGCCGCGTGAATCTATTTCCCCTGGCAGTGACAAAGCCCCAGTTTCCGACAAGCATGCTTTTTCATGGAAGAACAGGAAGCTGTAACAACAGCCGAAGTGTGGAAGGAGCATCCCGACTCGTACTTTTCGGACGGGTGCTCTGACTCATCAAAGTTTCTCACGACAGAAAAAAGTCAACCCCGACTGCTAACGGGACGGAGAATGCTCTCCAACTCACGATCTGACTCGAGATCTCACCGAGTATCCCATTGAGAAACTTGCAGGCTAATCCCCTTTGTGTGCGCTTCCATGTAAGAAGAAGAAGCCATAACCACAGCCAACCCCGGCTGCAGTGTGGAAGGAACATCCAGACGTGTGTTCTGACTCATTCTAGTTTCTCGCAATGGACACAGTCAGCCCCGACTGCTAATAGGACAGAGAGGGTTCTCCAACTCGCGATCTGACCCCAGATCTTGCCGAGTGCCCCGTAGAGAAACCTTCAGGATTCTTCTACTTTTTCCATCGTCGCTGGGTGAGCTTTATATTATAAGGTGCTTGCTCTACTCACGTTATACTACTCGACCGCAACAGACCATATTGGGACGCCCGTTTCACCGGTCGAGCTAGTTGTATGCAGTCAATTAAGCTTCTAACGGCTTTAACCCTATGCAAATATCATGAGCACCTTGGCAGCTAGCTCTGTTTACTCATCAGAGCTGGGCTCATAAGAGTGCAATGACGGCAGCACGTAACAGACAGGTGTCAAGGTACCATCACAATGTTCTTGTTCCTCTGAAAAAGAGACTGAAAGACTAGTATTAGCCAGCGGTGAAAGCTCCTACATCAGAACTTCACCGCCCACCACACAGGTAGTACAAGTATTGAAGGAATGCCGCAACTATTGGCAAACAACAAGCCATAACCCTTTACCCAACGAATCGGCCACATCCGCCAGCATAATATGCAAATTAAGCAGTTGAAAAAATATTATTTTTCGAAACATTAAAACAAAACCATATCATGTGACCCCCCTCATTGGAACGAGCTTGTCGCGATCATTCCAACGAGGCATCACATGATATGGTTTTGTTGAAATTTTTTAAAAACTTTGAAAAAATAATATTTAAAATAATAAATTTTGATATGGTTTTGATTAAAGGGTTAATCCAGAGGTTTCCTGGACTTACACTAAGTACCAATTATTATAATGGATATAATAATAATGAAGCCAAAAACATAAGTCAGCTGCACTCCCAATAATAATACAGAATAAACATCACAAGGATACATAACATAGATAAAAACAAAAATTTTCAAAAAATTCTGAATGAAGCCTAAGTGCCCCAAGGGAACCTCATAAGCCCAAAGGCATCCTGATAGAGCCTAAGTTTGGACAAGCACTAACTAATTACAACTAAACTACCGGAATAAGATATAATAATGTATCCTAATAGAAAAAACAAGAGGGGTGAACCGCCAAGGGGTGCTATGTCAAGTTTTTACGACACCCTTGGCCTCAAATCTATGACCTCCATCTACTTTTGGCCTTTAAAAACTTACTTTGTATTGATTCTATTAGCATCGTTTTTGACAGAGCTCAGTGAACGCTGTCAAACAGGATACAATAGAATAAATACAAGATTTTAAAGCCATATACAAAATTTGAAAGAAATCGGTTAACATTGTTCAAGTTATCGTGCTAATGAATAATAAATTGGTTAAAAATGAATAATCAAGGGGCATAACCCCATCAAATATCATCAGACCAAGCTGGTTTCCGAACTCAACCTGCATTTTATTGATAGAAAGCCATATACAAAATCTGAAAGAAATCTGTTAACATTTGTTCAAGTTATCACGCTAACGAATAATAAATTGATCAAGGGCCATAACTCTATCAAAAAAAACAGGCAACACGATATTGTGCCAGCAGCTTATGACTATGGATATAAATTCACATACCAAAAATTTTTTTAATCAGATTGAAAATGACTGAGTTATAAGCATTTGGAGACTCCCGGAGCCCGTCGCCGCCCACCAGGCGACCGTCGTTCGCCAAACTATAAGTCGAGTTTTGGAAAAAATTCAACTAACAATAATTGTTTTTAACTAAACATTGAATTAATACGAATCCAAAACATTATTGAACAGACAACAATGTCAAGACAAAACAAGACCAATACCGGGTCTGGACCTGCGTCGCTGCATGCAATTGAATCGGCAAACAGGATGTGGCTGCACGGCAGATCTGAAAATTGCATACACGATACAACTGATCATTATTAGGCTCCAGATGAAATATAAAATCAATCCCTTGCATAGAAGCCAAGAAAAGTTTGACGAAAAATTTCAATGTTCAGTGGGTACAGTAAAATTTCAAAGTATCGGCAAACAGGAAGTGGCTGCACGGCAGATCTGAAAATTGCTTACACGATACAACTGATCATTATGAAGCAGCAGACCAAATATAAAATCAATCCCTTTCATAGAAGCCGAGAAAAGTTTGACGAAAAATTTCAATGTTCAGTGGGTACAGTAAAATTTCAAAGGATCGGCAAACAGGAAGTGGCTGCACGACAGATCTGAAAATTACTTACACGATACAACTCATCATTATGAAGCAGCAGACCAAATATAAATATTGCAATTGAATCGGCAAACAGGAAGTGGCTGCACGGCAGATCTGAAAATTGCATACACGATACAACTGATCATTATTAGGCTCCAGATGAAATATAAAATCAATCCCTTGCATAGAAGCTGAGAAAAGTTTGACGAAAAATTTCAATGTTCAGTGGGTACAGTAAAATTTCAAAGTATCGGCAAACAGGAAGTGGCTGCATTGCAGATCTGAAAATTGCTTACACGATACAACTGGTCATTATGAAGCAGCAGACCAAATATAAAATCAATCCCTTGCATAGCCCAGAAAAGTTTAACGAATAATTTCAATGTTCAGTGGGTACAGTAAAATTTCAAAGTATCGGCAAACAGGAAGTGGCTGCATGGCAGATCTGAAAATTACTTACACGATACAACTCATCATTATGAAGCAGCAAACCAAATATAAAATCAATCCCTTGCATAGAAGCCGAGAAAAGTTTGACGAAAAATTTCAATGTTCAGTGGGTACAGTAAAATTTCAAAGTACCAGCAAACAGGAAGTGGCTGCACGACAGATCTGAAAATTACTTACACGATACAACTCATCATTATGAAGCAGCAGACCAAATATAAATATTGCAATTGAATCGGCAAACAGGAAGTGGCTGCACGGCAGATCTGAAAATTGCATACACGATACAACTGATCATTATTAGGCTCCAGATGAAATATAAAATCAATCCCTTGCATAGAAGCCGAGAAAAGTTTGACGAAAAATTTCAATGTTCAGTGGGTACAGTAAAATTTCAAAGTATCGGCAAACAGGAAGTGGCTGCACGGCAGATCTGAAAATTGCTTACACGATACAACTGATC
Organism: Pictodentalium vernedei; assembly: GCA_031216915.1. Taxonomy (NCBI): domain Eukaryota; kingdom Metazoa; phylum Mollusca; class Scaphopoda; order Dentaliida; family Dentaliidae; genus Pictodentalium; species Pictodentalium vernedei. Next base: position 218,834,559 of record CM062289.1, on the reverse strand, counting down.
ATTTTGAAGCAGCAGACCAAATATAAAATCAATCCCTTGCATAGAAGCCGAGAAAAGTTTGACGAAAAATTTCAATGTTCAGTGGGTACAGTAAAATTTCAAAGTATCGGCAAACAGGAAGTGGCTGCACAGCAGATCTGAAAATTACTTACACGATACAACTCATCATTATGAAGCAGCAGACCAAATATAAAATCAATCCCTTGCATAGAAGCCGAGAAAACCATTGACGGAAAATTTCAATGTTCAGTGGGTACAGTAAAATTTCAAGGTATCGGCAAACAGGAAGTGGCTGCACAGCAGATCTGAAAATTACTTACACGATACAACTCATCATTATGAAGCAGCAGACCAAATATAAAATCAATCCCTTGCATAGAAGCCGAGAAAACCTTGACGGAAAATTTCAATGTTCAGTGGGTACAGTAAAATTTCAAAGTATCAGCAAACAGGAAGTGGCTGCACGGCAGATCTGAAAATTGCTTACATGATACAACTCATCATTATGAAGCAGCAGACCAAATATAAAATCATTCCCTTTCATAGAAGCCAAGAAAACTTTGACGGAAAAAGTGTTTCGGACGGACCGACGGACGGACGGACGGACTGATGGACGGAGTCGAGCGGTTACTAGACCTGCTCTGCCGCTGGCGACGCAGGTAAAAAACAGAAACTAACCAACAACAGACACAACAAATGCCCAAAGTCAGTAACCGATCAACAACAACCTGATGCGAAGCTAGATCTTTATATGAAGAAAAAACAATGCATCTGGTAGAAGATGCAAGAATACAAAAACGTCCTGAACAGTAATGAAATTGACGTAAACATAGGGGATAAACGGAATACCTATTCCATTTTACAAGTTATACTCCCAAGAATTAATAAATGAAAGAGTCAATGACTCTGTAGCTCAACTTGGATATGACAGGAATTAGTACTTGCTGTGACCAAGACAACTGAATAATGAATATGACAGGACTTAGTATTTGTTTTGGCCCAGTCAACAATAATAAAAGAATTACAAGGTGACTGTAATGGACTACAGATTAAGACCAATCATTGTAGATTATTATTTTTGTGTGGAAAAATTCAGTCCCAAACAAAATATTTTCAGACTAAAATTTTTTCTTCTTCTTCTTAAAATTGACCAAAATGCATCAAAACACAAAAAACTAATTTCCGGATTTTGGTCCAAAATTTTCTAAGTCCCACCCGGACCCCAAATTTTCAGTGTAATAAATTTTTTTTTTTTTTTTTGTCTTAAAATTGACCAAAACGCATAAAAAAAACAAAAAACTAATTTCCGGATTTTGGTCCAAAATTTTCTAAGTCCCACCCGGACCCCTAATTTGCATAATTTATTCAGGAGAAAAACTCTGTATTATATGTAATGTATCCCATGGTACTAAACATTCATACAAAAATTTATTCAAATCAGATCTTTCATTTGGAAGTTCTGCGCAAAAATCTGATTGCACTTAATTTTGAACAAAATGGCTGCTTGCGGCCATCTTGAATTTCAGACTGGACCCAAAAACACCCCTTCTCGTCCCACAGTGATAACAAAGGTACCCAAGAAGTTTCGTGAAGATCGGTTCATAAATACGGCCTCTAGCCCGAGCTGTATTGGGATTTGCACTCACAGTGCTGAAAGTAACATTAAATAAATCAAAGTTAGCCTAATTTGCATAATTTACGCACAAGAAAAAAACCTGTAATATATGTAATGTATCCCATGGTACTAAACATTCATACAAAAAATTATTCAAATCAGAGCTTTCATATGGAAGTTCTGTACAAAAAACAGATTTCGGCATCGTCGGAATTTGGGACTGCACCCAAAAACACTCGTTCTCGCCCCACGGTCATAACAAAGGTAAAGATTGGTTCATAAATACGGCCTCTAGCCCGAGCCATAGCAGCTTGGCACTTACAGCTCTGAAAGTAACACTAAATAAATCAAAGTCAGTCTAATTTGCATAATTTACGCATGAGAAAAAAACCTGTATTATATGTGATGTATCCCATGGTACTAAACATTTATACAAAACTTTATTCAAATCAGAACTTTCATACAGAAGTTCTGTACAAAAAACTGATTTTTGCATCATCGGTACAAAATGGCCACTGGCAGCCATCTTGAATTTCGGACCAGAACTAAAAACACTTGTTCCCGTCCCAGGGTCATAACAAAGGTACACAAGAAGTTTCGTAAAGATCGGTTCATAAATACGACCTCTAGCCCGAGCCATAGCCAATTGTTGACGTACAGACAGACGGACAGACAGACGGACGGACGGACGGATGGATGGACGGACAGACAGACGACGGACGACGGGCCATGACAATAGCTCAAATTTGACTTCGTCAAAGTTGAACTAAAAATTCTTCAATAAAAAGGTCGAAAGAGCTTGGGAGTATAACAGGAGGGTTCACGAGAGGGAAGGGAAGTAATACTAACAAAACAGTGGAGTCATATTATAATGACAACGTTCAGAAGCATATCCCGAAATTGGGGAACATGAATAATTTCACATAAAAATTATAAAATTACAGCCCTGAACATCCGAAACCACCGATATTCACTTCCAGCATCCTGCTACACTGTTGATTCCATTAAAACCATCATTGATTTGTGTCTGGCATCTTCAAAAGTTAAAAAATTTATAGTAATTTATATATTTTTTATACTTACCAATGACCCAGACTTAGCTGGTGCTAACTCTCAAATATCTAGGGCCAAACACAAATTTTACCCCAAATTCCCAAAATTTGCATCAAAAACCGAAAATTTCATGTCCTATATGGTCCACCATACTTTTACTCCACTGCGCATGCGCAGTGTCAAGGAGGTCTCGAAATTGGCGCAATTATCATTCTTACAACCAGTGCCTGGTAAGCGTTATGTACTCAGCGGGGAGGTATGAGTTCCCAACTCATGGGAGGGCATCAATGATCTCTATTAACATCCAGCATAACCTGTTATGCGATTATTTTTAAAGGAAAGCCAATAAATAAAGGAAGTCCAGAGAAATGAGACTCTTTATACTCATTAAAAGTGTCCGAGGATTGTATATTAAAGCTTGTATGACACATGACACATACAAATGCTTCACACCGAGCTACACTTTAAAAATATTACATGGATGAGTTAACATTAGCTTTACACTTAAAAACCATCCCAGCACCGACTCAGAATTACTGACTCCAGAGGAGGTATTCCCTTGCTTTTCACTATAAAGCAGGTGACCTATGGGAACACCATTCCCTCCCCCCCCCCCCCACTTCCCCTTGCCCTGGGTCAAATACCCTAGAGCGAAGAGGACAGCAGGACAGAGTCACTGCCGGAACAGAAGCCTGCATAACTATAGTTGCAACTGTTTAGTGGATGATATTCTGAGCAACAGACAGCAGACCTAAACAATGCAGATCTCCAGAAGTGGACTCAATATTTCTTAAGATAAAAATTTGTGAAAGTGGAAGGCTGAGACCAATATGCAGCCTTCATTAGATCTGTAATAGCAACACTATTAGCGTAAGCCCAAGATGTACATAGAGCTCTTACTTCATGAGCTGAAATCTTAAGCACAGACTGCTGAGTTGAAGATAATATATCATAAGCAGTATGGATAGTTAATTGAATCCATCTAGCAATAGCATGGACCGAAATGAGGAGAAAGCTTCCGCGGTATGTCCCACAACAGACACCTGAGTAGATTTATCCACGGTCTCTGTGGAGGCAGAGATGCTACCAACAGAATCTGCATTGAGATTGTTTTATCTTGAGCAATATCTGCTGAATCAACGGCGCTGGAGGATACGCATATCCTATCATTCCATCTCACGAGATCGATAGAGCGTCTACTGCAAACGCTCGAGGATCCAGACATGGTGACATATACGTCTGCAACTGATTGTTGAGATGCGTCGCAAATAAGTCTATCATTGGCCGCTCCCATTGGTAGCAAATCTGACTGAATACTCGTTGAGAATCCATTTTGATGGCAACAAGCGACCACTCCGTGAAAGGGAGTTTGCTAATACGTTCAGACAACCCGGAATATGAAGGACCGATAGGAGAACTTGATGTTCTAGTACAAACAGAAGGATTCTTTCCGTTAAATTGAATAACGGAATGGAATGAGTGCCTCCCTGGTTCCGAATATACGCTACTACCGTCGTATTGTTGGACAGAATTTGCACGTGTGAATTCTGAATAATGTTCATCCAGTGACGTAGCGCAAGCCAAAGTGACATAATTTCTTGATGTTTATGTGCTTGATTAGGAACTGCGGATCCCAAAGACTCTGGCACGTCGAATCCGTTGGGCTCAATGTTGCACCCCAACCTGTTTGACTGGCATCCATCATAATTGTAAAACTCGGATCCGGCAATTGCAGTGGAACTCCCTGAGATAACCACTGAATATCTGCCAAGTCTGAATCTCGTTTCACTTGATTTGACAAGAGGATGTCCGTATCGAGCGAAATGAATCTTCACCCTCCAATTCTGAGTCAGAAAGATTTAGAGAGGACGAGTGCGTAGCCACCCCATCGGAATAAGATCTGCGGCAGCTCCGCACAAACCTATCAGTCTCATGAATTCTCTCACTGTAACTTTGTCTTAGTGAAGACAATAGCGAGTGTAACAACTGATTAATTTCGCTCTGGTTAACGGCAGACGAACGAGATTGTTGTGCATCTCGAAGCTCATCCCCAGGTGGGTGAGTGACATGGACAGCACCAGATCAGACTTCTTCTTGTTTACTATGAAACCGAGACGTCAGAGCAATAGAAGCAGATTCTGCATATCGTTCTGAAGCGTTAACTCATTGCCGTACCTCTGAAGAATGTCGTCCAGGTAGGCCGACGTTACCGCAGACGAATGAGCTCGGAAATGAGTCATTATTCGAGTGAAAGCCCAGGGCGCTAGATTCAGACGGAAGCACATAGCTCGGAACTGATACACGACTCCTAGGATGGCGAAGATACTTTCTGAAGGCCGGATGTACCATGATGTGAAAGTACGCATCCTTGAGATCTATGCTCGTAGCATAGTCGTTCAACCGAATGCTCGCTCTGACCGATCGGATGGTCTCCATATAGAATTTTGGAGCCACGATCAGCTTGTTTATCCAGCTCAGATCTATGACTGGACGGAACGAGCCGTCTGGTTTCGGAACCAGAAAAGATGGCTGTAGAAACGTGGAGATTCCTGGTTTTCTACGACCTCTATCGCGTTCTTCTCCAGAAGAGACTGGACCTCTGAAAGAAGCGAGCCTCTTTTCTGCGGATTTGACGGAAGCTGAGTCCATCCTGAGGTTTTCCTTTGAAGGACAGTTTAGTCCTTCCGAAATCACCCCTCGAACCCAAGGGTAGTCCATAATCGACTCCCAGTTGGTTGAGAAACTCGACAGTCTTCCGCCCACTGGAACACGATAGAGGTTAATACCATCACCTCCTGGACCTGCGAGGCTTGCAGAAGGAGAAACCACGTCCTCCACGGCCCGCACCTCGCACCGTCGACCTAGGGGCATCTGACCGGTTGTCTCGGCCAGTGTTACGGCCCCTACCATGACGGTCTCTAGAGTAAGACCTAGAGGACGCATAGGAACCTCTATAGGAACTTCCCTTGGACGTATTCGCCCCAGAAGTGCCTGTCCTACTCTTCTCGCTGAATCCGACGTTTTGGAAGCAGTTATGAATAGCAGAGAGTCTGAAGCTTTCTTAGTTATCTGATCATAGATTGCGGAAAGCTTGCCGTCAAAGAGAAGCTTTCCGGAGAACGGAGCGACTCTGAGAGAGTTTTTCACCTTACTATCCATGCGCGTGGATGTAGCCAGGGCAGCGTCACGTTTAACCGACTCCAGATTTGCCACTGAAAGGGGCGGAGTTATACGTGGTGAATGCTATGGCCCTCGAAAGAACTCTTAAGGAGGTTTGTATATCCTGGAATTTTTTTCCTTCGAGACATAATGATAACGCTCTGGTAAGGTTATCTGTGTACGATAATGCATCTAAGCTAGCCCTGTTAGACGATATTGTCGTTTCCAACGTCGTGGTTGGAAGACATAGACGGTATAGACAATTCTTGGTCTTCGGCCTTGTCGTCTTGACGCAGAGGAAGTCTCGGAATGCCCTGTCCTGCCGTTTCGAATTATTCCTTGAATTGATGAAAGGCAGATGTAGAGCATTTGCCAATAAGAAACCGGACCTGCCCGTTTTGGTAGCAAGTTTATATAACGTCATTCAATAGTTCAAAAGTCTGTGAGACATTTCTGGACTGTGTCGGAAACTCAGGGACGATGTCCCTAAACCGATTAAAGAATTCAGTGTCCAGTGGCGCTATCAGTCTCTTATCCAGCAACACAGCATTTTGGTCCGGAGGAACAACATCAGAAAGAAAATGCCAGATGAACTCTACGGCAAGTTTATGTTGTTCCGAAAGAGAAAACTCCTCCGTATCCCTTTCGCCATCCTGTCAGACCTCTTATAATTCTTGGTTGTCCGTGCGTGAACCTGCAGCAGAACATACCGACCCAGCTTCCTCGGATAATTCCTGATCCGACAGTTTCTGTCCTGATCCGAGTTTCTATCAGTTGCTGGGATGCTGCGATAATCTGTGCTATCTGCGATAGCACGCCCGTAACGGAGGCCTGAGGAGCTGCGGTCTTACGGGATTTAGCCGCTAGAAGCTCCTAGGACGTTAACTCCTGCATACTTCTTTTATGCGAACGTCCAGAGTATGAAGGCCTCGAATCCTTAGCTACCGATGGCATGACCTGGTCACCATGGAATCCCTGGTCGGCGAGGTTGGCTGGATATCACTGGTCATGTAGCCAATGTGCGGTAGTGTGTGCTGCCGTGAGGATGAGGAAGCCAATAGAGCAGTCTCTCCAGACTGTCTATATAATGGAGCGACCTGAGCAGTGGACGTATGCTCCGACTGAGGAACGTTTTGTACCACAACATCTGGGCCCAGATGTTGTTGTACGAGAGAGGGACCTCTCTCGCTCGCAGTCCGGATCGACCTGGACGAGCTATGAACCGGACAAATAGGCTTCCTCCGTACCATCCTCGTATCCGTCGTCACTGGGTGTGCACGTTGTATTTTTATAGTGCTCGCATCACCCAAATCTCCTTCCTGGACCGCAATGGACGAACCCGGCTGCCGTGCCATCCGATAAATGGTCGCTACACCGGGCAAGCTAGTGGACGCCAAAGCCGTCGATCCTACATTGGACCTCTTAGCCAATTGACGTATCTGCATGAGCACTTTTGCCGCTAGCTCTTCATTTGACTGTGACGACGGAAGCACACTTTTCGAAGACATCACAGAAACATTACCTTGTTCTTGTTTCTCAATGAGGCCTGTGGAGCCGCGGTATTTTGTAATTAGCCGCTGGAAGCTCCAGGGCCGTTCATTCCTGCATTTATATAATATGCGAACGTCCCAACTGGAAAGGCCTCGTGTCCTTGGCTAGCGGATGGAGTGACCTGGTCGACATGGATTCCCTGGTTGGCGAAGCAGGAGCTCCAGGTACGTTCATTCCTGCATTTATATAATATGCGAACGTCCCCTGAAAATCTGTGGTCACATAGCCAAGGTGCGGTCGTGTGTGCTAACATGAGGATGAGGAAGCCAAACAGAACAGGCGTGTCGGACTGTCTATGCGACGGAGCGTCCTGAACAGGAGGAGTGGACGTATGCTCTGACTAACGAATGAACATACAACAACAAGATGTTGTTGTAAGAGAGAGGGGGCCTCTCTCGCTCGCGGTCCGGATACAGATCTGTCGTTGCTGGGTGTGCACATTCGATGTTTATAGTGCTCGCATCACCCAAACTGCTTCCCTGGACTGCAACGGACGAACCCGCTGCTGAGCCATTCGATGAATGGTCGCTACACCGGGTGGACTAGCGGACGATCAACACCTTCGATCCTACTAGGGACCTCTTCGGCAATTGACATATTTCCAAGAGCACTTAGCCGCTAGCCCTAATACTGCAACAATGGAGACACACTTGTTGAAGACATCACGGAAACATCACCGTGTTCTTGTTCTTCTGAAAAATAGACTGATAAACTAGAGAGACTTTGCGGAGAGAGGACTGGAATGGACCCCTCACCGCTAACAATATACCGTGACACACGTCTCCAACGTTGTCATTCCAATTAGCACACACTGAGCAAGAATTAGTGCGAGTACATTGACTACAAGAAACACAATGAACACGAGAATCAGAGGAAGATTTCCTCGCATTACAATTGAACAATATTTTTTCATCATGAAAAAATATAAACAGTCATAGTACTCGCACTAACCCTTGAAACAAAGATACATAATATAATATAATCCATTATAACATTTCGAAAAAATAATTTAAAAAAAAAAAAAAAAATTTGAAAAATTTTCATAAGAGCACAAGTTCCCAATGGGAACAATGAGCCCAAATGGATCCCCAAAAAGCCTAAGTGAGGACAAAATTTTTTAAAACATTTTTAAAAATTAATGCAAGACTTCCGGAAAATATTACTGTATCTGGCTATGAGCAGAACTAATAGAAGACAAGTAATCACCATCAGAAGTAACCGTTGTCAACATAAGCAAAAGTGAACAGAAACCGGAAACATGACTCCAGGCACTGAAGCGATGGCCCAAAATCGGTAACCAATTTAAACACTATCCGATGTAAAACAGAGGCTTCCAGAGAAGAAACTGCAGTACATCAAATGGTAGATGCAGAAAACAACGCCTAAACACCCTAGGGTGAGACGTAAACATGGGGGAAAAAAAACAGAATAATCATTCTGTTACCAAGCCAAAACTCCCAAGAAATTTTAGTAAGAAAAAATTCCAAAATTATCCCAAAAGCATGGGAGAATAGCAAGGGGGTTATTAAGGAAAGGGAGAGAGGAAACACTGAACAAACAATGGTAAGTTCATAGCCAGAATGACAACATAAGGCTCATGCCTCGAAATTAGGGAACATGAAATAATTTCGTAAAAAAAAAAAAAATTAAAAAAATTATTCTGCCACTGTTTCTTCCTCTCATCCTTATTTCATCCTTAGATCCACCATTTCTTTCAAAATTATGTGTCTGGCATCATTTAAACTGAGATTTACAAGCACAAATATCAGTGACATGTTTCTGATTTTAGGGCCAAACAAAGAATGATAATTGCGCCAATTTCGAGACCTCCTTGACACTGTGCATGCGCAGTGGAGTAAAAGTATGGAGGACCATATAGGACATGTAATTTTCGGCTTTTTGATGCAAATTTTGGGGATTGGGGGGTAAAATTTGTGTTTGCCCTAGATATTTAAAAGTTAGCACCAGCTAAGTCTGGGTCATTGGTACAGTATACAAATATGGGATTTTAAAGCACAGATGTCAGTTCAGTTGTTACTGACTTTGGGCCAAACAAAAGAATGGTGTTGGCACCAATTTGGGTCTCTTCTTGGGTACTGTGCATCCACAAGTACTAAAAGTAAGGAGGGCCAGATAGGACTTTGAATTTTTGGTATTGTATGCAAATTTTTGTGGATTGGGGGTTCAAAATTTGTGTTTGGCCCTTAATCATATTGAGGCTGCAGGAGCTAAGTCTGGGCCATTGGGTTTTAGTATAAAAATATTGTTTTTTTCAAAGAAACAATGCTAATGGTAAGGGGAGCCTTAATTTAGCAAGATTTTGTTCATAAATAATTGTTTTGTTACTATTTATTGGACAATTTTACATGAACAGGTTTTTTTTTTTTAAATAACAAGGTAATGCATGCAGTGTAAAGCCACTAAAGTGCCTTTTCAGCACTTTTTGGCACAGCCCTGATAATGGCTTCTTGCACTCAACCGGTTATTGTAGAAAAGTTGCATAGAGGTAGGCAAACTCAAACTCTGATTCAGAACAAATTTACAATAACATTTTTAGTTGACAGTGACATATACATTCTGCTTAAAACTTACTTCAGTGGTGTTATTGATCCATCCATACTAAACACGCCATCCGTGGCAATTAGACGAATTTTGCGGTCTTGGGCATCTTTAAGTTGGCTCTCAAGCTCTGGAAAAAAATTATCTTTAACATCAAAGGTCCAAAAAACTTCTGTCCTCAGAACAGGTGCTTCAAAATACAATCGTGAGAGGAAACCCACCTGGCAAAAGTCTAATTATCCAGGTAGTGGTTTCTAGTCAAGTACTGGCTGCCTCTATGGTGGTAACCAGACAAGAAAATACAATCACATCCATAGGCAATCATCTTTGCCTTTTAAGATTAACCTTTAAGACCCTTTACAGCCTCAAACTGCCACCTGCATATTGCTTTGAAAATATTGCCCTCCAAGTGTATTCTTCTTCCGAACTATCCTCAGACTGCATTTATCAGGGCAGTGTTTGGACATCATTGTTGGAATGATGTACAAACACCTTCACAGTTGTTGGTCATGTGCAGTAGTGTACATGTATATAACTTAAGGTAACAAGTATTGTAAAATTAATCTGAGGCTTTAAGACTTAATTCCTTACCTCATGTAATGGCCATATACTGTGAGTACTATTTACAAAATTTTGATAAAAAGATATTAAATTTAAATTTGATTATTTTTTCAATTTTAGTCTCCAAAACATACCTTATTTACCCTCACTGACCCTCACGGAATGGGTTTACTGGGCTCATTCCAGCAAAGGGTTATAGCATATGTTTTGGGGTAAAAACTGAAGATTTTTAGTCATTTCATAATTTCTTTCTGATTGTCCGCCAGTTGAATTAGGTAAAGAGTTAACTACAATGGTTACTGATCAACCCTTCAATGAAACTAAAAAAAAAATTACAAATTTCTCTTGGCAGAAATACTCATTAATTCATGAATCAGTGCAACAGTACATGTCAAAATACATCTTTAAAAAAAAAATGGACTTTAATCTCAACTTTAAATTCAACATATGTTATTTAAATTGTTTAAGAGACTCTGGACTTAGGATCCAACTCTGCCCCACAAGCAAAACAAATACCTCTGGCTAGCAGGACATCATATGCCCATTATAGATGACTTGGTTGGGGCACGGGTGGGTAGGAGGCACTTGATGTGATGATATGCATGCTGATTCCAAGTGTTTTATCTCAATCTGTTATTTCGACCTTGGTGGGTCGAGGATTTTTGCATGTGACACACTGTCTGAGAGGTGGTACATATGCTGTGTAAGTTTCATTGTGATATCGCTTTCTATTAAAAAGCACTGACATGAAAAAGTAGACGTGCATGCTGATTCCTGCTGTTAACATTTATGACCATGGCTTGGTGGGCCATCAGGAAGTTTGTATGTGACATACTATCTAGTAGTGCTACATATATTGTGTAAGTTTCATTGCTACAGCTCCATCCACTAAAGAGGTGAGACACAGAAAAGTTGATGTGCATGCTGATTCCATTTGTTGACATCTATCTGTAACTTTGACCTTGGGGAGTTGATTGTGAATTTGTATGCAAAACACTCTCTAGTGGTGGTACATATGTTCATAACATAATTATATGACAGAAAAAATCTGGTAATTTAATTGGCTAAAACACTCATCACAAGTGTTTGCGATAAAAATAGAAATGGTATTTCCAACTTGCTCCTTCCTTCAATTTCCCTTTTCCAGTGTTTAGGAACTGTTCAAATGTAACAATTAACTACAACATCAACAAATGAGTTAATGCACACTGCTTCTTATAATATATGCTGAAATTAAATTTATTTTGTTACATATGAATATACTGTTTTTCTTTGAAAAATATGTAATAAAGCAAGGATTTTGCAAATGATTTTTCAATCATAATAATAAAACAATAATTGACTTTCCTTGATGCTGATACAAAGAATTATCAGCCCTTGAAAAGTAATATTCACTGAGGCTTACAGCCTCAGCTAAAACAACCCTTGAAAGTAATACAGCCTTATAATTGTATAATGTTCATTTAAAAAAAAACTGGTGTATAAAAACAGAAACAAATGCAATGACAAGAGTGGCTCTAAATCCACTATCAATCCCAACCTGTATTATGTGGTTATAAACCTATGTATAAAATTTTGTTTCATTTCGTTCTGTCAAACTAAAGTTATCATCTGGAAACCAATATCAACATATCTTCTAAGTTGGAAAAGGATCATAACTCTGTCAATAAATATAGGACTAAGACCACTATCAATCCCAACCTGTAAATTATGTGGCTATAAACCATTGTATAAAATTTTGTTTCATTTCGTTCAGTCAAACTAAAGTTATCGTCTAGAAATCATATTTGGGATGGACATTTAGGATGGACATACAGGACATACGGACAGACAGATGGACACGGGTAACACTTAATGACCCTCGCCAGATTGGTGCGGGCATAAAAATAAAATAAAACTTGAGTCGATCCATTGCCAGGGGGTGCGATACCCCCGCAATCCATCGCCAGGTGGTGTGTTACCCCCGCACCAATACCTGAGGGTGAGCAAGGTCAACAATGTGACATTTTGGTGTTCAGAAAACAATAGGTGTCACCTAAAGGTGACACAAACAAATACCCCCGCCTTTCAGCTGGTAATGTTTGTGAAAATTTTCCAAGTCGATCAAGGCCATAATTTTGAGCAAATAAAGTTTTGCAACAAACTTTATAGATGTTGCACATCTTCAATGTGTTTATAATCATATTCTAAAGTTTCAGTTCACTGCATTCAAAACTGTAAGAGGAGTTGATTACAGCATGAAGGTACTCTCTATTGAAAATAGCACTCAAAATATTCTAAGTCGAGAAAGGGAAATAACTGTGGAAAAATAAAATTTTCGTGAAACTTTATACATGTTGCACATCTTCATTGTGTGTATGATCATATCCTTAAGTTTCAGCTATCCGCATATAAAACTGTAAGAGGAGTTGATTACAAGATAAAGGTACCCTGTATTGAAAAGAGCACTAAAAATGTAAGTCAAGAAAGGGAAATAACTGTGGAGAAAAGATTTTTTCACAAGACTTTATACATGTTGCACATCTTCATTGTGTGTATGATCATATCCTGAAGTTTCAGCTATCTGCATTTAAAACTGTAAGAGGAGTTGATTACAGCATAAAGGTACCCGCTATTGAAAATAGCACTAAAAATGTTGTAAGTCAAGGAAGGGAAATAACTGTGGAGAAACAAAATTTTCGTGAAACTTTATACATGTTGCACATCTTCATTGTGTGTTTGATCATATCCTTAAGTTTCAGCTATCCGCATATAAAACTGTAAGAGGAGTTGATTACAAGATAAAGGTACCCTGTATTGAAAAGAGCACTAAAAATGTAAGTCAAGAAAGGGAAATAACTGTGGAGAAAAAATTTTTTCACAAGACTTTATACATGTTGCACATCTTCATTGTGTGTATGATCATATCCTGAAGTTTCAGCTATCTGCATTTAAAACTGTAAGAGGAGTTGATTACAGCATAAAGGTACCCGCTATTGAAAATAGCACTAAAAATGTTGTAAGTCAAGGAAGGGAAATAACTGTGGAGAAACAAAATTTTCGTGAAACTTTATACATGTTGCACATCTTCATTGTGTGTATGATCATATCCTTAAGTTTCAGCTATCCGCATATAAAACTGTAAGAGGAGTTGATTACAAGATAAAGGTACCCTGTATTGAAAAGAGCACTAAAAATGTAAGTCAAGAAAGGGAAATAACTGTGGAGAAAAAATTTTTTCACAAGACTTTATACATGTTGCACATCTTCATTGTGTGTATGATCATATCCTGAAGTTTCAGCTATCTGCATTTAAAACTGTAAGAGGAGTTGATTACAGCATAAAGGTACCCGCTATTGAAAATAGCACTAAAAATGTTGTAAGTCAAGGAAGGGAAATAACTGCGGAGAAACAAAATTTTAGCAAGACTTTATACATGTTGCACATCTTCATTGTGTGTATGATCATATTCTGAAGTTTCAACTATGTGAATTGAAAAGTGGGGGAGGGGTTGATTACAGCATGAATAGTGTGTATGATCATATTCTGAAGTTTCAACTATGTGCATTGAAAAGTGGGGAGGAGTTGATTACAGCAACATTAAACAATTTTGCGGCGGAAGAACTGACGGACAGACAGACACAAGGAATCCAATATACCCTCACTAGGTGGGGGTATAATAAAACTGCCAAGCCAAATCTCTCCCAAGATATTCTGCCTCTCATTGGATGGATTACCAGTCATAATTGGCCTCAAGGTAGAGGCAGACAATGGTGGGCTGATATGCCAGAACTGATGGAATGAATTACAATATAAGGATTGAGAGATGGGATGATTTGTCCATGATGGGAATAACATCTTGAGACAAGCAAATTCAGTGAATTCATGCCTCCCGCTGGGCAGCATTTTCAAGGAGAATTAATGCATCCAGCGGAATATAGTTGAGTTGCAAGTGGAAGTTATTTAGAAGAGACAGAACAGACAGTGCTTCAGACAGTGGTTATCAGATTTATTTTCACGGAGGTCACTGTCAAAACAAGTGAAGTGATGTGGAGTATAGCTGTGAGAATCACTAAAAATTAAGACTGTATGATAAGACATATTACATTAAACTGATGTGAAAAGTAATTCATATATGAAATTTCATTGAAATCGGTTAACTCCAAGGAAAGTGAGTCTGGAAACCATCAGCCAATCAAATTCAAGCAACCTAATTAAATATGCACGGAAAATGCCCATGTTCGGTTCATAAATACGGTTTTTAGTCAGAGGTGTGTTGACGCACGGGGCAGATGGACAGGCAGACGGATAGATTTTCGGTCCAAAATTTCCCACATTTGAACTTGACGTAGGTATTGATAAAAGTAATCCAAAAATGAAATTTCATCGAAATTGGCTGATTTTACGGAAAGTTAGAGTCTGGAAACCGTCATCCAATCAAATTTCAGCAACCTAATTAAATATGCACGGAAAATGCTATATTCGAACTTGGACCCACAATTGATGAAAGTGATCTAACTACACCAAATTTCATCAAAATCGACTGACTGTAAGGAAAGTTAAGAGTCTAGAAACAAAAAACACGGAAGGTGTGCACTTACTGTGTTTTAGTAAATCAATGTTTCCCTAATTTGTATAATTTTTGCACGAGAATAAAACCCGTATTATATGTGATGTATTGCATGTTACTAAACATTCATACAAAAATGGCTGGTGGCCATCTTGAATTTTGGACCAAACCCCAAAACATATATTCTGGTCTCACAATGATAACAAAAGTACCCAAGAAGTTTCGTGAAGATCGGTTCACAAATACGGCTTTTAGTCCAAGATGCGCTGACGCACGGGGCAGATGGACAGGCAGACGGATAGATTTTTGGTACAAAATTTCCGACATTTGAATTTGACCTAGGTGTTGATAAAAGTAATCCATATATGAAATTTCATCGAAAACGGTTAATTTTAAGGAAAGTTAGAGACTGGAAACCGTCAGCCAATCAAATTTCAGCAACCTAATTAAATATGTGCGGAAAATGCCCATATACGAAGAAGGACCCACAATTGATGAAAGAGATCTACTACCCAAATTTCATCGAGATTCGGTTACTATAAGGAAAGTTAGTGTCTGGAAACGAAAAACACAGAAGGACGGAAGGACACCCCCAATTTAATATCTCCCTTTTTTTTCAAAAAGCGGGAGACAATAAAATGAGCATGTTGTGGTGCATCTAGAAATCTGTTTGCTTGCATGATTTCATGAAGTGCCTCTCCAAAACAGACAGAAGCAAAACATAAATTTTTTATCATTCTGAAGAACGAATTGCAAATAAATAATTTTGATATCACAATCAGGGGAGATTGTATCAACTTCATGTATAGTCAACAAAAATGAAATTAGTTTATATTATGTTAATATTGGTCATTTCTGAGATGAGACACATTGAATTCGTTGTTTTCATGAGATACTTTCATTCAATCGACATACTGAGCTGCAATGAGCTGTTGGAAAGAACTCATAGAGCCCTTTCCACTGAGATATTACAATACAGCATTTCATTGTTATTGAAAAACATCTTAATATAATCATTTATCTGATAGTTTCATTTTTTTCGGAACACAATTCCATGACTGGTTATTGTCATTCTACTGACAAAACTATAGAGTGTTTGCAACACACCATAAACATATTATTTCTTATTAAATCATCTTGTTGGATAACATCATGTTAAACAATTTGGAGACCAGGTTTTTAAAACAGCCAGTTAGACAGAAATTTTAAACTACTGTTTTAGGTGGGGGAACATAAAACAACTACCTCATTGTCATGCAGCTCAAAAGTGATAACTTTGATTTAGGAATTCTTTCTAGATAAACCACCTCTAACAGCACAAACCTAGCATCTTTAATAAAATACTTGCCACATGATAAACAGAATACTAAATTTGTGTTTCTCTTATGAGATATTTATGAAAAAGACCCAAATTTTCTATTTTGGAAAATTCTAAGACTAGATTCACAAGTATCCTTTGCAAGAAACACTCATTTCATATATCCTCTAAACATGTGAGAAAACTTGGAACAATGTGTTTGAAAAGTTAACCGAGATATACCTGCCACATCCCTGTGTTTGTATCTGTATCTCTTTGCTTTACACAACCTGATGCCATCAATGACAGATGCATGATTCAGTTCATCCGAAAACACAGCATCATCATCACCCAGTAATATTTCAAATAACCCAGTGTTGGCATCAAAGCAGCTGGTATACAAAATGGCATCATCTTTTCCATGAAATTCTGCAATGAGCTTCTCCAGTTGGATATGTATATCCTGAAATACCGGTAGTATGTTATGAGGAAGTTAGCCCTTTAAATGATGATACTAGAAAACTGTGTTTTTGATAACTAAAAATTTTCATTACTTGCCTCAAAAATATAGGTTATGATCCCTCACTGGAATGAGCTCAGTGTGGTAGCTTATTCAGCTAGTAGACTGTTAAATTATTTTTGGTCCTTAAAATTTCTTTGTGCATCTTTGCCTTGTTACAATTTATGGGAGAGTGCCAGCAGGCACTCACCCATAAATTGTAACAAGGCAAATTCTAACAGATAAAACTAGAAACTGTTTTAGCACACTAAAACATATGTCTCCTCTTCCTTTCTATTTAATGCACTGCAAATTATATATACATGAATAATATTGACAATCATACCAAATATCTAAGGTCTAGGTCAAAAGACAAAAAGTTATGCCCCGGACAAAGTTTCCTTTAAAAAGCACATAAATCTGACCTTCAGGTCAAAGTCACATGAAGGTCACTATGGTGACACCGGCTCATGGTGATATATCCACATGCCAAATATCTAAGGTCTAGGTCAAAAGACAAAAAAATCGCGACATCGACGCCGTTGCTGCGACGGGTGGTGCAATCTCACAAAATTCTAAGTTCATCAAGGGCCATAACTCCAAGAAAAATAGTTGGAACAACACATGCATTGAACAGTGGCTAGACATCAATAAGATACACTTACATGCCAAATATGAAGTCATTCCATCAAGTATTTCAAAAGTTATTGAGTTTTGAAACTCGTTGGTCACAGACAAACTCGTTGGTCATAGACAGACTGACCGACCGACAGACAGACCGACATTGCCACTTATAGAGCTGCTAGTCGCAGCTAAAAAGTTATGCCCCGGACAAGGTTTCCCTTAAAAAGCACATAAATCTGACCTTCAGGTCAAGGTCACATGAAGGTCACTGTGGTACGCGACACACTGGCTCATGGTGATACATCTACTTGCCAAATATCTAAGGTCTAAGTCAAAAGACAAAAAAGTTATGCCCCGGACAAAGTTTCCCTTAAAAAGCACATAAATCTGACCTTCAGGTCAAAGATCAAGGTCACATGAAGGTCACTATGGTACGCAACACACCGGCTCATGGGGATACATCCACATGCCAAATATCTAAAGTCTAGGTCAAAAGACAAAAAATATATATGCCCCGGACAAAGTTTGTATGAGAAGAAGAAGAAGAAGAATATGCACTAAAACAATATGTCTCCCTTCTGGGAAGGGGAGACATAATAATATCACTTAAAAGATAATATGAAGCACATCCACATAAAATGAAGCCTTTAAATTGTGGTACCGGCACTTCAGAATAAAGCCCCAAAATGGGCTTCCAGCACTTTACCTGTTAATTGGTGTGAATGTTTTTATATTGTTTTAATGGGCTTGCCAGTGTTGCCTATTTGATGGCCGGCTACCACTATGAATAGTGAATGTTGCTGTATGCTTTTGTGCTTGCTATAACTGACTAGTGTGTGGTCAGTGACCCACTTGTTTCACTGTTGATTTATTGTCATTTGGGGCTTGCCATTGTTGCCTATTGTACGGTTCACAGCCCAGGTAAATTGTGAATAATTTTTTATGTTGATTTATTGTTGTTTTGGGCTTGCCATAATTGTCTATTGTGTGGTCAGCAGCCCACCTGTTTCATGTATTGTTTTATCATGATCTGTTGGGGATAGGAGGGTTGCATAGTTTACCCTAATTTTTATTCCCTGGGAATAATTTTAATTTTCATGAAGGTGTGGGGTGGATGGTTTTACATGAAAAATCTTAGTTTCATTTCAGAAATTGCTAAGAAAACATGCCAAAGAGTAATAGAAAGAGTAGCAGAAATAGCACCAGCCCCTATGCCACCAAGAGAGGGGTGAGGAAGAAAACATCACTAGCATCAGGGCACATGTACACTTACCAGTACTGGATCTGACCAGAGTCCAACATCCTCCATGCCAGTTATGGATGAGGTGTCAACAAGCACTATTTCATCACATGCATACACAACATCACATACTCATGACAAAGACGTAATGTCGGACATGGGCACTCCTTTGACACCTGACACCCTTGGATCGCCACTCTCTCCCCACCAGAAACAAAAGATTTGTAAAGGGGTATACATGTACGTTGACTTGTCAACGTTTTTAAATTATCAGCAGAGGTTGGAGCTGAAGAACAGTATCGGCAGTTAACAGATGGTTTGGATAATTCTTGGCTCCAATTCCAGGAAATCTCAGATAACACTCATTTATAAATGAACAGACGCAATGTTGATTTTTTCATCTGTATATTTCGCAGTTCATTCTGATGAGACCCAGCCTATGCTTAAGTCCATCTCAATGTGCTAAAATTAAGGGCTTAAGGGGGATGTGGAATCTGTGATGAGCAATTTTGTTGATGATGTGCATGGAACGACTTCTCATTGGGCAGTGTGGATATAGAGTTGTGGTTACTTTATATGCATAGTGCAACTGTCTCCCAGCCGAGCTAGTTGGTGAAGAATAGAAAAAAACTTTGATTTTAATTACAAAGGTACCTACTCACATACTCCATGCCAGTTTATGCATGTGTGTTTGAACTGTAATCTGAGTCATCTGCTTGTTTTGTGAACAAAGGCTTAAGGTAATCGTCAGGTTATGTTCCCTGCCTCAACTTCAAGTGTTGGTCCATTTTGTCCATCTGCCACACTTCCCAACACCTACTGCTCCTGAGAGCCCTCACAGTGAAGTTAACCTGCCTAGGTTTGTCCCCAATAGATGTTAATGTATTGGAGGGCTTTTTTGTTGAAAGATCCAGTTCAAGTGGTTGCTCAGCAATTAACTGATGGGTTTAAAGAGGGTTTTAAACTTGAGTATCATGATTCCAGGGTAGCTTTCTCACGTAATAATCTCAAATCAGCTTCAGATCACAAGGTGGATTTGTTGAACAAAATATTTAAAGTTGAATTGGGTCATATCATATGTCCATTTTCCCTCTTTGGTTCCAAAATCTGATGGCACTTTTCATCTAATCACTCACCTTTCGTATCCCGAACTTCTCAGTATGAATGATATTATTGAATTAGACCTTTTCTTGGTGCAATAAACTACATTTGATTCTGTTATCCAAATGGTTGCACAGCTGGGAGCTCTCCTAGGTAAGATGCATATTAAGTCTACTTTTCAGCTTTTACCGATTCACCAAATGATTTAGAATTGTTTGGTTATAGGGTGGACAACTTGTATTTTGTAGACAAATTTTGACCAGTGGGGTGTAAGATTTCTTGTTCCTTGTTTGAGACATTTGCTTTTTTCTTAGAATGGTGCATAACGCAGAACATAGGTTCAGACTTGGTCCAGCATTATTTAGATGATTTTCTTTTTCCTGGCCTAAGAGACATTGATGGATGTATAACTGGCAGGAATTCATTTGCTTCAAGCTTGGTGTTCTTTCAGCATTTGACAAAACCAATCATCCCTATTCCACCTTGACATACTTAGGTTTGGGAAATAGATGCTGTGCCATTGGAGATTTGGCTTCTTTTTGAGAAAGTTCCAGAATTACAGAAATTGTTAGCTTGTTTTTTGGGGGTGAAAAAAAAGTCACTTAAACATTTACACTCATTAGTGGAAAAGTTAAATGTTTGTACCAGAGTTATATTGGTTGGTCTGGCATTTAATAGAAGGTTCTATGATGTTATGGTAGGTATTAAGCATCTTCACCATTTAATAAGGGTCACAAAACGGTTGAGAGAAGATATGAGAATGCGGTCAAGCTTTCTGGAGAATTTCAATGGGTCTTGTTATTTTTCCAATTGACGCTGGATCAATATGAAACTCTGAAGCTCTTTAGAGATAGTGCAGGTGGATCCTCTCTTGGGTGATGATGTTATTTTCAGAGATATCAGAGTTGGGCCAAATGACAATTCTGTAAAACATAACATTTTTAGAGCTTATTCCAATAGTATTGGCCATTTCCATGTCAGGAGATCAGATGCAGAATAAAAACATCCTTATTTATACTGATAATAAATTATCAGTTACAGTTCTGTAAGAAAACTTAGTAAATCTCCATTAGTTATGGTACTTTTACATCAATTAGTTTTGCATTGCATGCAGCTTAACATACACTTCAAGTTTAAGCATGTACCTGGTTTCTGCAATTCGATTTATGATTCAGCTTATTAACTTTATCAGACATGGCTTCCATCCATTGACCATTTTAACTAATTCTATTGCACATAAGTCCTTGGCTGAAAGACAGCATCGACTATTTGTCTTTATATTTCTGTAATTGCTTTTCAGTGTAAAAAATTTCATGTGCCTGGTACAACAAAAAGCTTTTTGCAGTGGTTAAAATGCTTGAAGGGCTGAAAGGATGAAGCTGACAAAAGATGTCTGATTACCTATTACATGTGATAAATTGTAAAAACTACTTCATGTTTTACATGTCATTTGCCTTTCTACTTTTAAAAGTAAATTATTTTTTGCAGCACATGTCAGGGCTTATTAGGGGTTTTTAAAGGTTGGGGAATTGGTTGCCATCCCAGGTATGTCAGGGACACCATTTGTCTTAGACACAGATATAATACCCGGTGTACTCGGTGATACATAACAAAAAGTTCTTTTGAAAATAAAACACTCAAAAATTGATCAGTATAGTCAGGGTTCAGTTTTTGTTATACCTGTTAGCTTTCGGCTGGTTTGTCATTTTAAAATTCTGAAGGAGTTATGTTTCTGTTCACCTCATATTGCGGGGCAATTGTTTTGCCATTTTGGTGGCAATCCACTCACAAGATACCAATTTTCTGCTGTATTGGGTAAAGCAATCCGTTATTTGGGCCTAAATCAGCATGCATTTAAGGCACACTCATTTTGTATTGATGCCGCAACCTCTACTAACTTGCCTGGTTTATCAAATGTAGAGATAGAATCTTGGAAATCGGAGAAGGAAAGAAAGTACATCCAAATTCCCAAACATTTGTTGACTCACATTTAATTTCTATGGGCCTGAAGTGTACCTTATTGCATGCAGTGCTTTTCTTCCTTTACAGATGCCAGGACACCTGTGTGGATTGTGGGTTCATCAATAGTGAAGCATGCAATTGTTGCTGCGAGAAAGAGACCAGGAGGTATCAAACTGAATTTGCATGCCCAAGTTGTGCAGATCTGGTGGCAGGGAAAGGAGGGCATGGTTTGCAATCAGCTGGTGCCAAAGATTAGACAACTTCTTCATTATGAGGGACCTCCTCATTTGCTTATTGTGCAAGTTGGTGCAAATGACATAGGCTATATATATATGCCTAACATTAGAGGGTTCTATTGAAGGGGATTCTGGTCAAACTGAGGGCAATCTTACCTGCAACTTTATTGATTTACTCCCAAATGTTGCCCCAACTTTCCCAGAGGTTATATTTGTCTGGTCATGCTTCATGCCTGTTAAATCATGCTCATATAAGGGTGAATTCGGCTGTAGCTAAAACGGTTCTCATTTCAGGGGGTCATTATAATGTTTCTCAAGCCATTTTTTGTAAACTTGCATACGGGTGGTTGGTTTTTTTTATTTTATTTTTTATTTTTGTAATTATTTCTTTGCCTCAAAAGTTCATGTTCTTGGTTTGTTTTTTTGTTTTAGGCCTCCTAATTTACAGAATAGCATGGGTGGTGGTGTGTTTCGTCCCTTGAGTGCAAGAAGGCTTTGCAATGCTAAAGCATTCATTACAAAGACTTGTTGCATTCAAGGGGCAAATTTATCAATTTTATTAACTTGGGTAAAATATCAGACATAAACCAGCTTAAACCATTTAATTTATATTTTTTAGAGTTTGCACTAGTTATAAAAAGAGAGTATGCGGCAGCCAAAAGGACCATGCGGGAGGGTCTGAGAAACAGACTTTTAGCTTTGAGATATTTGTCAAAGTGAGAGAAGAGATAGTTCAGTTGCCCAAGCACTGTGGCTTCCCTAGACATCAGCCCTTGGTAACTTTCCCATCAGCCTTTGACCTTTGACCTTCAGTCTCAGAATTTACCTAGTGCTTATATATCGGCAGATATAAAACTAACCAAGTAAAAACCTCTAAATAACATGTTTTTCATCAGAGAAGAAAAACGCTATTGTACATGATATTCCCAACAGCAGACTAA